>PVIW01000955.1:0-117065 GCA_004026585.1 Noctilio leporinus
TTGCATAGGATATCCAAAAGTTTACTGCCTATATTTTTCTCCAGGACCTTTATGGTGGCACTGCTTATGTTTAAATCCTTTATCCATCTTGAGTTTATTTTGGTGTATGGTGTAAGTTGGTGGTCTAGTTTTATCTTTTTGCATGTTGCTGTCCAGTTCTCCCAACACCATTTGTTGAAGAGACTGTTTCTACTCCATTTGATGTTTCCTTCCCCCTTTGTCAAATATTAGTTGACCATAGAAGGACCCTCTTCTTATTTTGAAAGATGGTGGGATGCTTCCAGTAGGCACGCTCTGTCTGAATGTCCGTTATCTTCACGACCACCTGAAAAAAAAAATCCCGTGAAGTGGTTCTTTTCCCATTTTACAAAGGGAGAAACTGAGGCTCTGGGAGAACTGTCCAGGATCTCAGAGCTAGTGAGCTTCACATTGGGCTTCTTGCCATGTCATCCATTCCCTGCCATCAAGTAGCCAGCCAGGTTCAAAGAGCCAGTGCTCCCCCCGTGTGCTGCTGTCCCCTCAGCAGATCATCCTAACCCCCAGAGCAGGGAGGACTGGCTGACAGGACAGATACCCTGTAGCTGAAACTCACACCCACGATTTGGGTGGGGTCTGGGCTATGATTGACCTTCACCCATATTTTTTTTTTCCTTTTTGACTGTTTATTAAAACTTTATTTCTCTTCTATTCATTCAGTTCTGAGTTTCTGTTTAGTCGTAATAATAGATCTAATATATTTTAGAATGTTTGATTCCTTGGAGTACACATTTGAAATTCACGGAGGAAAAGACAGGCTTTCAGTCAGCTTATTATAAACCATTAAGATAAGTCATGTAGTCACTGTTTTGCTCATGTAATACCAGATTTTATTTAGGGAACTACAGAGGCCAAGATATAAAAGGTAGGAATGTATGTGCTTTTGAGTTTTCAATTTTTTGAAGGAAACGTTTTTTTTAGAAAACCTTTTTTAATCCCCTTAAATTGCACTCCCTTTAAGGTAAACGTATAGCTATAAAAATGATACAGTGAGAACCTTTCTATATCACAACCTTAGTCAAAGACGATCAGAGGAAATTATGTATTCACAGGCTTATCACACCACAACGTAGATCACAGCTCCTCCTTTCAGAAAATAAGTTTTCCGATCAGATACATCGCCTGTCTCCCAGTCAAAACCACGGTCATGCCTGGGCTATCTTAGACTGGAAATGTCCAAATGGCACTGCCTGGCTCAGTGGGGAGGGGGAAGAAAAACAAGGTGGTTTGCATCGAATTCTGTCTCTGGTTTCTCTTGCTTTTCTCCTATAGCATTTCTTTCCACTCCAGAGGAGCCTGTTTACTTGCAAACTCTATGAGACTCTAATCTTTTGGTGAGTCGCAGGATGGGGAGGTGGTTAGAGGCACATTCCCACATGTTTTCCCATATATTCCTGCTGCCAAGGAAGAGCCCCCGTGTTCCAACACTGGAGCTTCCTGCCAAGGGCCCCTGCTTTGTCTGTGGCCAGCTCTGGGGAACCAGGAATCCAGCTCAGGCAGATGACACGTGTTCAGCTCATTTGATCTTTGCTGTTGTCAGTGTGGTGGTGTTTGTCATTTAGGGACAGAGACAACCAGGGGGACAAATCAGCCACCCTCAGGAAATCTTTCAGGCTTCTTGCCCTGAGCAGACCACCAGGCTGACAGGGTACCAGGGAAGCGTCAGCAGTGCACCTAGAACAGCCCGCAGGGCTTCTGTAAACAAGGCCGGGTGGCCTAATGTAGAACCCAGATCGCATAGGCTCTGTATTTCCCGGCGCCGGCACTGTGGGCTGCACGGTCTGGCCCCGGGATTGCTTCCCAGGTGTACAAGCGTGACTGCGCTTTTCGCCACATACTTTAGTGGCCAAGAAGGAGCAGGGAGGAAAGGGAGAATCAAGACTTGAGTATTGGAATTCAGTCATGAAAACAAAGCAGAAACCCAAAATACATATTTCTTTCAGCAGCCCAAATAGTTTTCTTCCCGTTTAAAGAACTGGTATCTTCTACTTAATCACAAATACTGGAAAATAAAATTTAAAAAACAATAAAATCAGATTAAATGGCCAGGTTATGATGTAGCAGGGCAAGGAGATTAGAGTTCAGGATTTACACTCGTATCTTTGAGACAGGAGAGAGGAAAAGAGAAGAATTTGAAAATGCCAAAGACCATTGGATGACATAAAGAGACTTTCGTATGTGTCTCGTCAAAATACACCTTTTGTCCAATGCCAGGGACACTCGTTGAATTCCTTGAAGGTTATCGGCTTTGCAGCTTCTCTGGGGGCTGGAAGCATGTTTCACAGAGTCAAGGGCAGGATATAATAAAGTATTCCATTTGTTTACTTTGATAGGTGTAGGACAAAGACTTTACAGCGATAATCTGCTAGGACCTGGGGCCAGCACTATTTGAGCAGGAAAAGAGAACCTTCTCAGACACAAGGTTTCTCAACCTCCCTGCTTTCAGAGGGGGTGCTGAGATGTCCGCAGGAGATAAAAAGAAAAGCTGAGCTCCTTAGAACGCTGCTCTGTCGCCGGAGGATCCAATCCCTAAGAAGGCTGGTAGATGGTGTAAGAGGCATTGAAGGGCTGGCTAGGAAAAAGGCCCGTCAGTATCTACAATGCAATAATACCTCCGCCACCATCGGGACAGGTCTCACCCAGCCAAGTATTGCTTCTTGGGCTTGCGGTCTCAGTCCCGAGGCTGTTGCATGTCCTAGGAGGGCCCTCATGGGATGGATGCAGATCCCAGGTGGCAAACCCAAGTAAGAAGGAAACCCTGAACCTGGCCTTCTGGGAGCTGTGCTCCAGCCCACAAACTGACTGAGGAAACAGTAGTCACTAGTGACGAACACAGCCACAGGGCGAGCGCTATTTCTTGGGGATGGTGCCAAGTCAGTCGGCAGGTTTATCTTCAGCCTCCACCCTGCTCCCTGTAGGTCCTTCTGTCCAGCCTCAAAGACTGAGTAGTCATTACGACAGGACTGGCATTTGTGGTTGAGAGAGACAGACCACAGAAGGTGAGCTGATGAGCGGTATCACGTATGCAAACTCAGCAAGAGCAGCACTTGGCTGAGCCTTATCGTTCACCTGAGCCCTAATGGAACCGGTCAGTCCCCAGAGCTGAGCACTGAGGAAACCCTCCCATTGGGAAGCCCAGCCGTTGGATAGACCTGGGGAAGCAGCCAGATGGGGAGGAGTTGGCCCTGTGGCTGACTAACGTTCAAAGGCAGAAAAAAACAAAACCAAAAGCTTCAAACGCTTCCAATGAGCCTGTGAGTCCCCCCAGGTCCCATAGAAAAGTACCCAGGTAGAGCTGGCTTCTCCCTCTTCCTTCCCCATTTGTATTTTCATTTCTCCTCGTGGCTGATGTCCTCGGCAAATTGACTTCTCTTAGATTTAAGAAAAAGTTGGGGTCAGAAGACAGTAGTTCCCAGAGACCTACAAGCCCCACCACTGAGGCCCAAATACATAACTAGGTAGGCTATGATAATACACAGATGGATGAAATACAGTCCTTGTCCCCAAGAAGCTTGTGGGCGACGTGGACTCATGCACTGGTGATGGTGATGACTAGCACAGTGAAGTGTTTGGTTCTGAATGACCAGCGCATCCAGTCTGCAGAGAAGACCTGGAACCTCACTGGACAATCTAGAAAGAAGGACTCAATGCTGCAACTGAGTCTTGCTGGCACATTGGGAGGAGCAAGGCGTAGCACAGCATGTCCCTAGTGAAGGGGCTGACGCAAGACCAAAGGCACCAAGAAAGCGGGTGGTAGCTGGGAATCTAGGGTGTCCGGGGGCTGGAACCCTGAGTGTCAGGCCTGGGGACAGGTAAGACCTGAGGCAGGAAAGCAGGGCCCACTGGTGGACTATGGGGCCAGCAAGAATGTCAAGGCTGCAGGAAATTATGGAAGAACTGTGGGCAGGAGAGCTGTGTAATCAGATTGGCACTTACAGAGGAAAAGTCCAGCTGACGGGAAGAATAGTTTGGAGGGAAGGAGACAGGGGACATGGAGAACATTTAGGAGACCATTACCATAAAATCAGCCGACAGTGATGTTCCTCAGAAGCCTCTTTGTTGGCACCTGTCTACCTCCAAGTTCCTGGCAGAGGGGAGTCAACCTGGTGAAGCAGGTTTGCAGGAAAAGAGCTCATCCATCAATTGTGACATGCCCATGCTGTCAGTAATTATACTGGCTGTGTTTTACAGTCACTGTTGTGCAAACCCACCATCCTCTAAATAGTTCCTCCTGATAAAAGCTAGATAACCCATTTCTACTGCTTAAGCCACTCCGTCTGTGGTCCTTTGTTGTGACAGCCCCAGCTAATACAGGTGGGCAATATAATTACCCGGCGTTACATGTGGAAACCGAGGCACGGAGAGAGCAAGTGCTTCTCCGAAGTACACAGCTGACCAGGGGTGGGTAGTTTGTTCCAGAACCTGTTTTCCTAACTGTAGTATTTGAACACAAATCTGTTTTGTCCAAACAATCAGATGCTTTTGCTTTGAAACAAAGATTAGTTTGGGCACAGTAAAGAGAAAGGAATGCATGAACTCCTTAGTGGTTTGTGCTCTTTCCCCAGCCAGGCCGTAGCCTAGCCTATGTTGTTCTGCTGCCCTGGGCTAGAACAGGTGTCTTGACAATTGCGCCTCTGCTTAAAATAAAAAAGGAAGCTTCCTCCCAACAAAGACCATGAGACTGTGCCAGGCAGCTGGGTCCCTGAGCCTGGGGATGGGCAAATCCTGCTTCTCCCCTCGTTAAGGAAACAGTCTGGAACAAACTGCCCACCGCTGAGTAGCAGTTTGGCATCAGGGAAGCACTTCATCTCTCTGTGCCTCAGTTTCCACATGCAATGGAGGATAATTATGTTGCCCATTAGTATCAGTTTGTTGGGGTTGCAATAGAAAGGACTGTAAACCAAGAGGCTTAAGCAACAGAAATGTATTGTCTCACTGCTCTTGGGGCTCATAATTCAAGACGGTGGTTTGGGCAGGGTAGGTTCCCTCTGAGGGCTGTGAGGAGGCAGCTGTGCCATGCCCGTGCTCCAGCTTCTGCCAGTGTGCTAGCACACTTTGGCGCTCCCTGGCTTGTAGATGTGTTGCTGTGATCCCTCCTTTCATCTTCACATGGTGTCCCCCATATGCATACCAGGGGAGACCCCCCAAAATGGAATTATCTTCCGGAAGGCAGGCCCCTTGTAGTGCAGGCTCCCCCAATAAGTTAGTATTCTAAAAACCCATCTGGGTCCTATATACCAGCTGCCGTTAGTGTGAGAAGCTGTGTTCAGCTTCAGTGACTTTTTTTTGATGACTGAACACCTTTGCCCATTTCATGATGGGTGACTTAGGAGCGCACCTGCCCACACCATGCTGAGTGTTTAGCACTTTTTGACCAAAAATGGCATGACCCTCACATCCCACCCTCCCTCTTCACCTGATCTCACCCTGAGCAACTTTTTTTTGCTTGTTTCCCAGGATAAATGAAGTCCCCAAAGATAAATGTTTTGCCAATGAGGAAGAGTTGAAATAAAAAATGGCAGAAGCACTAAAAGACATCAAAATTGTCAAGTCCAAAAACTATACTGAGCAGTGGGAAAAAGTCAGATAAGTGCATCAAATGGAGAGTACTTTGAAGGTGACCAAAGTTGAAACATTTTTAGAAATTTAAAACTCCATTTTTGGGGGGTCCCCCCATGTAAATGTCCCAGTTTCCTTTTTTTAAGATTTTATTTATTATTTTTAGAGAGTGAGGAAGGGAGAGAGGCAGAGAGGGAGAGAGACATCAATGTATGGTTGCTTTTCACCTGCCTCCAGCTACGGATCTGGCTGGAGACCTGGCTTGCAACCTGGTTATGTGCCCTGGCTGGGAATCGAACCAGTGACCTTTGGATTCACAGGCCTGCGCCTTATCCACTGTGCCACCAACCAGGGTGGTTTCCCTTTTTAATAAGGATACCAGTTATATGGGGTTAATATCTGCCTAGTGACTTCATTTTGACTACAATGACCCTCTTTCCAAGTGAGGGCCCATTGTGAAGCACTTGGGGTTAGGACTTCAACATGAATGTTGGGTGAACATTGTTTAACCTAAAAAACCACCCAAGTGGAGCTTTCAATGAGAATTAAATGAAGTAACTTCTGTAAAGCAGTGCCTAGCACTTAGAATCTCTCAATAATAGTAGCTTTTGCTAGGTAGAAGTGAAAAGCTCCCAGGTTGGCGCATGCCAGGGTTGAAATTCAGCTGGTTTGCACAGGATGGCCTTCCTACTTACTGACAGCCTGTGTGTTTTGTCATCGGTCAGGACTTTTACCACACCAGGGGTTTGGGACAAGGCTCTCAGCTGGCTAAAAAATGTCAGATGAGGAGGGATAGCTCCATGGAGGTCTGAGGTTTGTCTCCCCCATTCTCCAGTCTCCAGACTGGACCACACAGCTAGCCATTTCATTTAGGGAGGGACCAGCGAAGGCTCTGCCTTTCCGATGAGCCCATAGGAGCATCAGTGAGCGGCTCATTCACATGGGTCTTGGAAATGAAGCTTATTTATGAAAGCCTGGTTTAGATGAGCTTCCCCCAGGTTGCCTGGGGGAGAGCTGACGTGAGTAGAACTGTTTCTCGCCTGAGTTCACTTCAGAGTAAAATAAATGCGGTGTGTTGACCTTCCGTGTGGATGGCTACACAAAGCAGGTGGCCCCCGATGAATTCCAGGTAATGAGATGTTAGAAGATGGGCTGCTGAAAACAGCCTGAGCTGGAGCAGGAGGGCCAAGGGCCTTTTTGCAGAGTTTTCTGGGCCCCGCAAGGTCCTTCTTAGCGAGTGCACTGATGGGTGACCATGGTAGCAGGGGATAGAGGACACAGTATGTGTCTGGGTGAAGAATAGCTGACACCCAAAGCCGGGCTGTGCTGCCAAAGGAAAAATGATTGAGAATGTGCTGTTTCAGTGGAGGGAGATACCAGAAAAGCGGCTGTCCACAGAGAGGTTTTGAGGAGATGAACTTTGTCGCTGGCTGGCTGGAGTCGTATAAACCTAATCTCTGGAACAGAAACTTGCTGACCTCCAGGGCCATGGCAACTGCCCCCCGCCTCCAACCAGGTGAACAAGAGGACTTCTGTGCTCCTGCCGGCAAACCCTGGGCTGGAAGGCCAGGCACCTGGTCTGATTCTGCAGCCCCAGAGCTCTGTGACCTTGAACAAATGGTACCACCTTTCTGGGCTCAGTGTCCTCATTTATTTGGGGGGATGGAGTCTGGAAGTCATGGACCCTTTATGCTAAAAGAGATATTAAAAAGCTGAGCCAGGAAGAAACCTGAGGTTGAGAAGTTAATAAGGAGACCTGTTCCGTTAACCATAGTGACCCCCCACCCTGTGTTCATAGTGTCGGAGCACTTACATTTACCCGTCCTAACAACCTTCTAAAGTAATGCTCCTAAGCCCATTTTACAGACAAGGGCACTGCCTTGCCCAAGGTTCCCAGCTGCTGAGTTAAAGAGCCAGGACTTGGACTGGTAGTTTGCTGGCCTTCCTACTGTGTGCCAGCTGCCTCCAATGACTCTCAGAAAACACCAGCCACAAACCACTTGGGTCCCTAGTTTTCAACTGGCGTCAACCTCGGCATGAGCAAGGGGCTGGTTCTTGAGAGCAGACAGGTTGGTCATAGAATACTTATCCTAAACAGCTGCCGTCAAGTCCTATTCCTCTTCCTAGTGTAAACTAGTGTCCGATGGAAAAAAAAACAAGATTTTAATTAAGGAAAATGTTCATATCTGGCATGAGAAGTAAACTGGCTAGTCAAGGGTGGAACAGAACGAGTTAGCCAGGTTCACCCTGTGTTAGGTAGGGTGGGTGCCAGATGACTGTGACCCTAAGTGAAGGCATCAATGCCTCCTCTGGGTGAAGAAGAGACAGCCTGTAAGCTGTCTCCGGGCTGAGTGTAAACTTACTTCTGGTCTAGAAGTCCAGATGCACTGCCCCAACTGAGAGCAAGTCTAGATGAACATCAAGTTGAGCCCATGCTAGGAGAACCGTGAGGTGAGGTGGTCTGTCCCCTGACGCCAGCAGCAGAAATAAAATGCGTTGATGGGGGGAAACCTTCATCCTGCTCCCAGGATTCTGAAAAGAAACAGCCGCCAGCAGCAAAATGTGATCCTGACTCCCCTTCTATCCCACCCAGCCTCTTGCCACAGGGATCAACAGGCTAGTCTTAGAGTGACAAGGACACCTGCCCAATGTGGGGACAACTGGGACAACTGCTTTCATTTCCTGAAGAGCTTCCTCCTCTAGTTCTTAGCAGTATGTTTGGAGACACAGAACTTCTGCCATTCACCAGTGGGACTGCTGCACTAAGAGTTCCAGAGTTAATTATTAACAACCAAGTTCACGGGAAGCCATGCCCAGGTCTTGCTACAGAGCTTGTGTGTATTTTTAGGAGCACGGTTCCCATTCAGACTTTGCCCTCACTTTTTTCCTCCTTGGGGCCCAGGATGGAGAGACAGACAAACATTGCACCTATCATTTCAGTTAAATGATATCCAAGCCTAAACCCTTAAGGAACTCCCTGGGATTTTCTAGGAAAGTGGACGTTCCTATTTGACATCTTAACCACACAACTGTGTAAAAGAATAAAATCACACAACATTAGAAGTAACTGGGTAGTTTGACCAGACTGGGGGAATATTTAAAGAGGACTTCACTTATTGTAAATGAATAATAATAATAACTCTAAATGATGGTAAACTCTGAGGGGATTGGACTTACTGGCTCCATATACCCACCATGAAATTAACACACCCTGGAATTTAGATGGAAAGGGTGTGGGAGTTCATTTTGTCTCTTCTCAGTGTATGGATGAAGCCTCTGAAATTAAAAGAAGGTCCAGGTCAAAAGGGGAACATCTGTGCACCATTGGTGGGAATGCAGATTGGGACAGCCACTAGGGAAAACAGTATGACAGGTTCTCAGAATATTAAAAATACAACTGCCTTATGACCCAGCAGGTCACTGCTTTGACCAAGTAGAACACGGCCTGTGAGGAAGGGAAGGCGGGGGTTGGTTTACGGGTAGACACAGGTGAGCATCCACGGGGTACAATGATCCTCATCACAAGCCCATGTCTAATTCATTCTCGTCCAGTCCTGCAGGTCCTTCTTCTTCTTTTTTATTCATCTTGAAACTTTAAGGGTGTCTCAACTAAAAGCAAATATGCTTCTAAGGGATAAACTTTTAATCAGCCAACCATTTTCAGCAATTCTTTTACATCTTCCCAGGAATCTAAAAGAATTAAGTCACACAGGTTAAGTCACACAAAAAAGACTAACTCTCTGATTGAATTTAGTCCTTAGTAGAAATGGTTACTTGACAGCTAGCCTGGGCTAATCCACTCCAGGGTGATGCATTCAACAAAATTCAGGTCTTAAGTCACCTTCTACCGATGAGAAAAATATTTTGAAAATGCTTATGCCCTAAATAAGTGGCTTGGCAAAAGAAGGTTGTGCAATCCTCCAAAGACTATGCCTACTTTGTTTTTCCCTGAGACTTATCTGTCTATAATCCTGAGTTTTCTACACTCGCATAGTTCTGGAGTCTGTATCTAACGTCAAGCAACCACATGCCTATGTGAATGTCTACAGCTAACCGCAGACAACCCAATGCAGAGCCAGGGTTTGATTTGAGCTCAACAGTCCCTGTCTGTGGTGAAGGAGAAAATGCCTGGAGTCTAAGGGGCCTCATTTTCTGTGCCCTGGACATCTGTGACCTCAATGAAGTTAAATGAAGCAAATGGTATGGGAGTCACTTGAGGGAGACCCAAGGTCTAGAATCAGGCCGCACTGTGTGGCTATGTGGGGGATCCTGAGGCACAAGGCCAGGGCACATGGGGAATCCTGTACTCAGTTCCAAAATGTTCCTATGACAAGGGGCGTGGGCAGCTCGCAGTGTGCCTGGTGGGGGTGACGAGGCAACAGAAAGATGAGACCAGAGAAATGTGAGAAGGAACTGGGCTAGAAGGTAGTTCCCTGCAGAAGTGATAGCCCAGGAAGAATGTGACTCCCCTATACTGTTTAAAGGGTGTGTTATGGAAGACGGACGAGTATCTGTCTAAGACCTGTGGGAGGAGATTATGGGGTGGCCAGGTTTTTCTCACAATCAGAGCTGTCTGCAGTGAACAGGCACCGTGCAGGCTGCAGGTGCCTTTCCCCGGGCTCCATGTGGTTGTTCAGTGGCCCGGAGAGAAGGAGGTGCTGGTAGGGGAAGTTGAAGAGGGAACACCTTCCCTTGGGTGGGAAATTGGACTAGAAAATCTCCCAGGACGCTATTAACTGAAAAGATTATGGTTTTATGATTTTTTAACTGAGCAATAAAAGTGGGCTATGGTCTCTTTACTCCACAAATTATCACCTATTTCATGCATGGAGAACCTGAGAAATAGGAAAACTAAAAAAGCTACAGGGTAATTCAAAAGTACTTTCTGGGAGGCCATCCGATCGTAAAGGGTACAGCACGGTGTGGGTAAGAGCATGGCCTATGGGGACAGAGCCCACAGGGGTTCAAATCCTGCCTCTGCCCTCATCAAGCTCCATGAAATTGGACTGGTTACTGCACTTGGTTACTCATACCTACAAGCTGTAAGATAGTACCTGCTTCCTACTGCTGTGAACCTAGACATTAGGTTCACAACTGTTGATAATCCCCATAAAACATTAGGATTATGCCTGGCACATAGTGAGCACCCAAGAAGTATTAGTGATGATTATTAGAGAAGGAGAAATCATTAGTATTTCTGAAGCCCACAAGAGCATTTAAACAGTACAGCATCACCAAGAAGCAAAAAGCATAGATTTTTCTTTTCCTTTTCTTTCTTTCTTTCTTTCTTTTTTTTTTTTTTTTTTTTTTTTTTTTACTGTGATACGATGAGAAGGAAAAGTTAAGTATGGTTGCTTTTTAATTTTTTTTAAATAATAATGGAAAACTTTAGGGGCCAATTCAGGAGAGAGAGATCCGGTGAGCGAAGGGCAGCTGAGTCCCATGAAGCAATGGAAATAATAGAGTTCCAGAGATTTTTCTGGGTAGTGAACCCCAAAGAAAATGGGAGCAGAGCCAAGTCCCTGGGATTTCCACTGTTTCCTTGCTTTTAGGTTCCCCCCAAAACACAAAACTCAAGGCTTTATCCAGGGAGCTTGACTGCACAATTGCTGACAATGTAGTAACATCTGGTTTACAATATAATGATCTCTACCCTAAATTTTTCCTTAGAAGAGCACCAGTATGACTAGGAGGAAAGAGCAGAATAAGACACAAAGGGGTTCAGTTTCCCATCTTGACATATGTGCACAGAGAGGGCATGTGGTAAATGCCCTCCCAGGCTCATATCACTGTGCTCTGTGGGCAGCTAACGAAAGGAAGGGGAGAAAACATCCAACTGTTCCTTTCAGGACATACTATGCAGCTCTTGAGACTGTGCCTATTCATTTGTGCAAATGCAGTAGATCACTGGGGCAACAGCAGGTCTCCTGTTATTGAACATAGCGTTTCCAACCCTGGGAGTTAAGCCACTTTGTTTTTGAGTGAAATAAGGCAACTCAGTTCTACCACTAAATATGATCAATTTCATATGATAGGATGAGCCTATTTGTCATGGCCCTAATAAATAAAACGAAACCACAGATGACTCCAGATAGTCTCTTTGGAAACTGGATGCTGCCAGCTCAGGCCTTTAAATTGGTTCTTTTCTCCTTAGATTATCTATAGAGCCAACATTATTTTTAAAATGCTAAGAACTATTAGGCATCATTAGTGTTCTCTGGGGCATGATTCAATGCCTCAGAAATATGCTCCTATCATTATTTTTCAGGGTTCTTCCAACTGCTACAGTCATGCCTATCCTCACATTTTGAGTGGGGATGGCTGAAACATGAGCTAGAACCAAGTTGTTTCTCCTGATTGTGGTGTTCTTCATTATTTGTTTCTCTTTCCTTTGTTGTGTATGATGCCAGTGGTAAAATCTATCTGCATGGGAATCTATCCACTACTATACAGAACATTACATACTTCACAGAGGGAAACATTTCTGGCAATAATAATATTCAACTCAAAGAAGCACCATTTGGCTAACTAACTACAGGACTTCAACTGAGGCAGAATCAATGTTCTGATTTCTTTAGGTTAACAATTATGGGTTGTTCTTTCGTTAGGTTAACAACTATGAATAGTCCTTTCCTTCCTTTTTTAGTTAATTTATTGTTGTTGTATGACAGTTGCCCCATTTCCCACCCCCCTCCATGGCTCTCCTACCCCAGGCACTCCATTCCTTCTCTCACAGTCAATCCCCACATGTTGTCCATGTGAGTTGTCCTTTCTTTAGGTTAACAATTATGAGTGGTCCTTTCTTCAGGTTAATGATTACGAGTTGCTCTTTAGTTGAACTAGCACATATATAGATAGTGGTGGAATTCAGCAACATTTTCTTCACAAAGGTTTTGTTTATCTCAAAGATTCTACATACTGATCTGTAAAGAATGTCCACAAACACCCTTGGAATGAGATCATGTAGTACTAGCATGTTAGGTTCTCCCAGGGTAGAAAAGATACCATCAAAAAGTTCAGTGGGTGATGGCAGAACATAAAGTCAAAAGTAGTGTGACATTTTCAGTGTCTGCCCTCAACAATGCGTGGTGACTTACCAACACTACTGAATAGCAATTGAAGACCTCAAAACAGCTATAGATTCCATGGAAAATCTCCAGAAAGAAAAACCTAGAGAAATATGTAAATGTATGTGGACGAAGAAGGAGAGCAGCACAGATAGCTTCTACCTTCCATTTGCACACACAGAGCTTGTGTCATATGGAGCTCTTCCCTTAAGAATCTTCCTGCTTAATAAAGCTTTAGGATCTATTACCCTTAATCAGAAAAAAAAGGAGTTTGTTGGGTTGAATTATTTTAGCTTCTCCTCTATTTCTTACTTCACAAAGAATGGCACTTAATCTGGAAATGAGTTCTGATGTTATGAGAATTGGATGCTGCAAATTGGTGTTATTAAACTTATTAAGAGAGAGGTGAGAGCTCCTTTACAAAGAATAACATAGTCTCACTTAATAGACAACTGCCGAGAAATGATTCTGAACATAATAGTTCCCTCAAAATTAATATAAGCGCATAGCAGCTCTCCCCTACAACATTACTGAAATTAAAGGTGCCAGACCATTTCTTTTCTCATAGTAACTTCACCAACTGGAAGGTATGGCTCACCCTTCTGTTAGACTAATAGCTAGACTCTAATGCCTGACAAATAAATGTGCAACCATGCAGAAGTAATTAAACATGACTTTGATAAACTTTAGCTCCCAATGAGATCTCATCATGTTAAGTAAACAGAATGGCCAATACCAATGTGAAAATTGTAGGCAGAAGTTAACTGGTTGTTGGATATTCAATTACATATCCTAATAAACTAATAAGATATAATGCTCTCCAGGTCTGTCCATGCTGTTGCAAAGGGTAAGATTTTCTTCTTTTTACGGACAGGTGGCATTCCATTGTGTAAATGCACCACAGCTTTTTTATCCACTCATCTACTGATGGGCACTGGGGCTGCTTCCAAATTTTGGCTATTGTAAAAAATGCTTGTGTGAACATAGGAGTGCATATATTCTTTCAAAATACATGCAATAGAAAAGAAAAAATCTTTAGGACAAATGTTCGCTCCCATGAGGCCTCTATAATTGGCCATTTTAGGACTTCACTGAGCATGCTGCTCATTCGTTGTCCCCAAGCAATGATGTATTTTAAATATCTACTGCATCTCACTGCTCTCAATAACTCTCCATTTTGAATTGAGGAAGTAGCAGATACATACCCTCATAAAAATATTAAACAACTGCATAGAATGATGTATGTGTAGGCAGTGTCAAAACGAGGAGCATGGAAAAGTGGGTATGAAGTCACTATGTGACCCACCCAGGTGAGTGGATGTACTTCTCAAGCACTTACAGTGATTGTTACTTATCTGCTCTTCTGCCTGTCCCTTGTCCCAACACACAGGCCTGGAGGCTCCATGAGGGTAGGGTCCTTACCACACCTGCCTGGTTCACCTGGCCTGTAACTAACAACCTGTACAATACGGTAGCATGGGTAAAGACACAGAGAGAAAGTACACGTTGGAAAGAGGGGCAGACTTTTAAGACATTGAAATTTAATGGCAGGCTGAACACATGAGCCAACACAAGAAGCAAGGATTAGCTTAGCCAGCATATCTTTTTGTTTCCTCAGCAAACCTTTGCCAATCCCTCCCCAAGCCCTAGATACTGATTGGACCCGAGGGGTGCAAAGGTGAAGAAACACTGTTCCTGTGGGCAAAGGAGAGAGTCGGAGCCCAGACTGAAGAGTGGGAGGTCGGGGAGGCGGGCTGGGATTGGAAGTGATTAGGACCCATGAGCCGGGAGGCCCGAGCTGGGAGGCAGAGTCCATTAGGTGTGAAAAGCCTTGAGACCTTTGTCCTGCGGACAGTAAAAACTAGCAAAGAATTTAAATCAGGGAAGGTAAAAAAGTCATTTGCACAGGTCCCAGAAGTTTCTATCACAGCATTGTCAGGACATGGTTTGTTTACTGGTGACAACTTTAGCCAGGTTGCAACACACTGTACAAACTGTTTTCTCAAAACTTTAAGAAAAGTGAGATATATATTCACAGGCAGAATTCCAGAGCTGAATAATATTTAGACTTTCATGGTTTAACTTTTACTTCATTAGTATATTAATATTATTAACAGTACTTTGTCATTTTTCAAATGTGGCTTGTTTCTTTAAATACATATATACATTTTTTAAAGCTTTGGTGCATTTTTAAAATGTGGTTTTAATATATTCCCAGACAAAAGTCTTCCTTGACAGACCACATTTCCATTTCATAATATAATTCAAAAGGATAATGGGATTCCGTTGTACCAAATTCAACACAGAGCCAACTTAGCTAGAGTTCATCTGCTCCATAAAATTTATGTGAAGTCAGGCGGTGTAATAACTCACATCAGGAACTAAACCACCGTCTCTATTATGTTTCCTATGGAACACTTGGGGAACATTCTGCATTTTGTACAAGCAGCCACATCTTAACAATGTGTGTTCCAGTTGCAAAGCAGTTTCTCTGTAGGCCACATAAGTCCCTTCAGGCCCCTTGCATAATGCAGACTATAGCTAAAGGCACCGGTGCTGACTTGTGTTATCAGTGAGGTGTTTTGACCCAGAAGTGCTGGGCTTCTGAGGGGAAGTGGAAAGAGATCATTCCCAAAGGCCTAATTGGCAACTGAGCAGCAAAAATTAGTGTTCTAAAAGGTCATACTCAAACAGTTACAAAGACAAATAACCCAAATTAAAAAATAAATAAATAGGCAGAGGATTCAAATTAGCATATCTCTGAAAATAAAAGTAAGAGATACTCAAATGGCCACTAAGCACATGAAAAGATGCTCGACATCATTATTCACTATAGAAATACAAATCAAAACCATAATGTGATACCACTTCACACCCACTGGGATGTCTGTAATTAAAGTGAGAGGCACTAACACGTTGATGAGAATGGGAAGAATTTAGAAAACTCACCCTGCTGATGGACATAGAAGATTTGCAAGCATTTCAGAAGACAGTTTTACACTTCCTCAAGAAGTTAAGCATATAGTTACCACATGACTCAGCAATTCCAGTTCTAAACAAAATTTAAAATAGATACTAAAACAAATGCTTGTAGATGAATATTCATAGCAGCACTGTTCACACGCTCCAAAAAGAGGAAACAATCCAAGTGTCCATCAACAGGTTAATGGGTCAGCAAAATAAGATAACTCATAAAATGGAATACACGTATTATTCTGTCATAGAAAGGAATGCAGTACTGACACATACTGACATAGATGAACCTCAAAAACACTACACAAGATGAACAGATCCAGTCATAAAGACCATGTACCTGATGGTTCCATTTATATAAAATGTCCAGAACAGATAAATCCATAGAGGCAAAAAGTAGATTAATGGTCGCCAGGTTTCTGGAGAAAGGAGAGAATGGGAAGTGAAGGTTTCTTTGGGTGGTGATAAAAATGTTCTGAAATTGACTATAGTGATGAACCCTGGGAACATAGTGTTTTAAAACCACTTAACCATATAGTTAGAAAGGTAAATTTTGTGATACGTGAATTATTCCTTGATTTTAAAAATTAAAAGGAAAGGTAAAAAAGATTAAATTTGGAATTACTGATTTTTTTTTTAAAGTGTGTTGGTATCTGGTGAAATTAGTCCTTGGTCTTCCGGAAAGCCATGAAGAAAATTGTAATTTGGAGAAGTTGGAAGAAAGGTGATGGATGAGACAAAGAAGATTGGGAGGGAATTAGGTGATAACAAGACAGTGCACAGAGAAGCTAAGTTGAGGTTTCTGAAAACAACCAGGAAGACTTATGCAGAGCCCAGGTGTGTATGATATATTATACCTTATAATTATAATATATAAATGTGCAAATACATCTCTCCAAATGGAAAAATTCTAAAAAAAAATGTGCCACCACATATCAACCCTAATTGTCTGTTCGGTAGGATTTCAGGTAATTTAAATTCTTTTCTTCCCTTTGCTCCTCAATATCCTTTTACTTTGTGTGCGATAATCATACAGTAGTTGAAGAAAAAGAAGAAAGTGGGTCTGGAAGGATGTTGCTTTGAGCTGGTGTACTCTGTGATCGGACAAAGTAGGGATAATTTTTGAAGTCTTACTAATAAAGGATGTCCTGTTGAAGGAGTTTTGTCTTCATAATGGGAGAGAATCCTACTGGATGTGCAGAAAGGTTTGACATGACACAGCCTCTGAAATGCTAATGCTTGGAAGATTGTTCTCAGCAGCTTTGGAGGCAAAGCATACAAACAACCCTTCCCCTTGCTTAATAGAGTCTCCCTCAGATTGAGGTACCCACATGTATACTCTAGATGGACCTATGACAGATCTATCATTTATCTATCTATTTAACTTAACTGGAATATGTCTACAAGGCACTTGACACCTAGAAATAATAAAAGTTCATTTGCTAAGTCATCAATAACTTAAAAATTATATCATATATCAAGATTATATCATATTGCCAGGCCCCGCCCCCAAGCTGAGCACCCATCATTGACTAAGTCAGAGTCAAGGAAAGAAGGTCCTTTTTAAATTGTCAGTCTCGTCAAACAAAAGCCAGGAAAGAGCTATTCCAAGCAGAACAAGTCCCACGGGCTTTGCGGAGCCCAGGGTGGGGCTCTTACCCATAATTTCCAGTCTGAAGCTTGAGGGCAGAAATACGAGTCCCATCCTGGAAGAATTCCTAAAGGTAAAGTCAAGGTGGCTGGTCCCAAAGCAGGTACCTGGAACAACAGGAGCCAAGACAAAGAGTCCAAACACGGTGCCTTGGATGTGGGCAGGGAAAGACTTGACTGGAAGACAAGGTAGAAGAAGTGGGGCAAAATGGCAACACCCCTGCATTTGTGCTCACGTCAGGCTAGAGAGTGTGCCCTGCAGCATTGTTTGTAGGAGAAAAAATGTGAGGGAACACTGGTTCCCCATCAACAGAAATATACACGTTAATTGTATGGCTTTCCAATAATCAAAATTTCAGCATAGAAAATTAATGAATCAGAATGGCATGTTGTCAACATAGGACATGAAGAACAACAGAAATGCACATGAACCCTAATTTATTTCTCTCGCAAGTTGTTTGCTGACGCATTAATTGGGGTGTCTTTCAACTGCATGTGACATGTCTTTTGAAGGGATAAGAGGCAGAAAATTTTCAGTTGCCGAAAGCAAAAGGAAAACAGGGAAAAATTTCACTTCTGAACTGGAAGGTCACTATTTCCAGGGGCCTTTGAGGGGGACAAGTTTCTGCATTTTGTTTTCCATTTTTTTTCCTTTAATCAAAGGCCACAGACTTCAGGCCAGTCTCACCACTTTAGCTCGTTAATGAATCTACCAAATTCCTTAGCACTGAGCTGAGCAGGGCCCAGCAGACGTGTTTTGTCTTCTCTTGGCCAGAGAAACTCTCCCTGGAGAACAGGATCAGGGCTGGAGAAGAGAAAAAACAGGTAATGAATGGACCATATGCCTCAATCGTCCCATTTTCTCTGCCTGCCTTCCCACCATTGCAGTGAAAGTTTTCAAGACTGTAAGACACGCACAGAAAGATGAACCCACCTCTGAAAGGCATTGAATTTTATCAGCCACATCTATGTGGCTGCCTCTTAAGGACAGGAGCTTGGTCAGTTAAGACACACATGGGTTGGATCAGCTAGGGAAGAAGGGTAGGAGAAGGTTAGCATCAGGACAAATGGGACAAAAACTGGGGGCAAATGGTAGAACAAGACATGCTTTGCTGGCCAGTTTCTTAAGACTCATTTTTCTGGAGAACATATTAAGCACAATGTAAATAACAAACAAAAACCACACAAACAAACAAAAGAGAAAGGAGGGGCAGAAGGAGGGAGAAAGGGAGAGAAACTGAGAGAGAAAGAAAAAGAAAAATTATTTTAAATCTCACAACCAAAGTATCAGACCTTTCTTCTTATCCACAAAGTTAAAGCAAACACAATTACGTTTTTCACAGAACCATTTCCTGAATCAGAGCTCATTTCTGCTTAAATAAAGATATTAACGCTTTCTGCAGAACAAGGCCAGTTCTCCCTGCCACCCTGGAAGAGAACAGACATCCGGTGGTGAGAGCAGGCACCAAGTCCCCACTCTTCCCAAGGAGCCCTTAGGTGTGAGGAGGGGTGCCTCGCTGGTGCAGAGTTCACTATGAAGAGATGGAGGGTCTCCACAGCGGGGTCCCTGCAAGAAACAGGACAGTTGGAGTAGGGTTTGACTATGACACTAAACA
The DNA here is from genome assembly GCA_004026585.1 of Noctilio leporinus. NCBI lineage: Eukaryota > Metazoa > Chordata > Mammalia > Chiroptera > Noctilionidae > Noctilio > Noctilio leporinus. Next base: position 18,902 of record PVIW01000955.1, read on the forward strand.
AAGGTGTGAGTAGAGGCTTCCGAACCCCAGGAGAATTCAGTATGAGGGCCAGCAACTGCCTGAAGGGGTTGGAGTGGAGGGGCGGTAATACCTCAACTCTAGAGGGAGAGCTGTGTAGAAAGGGTCACTTTGGGGGCATTAGCGGCCTTCAGTCAGCCCAAAGTGACCTCACAACAAGATAGCAGAGGAATAAATGCCCCAGTGGCACTCCTTCCTCCACTGGACCTCCTGTCAAGGCTTCTCTGGGCTAATCCGTTCATCCTGGAAGTCAGAGGCAGGAGAAGCCAAGGTTGCCCCGAGCAGGGCTTAGCAGGAAGCAGGGTGGGGAAGGGTGTGGTGGGGAACAGCACGTGTACCTTGGCAGGTCTCCAGCCTGAGGTCCCTCGTAATCACACGCATTGCCGCACATGTCTCCTGCTTTGGTCATGGATACTGCCTTGGAGGTGACAAGCCTGGAGTCTGTAGGGACAGGTGACACTCTGAAACCACAAGGCCAACACTGCTACATCCCATCGGTTTAGCTATTATTTTAGGAGCTCCCTCCTCAAAGCCACCTCAGCCTGATTGCTGTGGTTGGACCAAAAAAATCAAATGCTTAATTTCAAAATTGATGTAGCTTATTGAATTTCTAGTACAGCTTTGATCTACTTGAAGACGCCCTGGTGCTTCAGAACATACACTTAGGTGAGATTATTTAAGTCACACACAAATAATCTTTTTTGAAAAAGTAGTTCTTGAAAAGCTATCTTCTGGAGTGAGCAGAACTCAGGGCTTGTTTAGAAACCAAGCTGGTCCCTGGGGAAAACATTTGAAGAACCTGAACCAAAGCACCAGACCTTCATCATCCTGCCCACACTGAGATTCACGCAGCTTCATGGCTGTACTTTCAATCTGTCACGATACTTTGTGTTCCAGTCAACAAGCACCTTAATGCCCAGGCTCCTGACTTTCCCCTGCTGCTTCTTCAGCTGCCTTAGCCCCATCTCAGGTCCCCATGGTCCAATGACAAAAGGGTCACCTCTCATGGGGCTGAGTCAAGTGTGTCTGTCCTATGTGGTCACCGCCCAGGGTGTACTAGATGGGAAGGAGTTTGAACAGCACTTTGGCTCACACAGGCGTTCCCTAGATGACATTCCTCATCTGTGAAAGAGGAAGAGTAAAGCCACTTCTGGGACCCCCCCCCACCTTCCTTCCGGTGCTTCCTGCTGTAGACAGCATCTCCCCTGCTTTCCCGCCTCAGAACGCTCCACACCCCTCCAGCAGATGCTACCCCCTGGAATAACTTCAGAATGCCTCTTAGAGGACAGAGATGGCCAGTTTCAAGTTGTTGTGTGAGACAGAGCTACTAGTATGATTTGTTTACTCTTTATGCTTTGTCGTGTCTTTCTGGTTTGCTTATTTGGGGTCTTCGAGTTGTCCACTGTAGGACCTAGGGGAGGGTTTCCCCACAGCGATTGCAATACCAGGTAACAAGCTGGCGCTCATCCCCTGTTGGTCCCATCACTCAACATGTTCTGGAGGCAAAACGGAGATTCCACGTAAAAGCTCACACGAGAGAAAAAACCACAAACAAGTAAACAAAAACAAGTTGGAAGAGAGTTAACTAAAGCCTCCTTTTAGTGCAATTCCTCTCCACCACCAACTTGGAAACCTTCTTGAGAGTGGGGAATTTGTCCATTTGTGTAACACATTATTCTTAGTGTCTAGAATGGTGTTTGGCATGTAATTGGCACTCAATAGATGTCATCTAATTAGTTGATTAAATAAATTGGGCCCAGACACTGACCCTGGTGCTCACCCTGGGTTTCTAATAGCTCATTGAGGGCACTTAAGAGCCCAAAGGCTTTTTACTACACTATGGAAACAACCCAATGCCACTGAATAAAAAGAACAGAAAGCACTGTCCTCTGCTCCTGCCTGTTCACCTGCCTCTTGGTGGCCCCTTCATTTAATTCCTGTGACCAGCTCCCAGGGATGACTGAAGGTTAGTCTCACAGGCGACCGCACCAATCACCGCAGCGGCATCCCTAAGCTGGACTTCCTCCTCTAGAAGCCTGGCCACTGCGTCCATCCTTCTTCCTCCCCTGTCTCGCCACTGCATCGAACACACACATACCCACACCAACGAACTTACACGCACAACCCATGGCCATGAACTAAGGAACAGGGGGATTGCTGGAGGGATGAGGGGTACTGGGCAGAGGGGTGCAAAGGGAAAAATATTGGAACAACTGTAGCAGCATGATCAATAAGATGGAATTAAAATCATCTTTTAAAAAGCTATATTATTTTTGGAAGATTTTATTTATTATTTCCAGAGAGAGGGGAAGGGAGAGAGGCAGATGGGGAGAGAAACATCAGTGCATGGTTGCCTTTCACCTGCCTCCAGCCACGGATCTGGTTGGAGACCTGGGTTGCAACCTGGTTACGTGCCCTGGCTGGGGAATCGAACCAGCGACCTTCGGGTTCGCAGGTCGGCACCTTATCCCCTATGCCACCAGCTAGGGCAAAAAATATATATATATTATTAATTAAAACCTTTGAAGCTTCTCTATGTACTTTGGGTAAAATCCAGACTGGTGCCCTCAGCCCCCTGCCTCTCCAACCTTATGTAAAACGTCACGACATTCTAGCTGAGCTGTCCTCTGTAGTCCCTCAGATAAGCCAAGCACTCTTCCGGTTCAGAGCTTTTAGCACTTGCCGCTTCCTCTGCCTAGGAAGCCCCTTATGTCAAGAAGTTGGCATCCTGCCTTGAGTATGTGTCAGCTGCATGGTTCGCACTCGCATCCTCCCCTGAATTCCTGGTAGTAAACTGTCGCTGGATTCACTGGGTGTCTCAACACTGCATTGACGTTCTCTTTGGAACATACCATTGCCTATCAGCATTGTTCCTCTGCAGGTGTAATTGTTTTTCATCGGTGTTCCCCACGAGAATGTAAGCCCCGCATCAGTTAACTGGCTGCGTAAGTTTCCATCCACGGCCTGTGTGGTCTCTGAATAGTCATCATGTACTTAGGACTCACTCAAGGAGGTGGCCAAGTAGACTTAAACAGCAATGCATATCCATTTTGAAGAATGATTCCAAGGTAAAAATGTCCTAGATCCAAATTTAAAACACTTAAAATTTAAAACACTTAAAATACATCCAGCTTTACCTCAATGCTCAGATTCAACAAACAGAACTTCCAGCCAGACATTTGCCGCATAGGAATTGCTAGGGTCCCCTGACAATGGGTCTACATTTACCTGGGTTGCATTTCAGCAATGACATCTGTTCATCACAATGTCCCCAAGCACAATGCTTCTACATAGTAAGCGAGCAATAAATGTCTGATGCAGGCATGAACAAGTGAGCAGACATCTCAGGAATGTGAGAGCCAGAGAAACTTGAAGAGCACTAGGGAAGTGAACATAGCCTTCTTTGACATTATAACGAATGTCTGTGATTCAACTGCCATGAAAGATTTCAGGACCACAGATGCTTCCTGTAGTCAAATACATGCCCACATATCATCCACTATGTCTCTGCCCCTTCCTTTGCCTTACAAATGCGACTCTGATAGTGCCTACCTGGGACAGGGCTCACTTCTTCAGGGTATGTTCAGGTTCATGTTCATGTAAGCCCTTCTTTTATGTGGCCTTAATGCACAGTTCACGTGGTCATTATCTCACATCCTGGCTCCTCCTTGGGACGTGGTGTTCAGCCGGACCCATGGAATCCTAGGGTTCAGGCAAAACAAATTCTGTGTCATTCTAGCAGGCTTTCTGGAAGGTTCAGGGCTTTGTTGCCTAGGGGAGAAAACCTGACCAGGGGACTCCCAATGGCAGGGGAAATTCTGATCCCACAAGACCCATTGATAGAAAATATAGACCTGTTCATTCTGGGTGTCCACCCGAATAGATGAATGCTCTCTCTTCCCACTCTCATGGCAATAATACTTTTAAAGAGTTAACGAGCTATCAAAATGGAGATGGGGTAGAGGACATGTCAAGAGACACAGAGACTGGGCATATGGAGGTAGAATCTGAGTCCTGTGCTGGTCACTTTGGACAGTGCACTGCCTTCCAGGGCCTCCCTGACTTTCTCTGGGATGTGAAACACAGCAGCAGCTCAGCTCTGGGGACCTTTCCACTCTGACACTCTTTGATCTGAGAAGCGTTGTATCCTGAAGCCACAGCTCAGAGGGACAACCTCCTAAAAATGTGGTGGATATCATTTTACACACTTAATGTGTCACCAAGTTTCTTAAGATAGGAATCCAGTGAAATTCATCTTTACGCTACTTTTCTATTCTTGCTCACTTTAAATGAAAAAAACAAACAAACTTATATTCACTCCTTCAAAACTTGCAGGGAAAATATGCAAAAAATGTACCCGAAGGCCCAAATTGCTCTCTTGGTTAAAGACAAAGTTGGTTCCCAAGACTTCAGGCTGCTCAAGATTTGGAGCAAATCTTGAATACAAAGCTGTCTGTGATCTATCACAAGGTAAAATAAGACTGAGGCTTACAAACTAGGGATGCCACGATGTATTTTATGTCATGCTATTCTTAAGTTGGAAATAGAACTTCTTCCGCTATAATCATTAACAAGCCTTTTGTTACTGACAGGGATGAAAGGTCAGCAGTTCTTGTGACAAAGGTCAGAATTAAATGCCCAGAATTCTTCTGTATACACAGGACTCACTGGGTGACAGCCATTTATTGTGACCAAGTATCAGATCCACAGAAGAATATGATGAGGTGCTAACCACCGCACGTCCAAGGTTTATGAGCCTTGGAAAATTGGCTTTAAAAAGTATTGCCTGGCAAACTCAAATTTTCCCTTTTTCATAAGACTTTTGAAACAGGACTAGGGCCAACGGTGTTTTAAGACAAGGAAAAGACTTGCGAAATAATCTGTTTGACTTTCCAACAGGGATCTAGGCTGTGGACTGTGCTGTCTCTAGCCAGATCTTCATTTGCCAAATCAAAAGAACATATAAGGCATTTATCCAGATAATCCCATTATCAGCACTACCCCCTCCTGCCAAAGAAGCTTGCTTGCTAAAGGGAGGAACCTCACTGATGAGACAGGATTAAGGCATTTGCTATGACTTATATCACAATCAGATATGTTTAGGACAAAGCATTGGGCAAGATGGATACCATTCAGCCCCTTCCTTCAATTTTCTGCTTTGCTTTGCTTCTGTTGTTATGACTGTGGCTTCAAAAATGAAGTCATGTGGATTGAGTCATGATGGTAGAGATCAGATGCCTCTGAAAGATGTACTGCTGCGTTCTTCTGGAGAGCCATGACCTGCAGAGGGCCCGTCCCTGACGCTACTCTGTGGTTGTGATGAATGGACTCCAAACAACCCAGCCCATCCCTTTGCATCCAGCATCGGGCCTTTGTGAGAAAGAAATGTTTTCAGAATTTGGACTCAGCTCTACAATAAAAAAACAAGAAGAGGGAAGCTATGCCCTGGAGGAGTTAAATCACTTTCAAGGGCCACCCAGGTACTGGGGCATGAAGCCATTGTACCATTATACCTCCTGATGGCTGACAAGCAAAGCAATGAATCCATGGCCTTGGGAGAAGGACCTTTGTAGGGGTAAACAAACTGTTTCTATTATGTGCAAGATGGTAAATATTTTGGCTTTGTGGGGCATACGGTCTTCGTTCCAACTACCCAAATCTGTCATTACAGCATGAAAGCAGCCACCAACAGTATGCAATGAAATAGACGTCGCTGCATTACAATTAAACTTTATTGATGAACACTGAAATAGGAACTTCACATACTTTTTACATACCACAAAATATTGCTCCATTTTAGGTTTTTCCAACGTTTTAAAAATGTGATCACAGTGGGCTGGATTTGGTCCATGGGCAATAAATTGCTAATAAATTGCAGAGTGACACATCACAGCCCAGGAACACAGTGATTCTACATCCTGGATAAGGCCCATCTGCTCTGGCTCTGTTCCACACCCCAGAACCTCAGATCTCACTCACTCTGCCTCTGCACAGACTCTGTCACGTTGGACTGTGAAATTAGCTTACTTTTGCATGTTAGCTCTAAAGTATCTTATTTAATAAAAGTCGTTGTAGGTATAACTAAAGGCATGGGACTCACTTAGAAAAGGTCCAAAGGGGGCAATGCATGCTGATACAGACCCAGGCACAAATGTTGGTGAGTGTCGGGGATTAGATTGCAGTTAGTAGAGGGGCCAATGGGAGTATAAGTGTTGCAAGTTGACATGGGTTCAGTGGGGAATACGGAAAGTGCCCCAGACATCTTGCTAAGATCAGACTCCATGTTTATAGTGGAAGGAAATAGTTGCATTTATCAATCAATAGCCACCTCAAAGAACATGCCACATTCCATGGATCATTGGCTCTGATGGCCAGTTCCTTGGACAGGCCTGGTTGGTTTGCTCACTTCACATCAGAGCCACACATTCTCTTAAAATTGAAGGCCTTTCTATCTACTGACAGTTTATTTGTGTCAGGAGGGTGGCCCTCTGGTAACACTCTCCAGTTTTCTCTGGGTTGAGAATAAGCAGATGCAGGTCTGTGTTTTTTCTGACTTGGATGAAGACAGGTGGTCTGAACTCAGGAAAACATGCTTCCCATCTTCCTTCCACAATAAGTCTGGAGTGGGCTCAGGAAAAGAGTGGGCCATGAAGGTTTTCTGGAAGCCAGGGTTGAACAATGTCAAAGCAGTTAGTTGCATAGTAGTGACTTTTGACTGGAGCCACCACAGAATATAAGGCTCTAGGCGAATCACTAAAACTATAATTCAGATCCTTCCATGGGCTATGAGGCCCCAGGGACCACTAACTCATATTGCTCTTGCAAGGCTGTCAGTCATGACACCTCACTACAATCACTTACACTGTACAAAGTTGTCTTTTAAAATATTTATAGTTAGCAAGACCTTTTGTTAAATTGTTATTCTATTGCGGTTGCCCCAATTCCCACCTCCACTCCTGCAGTCAGTTCCTACACTGTTGTCCATGCCCATGGGTCTTCATGCATATTCTGTGTCTAGTCCCTTCCCCTTCTTTCCACCATTATCCCCCTCCCACCACCCCTCTGGTCACTGTCAGTCTGTTCCATGTTTTCATGTCTATGGCTCTATTTTGTTCATTACTTAACTTTGTTCATTAGATTCCTCTTATAGGTGAGATCATGGGGTATTTGTCTTTCACCACCTGGCTTATTTCACTAAGCATAATATTCTCCAGTTCTCTCTATGCTTTCAAGAAAGGTAGGAGTTCCTTCTTTCTTTCTGCTGTGTAATTTCCATTGTGTAAATGTACCACAATTTTTGGACCCGCTCATTTACCGATAGGCACGTAAGCTGTTTCCAGCCCTTGGCTATTATACATGTAAATACTGCCACTATGAACATAGCAGTGCATAAGTTCTTTTGAATTCATGTTTCAGAATTCTTGGAGTATAGTCCCAGCAGTAGAATTGCTGGAACAAAAGGTAGTTCTATTTTTATTTTTTTGAGGAAATTCCATACTGTTTTCCATGACTGTGGCTACACCAGTCAGCATTTCTACCAACAGAGCACCAGGGCTCCCTCTTTTCCACATCCTTGCCAGCACTTAGTGTTTGTTGATCTATTAATGGTAGCCATTCTGACAGACTACCTCCATCATCAAAATGAAAAGACAAATGACATAATCAGGGAACATGTTTGCCAATGATACATTGGACAAGGGTTTGATCTCCAAAATATAAAAGAACTCCTATAACTCAACACCAGGAAGACAAACAATCCAATTTAAAAATGGGCAAAGGACCTGAGTAAACACTTCTCCAAAGAGGACATACAGGTACCCCACAGACATATGAAAAGATGCTCAACATCACTCGCCATCAAAGAGATGCAAATCAAAACCACAATGAGATACCACTTTGCACCTGCCAGAATGGCCACCATTAGCTACCAAAATATTTTGATCTCAAGTGACAGAAACCAAACTCAAACTGACCCAAGCACGTGTAAACAGGTAAAAAAAAAAGAAAGAATGATAAACCCTTAGCTCAAAACTCTGAAAAATATATGGATTGATCTTCAGACACCATTGCATCCAGTATTCAAGCAGCAAACATCGTGTCCCCTTCCCTTTCTCTCTGTTCCCTGTGCTTTCATCCTTACTGGCTTTGTGCTTGGACCAGCCTTCTGCACGTGGAATGAAAGGTGGGCTGCAGCCTTTCCAGGTTCATAGGGTTCTTGCAGCTCACAGTCCCAAAGGGAAAAACAGCTTCTCCCAGAAATATTTTTGTCTCTGGGAAAAGACTCCAGTTGCCCCCGCTTGAGTGGAATGCTCATCCTGGCACTTAGCAGTGAGTCCAGAGGAATGCAGTTTTCTCACTGGCTGGCCTGGGCCACAGGTTCACCTGTTTGGTCTTGCTAGACGCCTGTGAAGTGAGCCAGAAGAAGTTCGGAAAATGGAAGAATTGGGGACAGACACCAAACTAAAAGCTGTGCATGCGACTAGTAAATGATTCATTTCTATGTAGTAGGAATGTGTTTTTCATAAACAGTAAGCAAATCAGAAGCAGCCCCCTAGTGAGTCATCTCTGGACATTTCTTTATTCCTTCTTCATTCCCTAGTTTTCTTTCCTTCCTTTCACTGGGTCATGAGCTGAAGGAATACAAATGAAATGAAAAAGACCTACCTTGTTCTTGATACGCTCATGGTCTAGCTCAGGAAGGCAACGTATAAACAGCACACGTACAGTAATTGCAATAAACTGGCACATGTGCTCAAGGTGTTGACGATCCACTTTTGCTGTGGGTCAAGCAGGGCGACTGGTAGGAGGTGATTTCAGAGATGCTTGGAGTTTGGATTCTAAAGAGCCTTATAGGTCATTGTAATAACTTTGACTTTTACTCTGAGCAAAATGGGAAACCATGGGCAGGTTTTGAATAGAGAAGTGAAAGGATCTAACTATGTTTTAGAAGAAAAGTAGAATAAAAACAAAAGTTTCTAAGTAAGAAGGGAGATGACCTAGGAAAACAACGTATAAAAATGTGTGTGTGTGTGTGTGTGTGTGTGTATGTGTGTGCATGTGTGTACTTTTCAGTATACTCATATTCACAGCTGAAAAGGATGGTTTGCAAAGCCATGAATTGCCTTTCGTTTGAACTTCATTTTACTGATGACGTAGAAGCATTTTTGTAAGTCACAGTGCCTTTACTCAGAAGGTCAGCACCTCAGATTACTTCGATATGGAGAATGAGGTTCAAGTCCTAAAAGTCTCACTGTTTAGTTTTGGGATCTCCAGCAAGTCCTTTTACCTTTTGAAGCCTCAGAGCCCACATCTTGAAAATGAAGATGGGGTTACCTGTTTCATCAACGCTGAAGTGGCATCTAAACCTCGGGTGTTTTTAAATACTAATGGCCTCCATTTCAGCAGAAGTTTACTTAACCAAATACTTGGTCTTGTGCATATGATAATTTATACCCTTGTTCATTGTTCTTCCTTGCTATGAACAGATAGTGATGTTTTTAAAGCTGTGGTTTGTATGAGGTGAAACAAGGTAGCTCAACTGGTTATATTTGGAAATCAATGACTGTCCCTTAGTGTGTTCCCATAGTGGTGTCACTCTGTTTCCTGGCCTTTCCTCTGCTTCACAAACGAGCTGAGTTGATGACATGAATCAGACCAGAGAGCGGAAATCCATCACTGCTATTGAGAAAATAGCTCAAAAAGGCAGCGTTTCTGGTTCTTCATATTTGAAGGACATGTCCCTGAATCCTTTGTGATGATGGCAGAAAGTAAATAAATACATAAGTAATGAGTGAAATGTAAGAAGGACAGCATATGACTAAATAACCATCAAGTTGAAAAGGATTTAGGCACTACGATGGTCCAGACATTATTTTCATAGCCTGCAGGAGTTTCTACAGCTTCAATTACTTGAGTTTCTGGTGCTAGCTCTCAGAGTTTTTTCTTCCTCAAACATAGACCAGGAAGTTGGACTCTTTTATTTCAAGGGGTCTGTCTTCTAGCCAAAAAGATCTATATTTCTATGCGTCTTCCACCTGGAAACTGTCCCTTCCATTTGAAGTAGGAAATCTATTCACAAATATTTTTATTCAATGTTAAACTTTAGAACCCAATTTTGGGGAACTGCTATTATATGAAGGTGTCAACAGGTCCTCTGGGATCTGGGTAAATTATTATCAACACCAATGAAAGGAATTGTAAGTCTGCATGACTAATTTCGAAACCCACCATCAGGGCCCTCTCTGGAGGCAAGGAACAGCATCCTCAATAGGCTGCAGAGCACCCTGGCATTTGGGTGTTGTTTCAGACTTAACCAAACAAACCCAAACATCATCTATGGGTCCGGAGGATACTCGGGGCCAAGGTAGCTGGCTCACCACAGCCCTGCCTGAATAATAGTGTGTGTGTGTGTGTGTGTGTGTGTGTGTAAAGCAAAAGGATTGGGGAAGCAGCTGAGACAGGGTTGAGGAAGGCATGGGAGGAGGAAAAGCAATTGTGAAAACAGCAACCCGCCCTGAGCAAATCTAAGAATTTCTTAGAATGCAACACTGTCTGTATGTGTAAGTGGTTTGCAAATTACTTCCTCTGTTCACTTATTATAGAATAACACTCGTAAAAAAAAAGAAAGAAAGAAAAAAGAATAATACTCATTTCAGTGTCATTGACGAAAGCCCAGAAGGGAATTGGAGCTTACTGGCCAGTTTTACATGTGGCTTTCGTGTAGATCAAGGCTTCAGACACAGAGGTCTAAAATCTCTAGCCCACAGGCCAGGACAGGCAGACTTGAGACTGGTCACTGCCATCTCCTGAGAGAGGTGTTGGCCTCAGGAGCAAAATGACAGGGCGAAGTAAGAGGACAAGCTAAAGTCTTTGTCTAAATCCAATTGCAGCTCTCTTAGCAAATGACCCAGAAGAAACTGACTGCTAGATTTTGCAATCTGAGGGTAAATGTGTGTAGCTTTGTGTTGGAGAGATTGCTGCTACCTTTCCTGTTGAGGTATGACAAGGATAAACACCCTGTATTAAGTGCTCACTCCATACCAAGCATTTTATACAGGGGATTTCCCCTCCTCATGGTAACCCTGCACAATGGCTATCAAAAGGAAAGATAGAAAAGATATTTTTTTTCAAGGCCAAACTGCAAGTAAACAGGAGCTGTGATTTCATTCTTGCCCATTGCAAGTCCCATACGTGCTTTTCCATACTTCGCTTTGCCCCTGTTAGTTGTGTGATACTTAGCTAATGTACCCAGTGCCCTAGTGTGTGGTCCTCACAGGCCTCCCCACTCCAACTGTCTCGTGGCTGTGGGTGAGATTAAGCATGACATGAAATGATCCTTTATATCATTGACTTTAGCTTATAATTGGTTCCTGACTCTGGATTGGTTTACTTCTTTGTTGGAATATCTATTTTGCCCTCTCTGCAAACTAGCAGTTTATGTTTTATATTTCCTCTAGGATACTTATATGCCAACACATTATGAATTATGAAAATTAGCCCCCACTGTTTAGTTAAGAAGCTGTGAACTAGGTTTTGCTCCAACAAGCTTGTCCTAGTGTGCATTTGTGGTGTCCATTGGTCCCAAGAGCTAGGGACCCTTAAAATTAAGCTAATTAATCAATATTATTGCTTTGTGCAATATTGACAATCTTATTCCATGCTTTTCCATTCCTGGTATCCATGCTTCTATACATAATGTGATGGGAGCACCTGAGGTATCCTAGTGGTTTTGTTAAAACGGTCTTGATTTTTGTTTGGGGGTTTTGTTTTTGTTTTTGTTTGCTTCTTTTGCTAGTAATTTGAAGAGGAGAAGAAATATTTACTTAAGAAGTATCCCAGTTTACCTGGCCCTGTCTGAAACTTCCACCTAACATAGTTACAGCCCAAGTGCCAGCTACTTCTGAAATATCAACCAATCATCCTCAATATGAGCTGCCCAGTGTTCTTCATAACATTTTATTGTGTGTAAATACATTTCAATGTACCATTTGTTTCCTTGAGGCACAGAAGTTAAGTTCAGAATAAATCTTTTGTGGAGGAAACAGTAAAAATTGCCATGCACCACTACGGTCAGCATACTGACCTTTCCATACATGATGGGGGTGCTGGCATGTGGCTTGTATTAAGGAGAATGGACCACGCAGATGAACCTACATAGCTTCCCAGAAGGGTGGTACCAAGTAGGGCACTTTTAACAAAAAACTGAAAATATTATTTTTTAGCTTACTTCGTTATGCTCACAAATTCTGTGAGTCAGGAAATGAGAGGCAACACTGGTGATGTCTTGTGTCTGCTGTGTGATGTTGGGGGTCTCAGATGGGAACATTCCAATGGCTCGGGGCTTGAAATCATCTGGAAGCTTCTTCACTGACATGTTTAGTGCCTGGCTTGGATGATTCAGACTAGCGGGACTCCTGACAAGGGCGCCGACATGTGAAGTCTCTGTAAGGCTTGGGCCGTGTGCTGGCTTCACTCCGAGAAGGGGCAAGCGGACGCAAGCGGTCCAGGAGAGCGGTGCTGCCCCAGAAGCCTCCCAGCTTGTCCTGGCCTGGCATCAGCAGTCACCTCTGCTCCCCAGATCCAGGGGGAGGGGACACAGAGTCCACCCATCGTGGGGGATGTGGGGAATTCACATTGAAGAAGTGCAAGCTGGGTGGGAGGTGATGTGGACCATTCTGATCTTCTTCGGAATATCCCTCCAGCATGAATTGGCTTTCAACCACAAGGGTTTCTTCCTTGCTCCTACAAAGTCTGCTGTGGATCCAGGCAATTCTCCAGGGCAGATGCCCTTCTGCTGGCTTAGCAATGCAAGCTGTTGCTTCCAACTTGTAGCCTTTTTGTTTTGACTCCTGATCCCACATCCCGGCTGCAGGGGAGTGACAGCACAATGATCCATCACACACCCGGCCTTAGATGCCACCACCTAGAAGGGACCCTAGTCCCTTCTCCTCACATTCCACAGCTCATGTTGCCTTGCCTAAATTCAGTGGAACGAGCAAGTGTGGCCTTCCGGTGTGCCCAGAGAGAAAAGAGAGCTGAAAGTGTTAGCATCTGGCAGCCATGTTTCCCACAGCTTCAGGGATACTGCCTGAGCGGTGGGACCCTGTCATTCCTCCCATCAGCACTGATTTTTGTACTTTGTCAAATCAGTTCATTCATTCTGTCATCCATGTAACAAATGTTTTCGATGCCTACTATGGGCAATGCATCAGTAGCTTATTCCTGGAGGGAGTTCAGCTGCCACCAAAAGTCATATAAGTTTACCCCAGAAAACCAGTTGGAACAATTGCTTTGTCATTGACCCTGTGCATGTGTGAGGGATGCCTTTCTCAGATTCTACTGTCCCGTCCCCTTCAAAGCATAGGAAATAATAAGACTTCTTTCTATCCTTACTTCCCATGGTCATTGATTTTATCATTTTCATACACTACTGTTAGTCAAAACCATTTTTTAAAGATTTTATTTATTTAAGATTTAACTTATTATTTTCAGAGACAGGGGTAGGGAGGGAGGCAGAGAGGGAGAGAGAAATCACTGTATGGTTGCCTTTCAACTGCCTCAGCTATGGACCTGGCTGGAGACCTGGCTTGCAACCTGGTTATGTGCCCAGGCTGGGAATCGAACCAGTAACCATTGGGTTGGGTTGTAGGCTGGCGCCTTATCCACCGTGCCACCAGCCAGGGCCAAAACCATTTTTTATTTCCAATTCACCATCTGTCCTCTCCTTCGAAGGCCTTCATTTCAAGACAGACTATTAAGGATGCAGCTGTATTTCCCGAAAATGCAGATGTTGACTATTAATTGGACGCTCTAAGAGCAATAAACTCTATGATATGTTAAATGGCTTTAATCCAGATTAGAGTTATCAGGCATCATTAGTGTGATTTGTTCTTGTTCTAAAGGAAATTTAGATATTGAAGCTACAAGCATTCTCGCTAGTCTGGCCAGAAGGCTCCTATTTTCCAAAAACAGAGCTTACAAATATATTCCAACAATGAAAGGACCAAAAACCAGCAGGCGCTCTGTTTGGAGCCAGTTTGTTTTTTGGTCTTCAATTAGAAAATTGCATTTCTAATTGAAAACCATAGAACAGCCTCACTCCCTGGTGAGAAAGGATGAAGAGGAAGAAATGAGCTCTATGATAGACTGAAGCCAGGAGGCTGTGTTTTTGGCTGGTAGCTATCTTCCTGGGTTACTTTGGGTAGGTAGCAAATCAATTTTTCCATGCACCAAATTATACTATGGAATCTTCCACTGCAGTTTCTGAATTACGGTGCACTTTGGAGAATGTGCTACTTCAAGGCAATCATTGGAGGTATGCAATGGTTTTTTTTAATCTTCAAGATGTATTTAAATTAATGTGTTGATGACAACACTATAAATTAGGATTACTAAAGCTTTTCAGAGGATACCCCTAACTTTTAAAGTATACCCACAATTACTAAAACCCTTTTAGATATTATATAAGAAACTTGTTGTCTGATAGTCTATCCCAGTATCTCGTGTGCGCTGGGTAAAAACTGGATATCTATGTGGATTATCATTATAGGTTTTGATTTGCAAAAACTATGGAGCTTCCTTAGATCTTTCAAACTAAGTCAACCAGTTAGCTCTCAGATGTGTCATGCTATATTTGGCTGAGCCAAAAGGAATAAACAGATTATTAACAAAACAGATACAGGCAAAACTGACAATGGGTATTCTGATGATAGCTTTATCTTTTAATGAAATCTCAGGTCTTTTAAGGCCAGTTAGGTGTAAACTAAAGTGAGTAGTGGTTATGCTAAGAGGAAAGTTACTCAACAGCTCAAAATTTTGAATTCCAAGAATTTTGGTTACATCATGGTCAATAGAAAATACCAACTTCATTTGTTTGGTGCTTTGGAATGCTAAACAATATTTTACAGCCCAAAGCTATATTTTTTAAAGCCATCTCCTTGCATTCTTTTTAAATTTTGAAATCTTACCAGTCCTCAAATTTTTTTTAAAAAACCTCTGTATATATGTTTATTTTTATGTCTATGACTTGCATCTTTAAAATTCTACATCTATGTGAACTTTTAAAATCCCCAAATGTGCATGCTACCTATAATTTCTTTCTTCACCAACCTTAAAAACAATAGGACTTTAAAATTTGAAACTAGGAATTCCTTTATTGGCAATATCCAATGTTTAAATGTTAATGTTAAAAACTGTCTCTTTTAAAATCAAGGTTTGAACTAACTGACTTCTAAGATCTCTTCCTCCTCTGAGAGAAGGAAGGGAGCCAGGATGCTGGGCATGCCCTATGCACCCTGAGCTCACCTGCAGTGTCTTGGTTCTCACAATAACCCTGTCTGGTCAGGGCTGCTATTCTTCTCCTATAGATGAAAAACCCAAATGCCCTAAAGGCTGAAACATGTCCAAGTTCACAAGAGCAGTCATCAGTGAAGCTGGAATTCCATTCCAAATCTGTCCATAATCAAAGCTCACCCACCCTCTCCCATCCTTGCCCCTCCTTGGCTGACACAGAATTTTTGCGGTAAGCTTTGGCTATCCACCCCACAGCACACTGAGCCTTTTTTTTTTTTTTTTTCCTCAAAAAAGGCTAAGAGCCAGACCTTCTTCTCCTTGGTTGGCATCACACAAAGTATCACTAATCCTGAAAAACCCAAATTGTTGAATGGTTGGAAAATTCTTTGCATGTATAGGACCATTGAGCCACATCTCAAGATCGATTACACAAAGTGAAGTTGAGATTGAAACAATTTTCTGGATAATGAAGGTGAAAATAACAGCTATTAGGGAAAAAAATAGCTTGAAATACTTAAGAAAGCAGGTTGTAAAACTATGCAACTTAAGCTAGTCCTAGATGCTTAGAGGAATTAACCAAAATACCTTTCCAAGGTCATTGTTTTAAAAATGAGTGGAAAATTAAATTTTTGTTTAATTCTTTGTTGTTTCCCTATCTGCACTATAAACCGAAATATATTTTACATATTTTTCTCTTAAGGTTTTATGAAGCAATTTTCTTCCAATGCTACCGTAACGTAAATTCACTAACACATCCCACCTGGGATTATCTTATTATCCAACTGGTTTCATAAGAAGCACCATCTACATCTGACAACTCTTTTTGTTTATTTGGTTTGTTTTTCTTTTATGCCACTGTTCATTGTTCTTTTGGGGGGGCATTAAAAACTATTTGTCCAAGTACATAGGAACCAAGACTCCTTTTCAGGAAGCTCAGTAGCGCTTTGAATTTTTTCCGTACTCTGATTCTTCTAAATTGTGGTTGTTTTAAGTCTGCCTCTACTGATTTGCAATTTACCCTTCATTGTTGGCCCTCATTTTGACAAAAGCACTTCCCTCAACTTACCCTGAATACATCACACAATCACAGCTTTTCGCTGCCATGAGTCCCATTACCACTCAGCCTCAGCTAAACTCGCCCTCCCAAGACACAAATCTGCGGATTGTCAACATCTGCTTTAAGTGAAAAATGGTTGAACTGTCTGCATTTCATTTCAACATAAGGAAAGAAATCTGCTTTTTAAAATTGTGGCTTCATAATTCCTGAAATGAAACGACAGCAGACTCCTGTGACCCTGAGAGGCCTTTCATGCCTCCAGAAATGAGAGCAGAGCTTCAGGCAGCACACTGCAAAGCTCAGAGAAAATTGAGCCATAATCTGTTTACCTGCAGGGCTCCTGGGATCGGGACCTGTCACAAACCTGAGCATTCATTTCCCAGCTGTCCTGCCAGCAAGCCTGCATTAACTCTTTGCTGGGCTTTCTAGCTGGGTTCCTACAAGAAACTATGAAACAGAAAACGGTTTGAGGAATGAGTGACCCATGGAGGCACAAAGAAGGGTGGACGATTAATGGCTTTGAAGATGGGTTAGTGTTGGAAGGCGTGGCTGGAACTCCCCGCAGCATCCACTCTCCTCCCCAACACCCCTCCCTGCCGGGTCCTCGGGGATTCAGCAATGGGGCAGGGTGTGCGTGCCTGCATTCGTGGATGGCCGTGGGTGTTGAGATGAGAGGATTGGAGGTTCTCTGTTTTCCTGGCCAGTTGAGTGTCTCCACTTCTGTCTCCCTTTCAGCTTTTCCAATTCCTTTCCAAGAGAGTAGAAGAGATCTTGTTTCAGAAAGGCTTAGGGGGACTAAATAGGTGCGTAATCTGGATTTGCTAGAAAAACAAAATGCTCCGGTTAATGAAACAGTTGCTCCGACAGAAGCACTTCCATCAGAGAAAAACTGGGGTTGCCTGTCACCCCTCGAAGCCTGTATATTCTGGGCTTCCTCCTCTCCTGCAGAGAGGAACTAAATGCCTGCACTTTGAAACCACTGACAGCATATGTGCCTGACTGTGCCCCCAGAAGCATTATAAGGATGGATCACTAACAGGGCAGACGTTGAAGTAATGCCCCAACCCTCAGCTCGCAAATGAAGTTGCCACCCGTATACCGAGTACAACAGTGTCTCCAAAGGACTCTGTTCAAATGTGTCCCCTCTTGGAAGTGTAGAGCCCTTTGTGGGAAGAACCTAATCTTTGGTGTCGTAAAACATATGTTATGAAGGAAATAACTATATTCAAAAACTCACAAGCCTGTATTGTAGTTGAGTTGTTTGATTATCTGTTTCCCACTACACTGGGGACTTCTTCAGGGCAAACACCATATTTATTTCATCTATTTATCATTCACCTCCGTGGCTAGTGTGGTCCTTTCTAAATAGCTGGTACTGAACATGACATATCAAATGCCCACATGGACTGGTAGGTTGGTTTATAGAACCTGACTCTGGTGATAGCTGAGCAAGTGTAGCTTTATAAGACTTCCGTCTTCCCAGACAGAAAGATTATGATGAACGATTTTCAAAGGTTCTCAGCTTAAGAGAGTATTATACAGTCTACTGTGAACAGTCATGCTTAAAGCAATTAGTAGCACCTAATTAATTGACAGGAAAATGTTTCTTCACTCAACAGCATTCGAATATCACCTACACTGGCTATCTTTTGAAATTTTTTCAGTAGGGGACCCATGCCTTCTAACTCTCAGTGAACATGCTGGTCTGTGCATGACTCTGCCTCCTTCAGACTCCTCCTTCTGATTATTATTATCATGAGATGTTTAATCAACATGGGTTGATTAAATTTCCTAACTAATTAGAGTTAGGAAAGTGAGTGATGAAGTAACCAGCCCAGGGCAGCATCTATATCTTCTCTGCTTTAGTTGTGTTCTTTCACTGATGAGCGTTTTACTCAACCACCAAAAAAGATTTAATCAGATTTCAAAGTAATTTATAACTTACTCACAACCCATAACCTTGGGTACAAAATTGTCCCTCACAGTAGCTGGGCTCTCTACCTCTCTCAATGATGAGTCAGCTGCACTAGGCATTGAACGTGACCACATGTGCTTTCAAAACTGAAATGACTTTAGAAATTAAAGGCTCTTACGGGAGGAACTTAATCTCCCATGTAGTAAAGCAATGGGCACATTGCAACGAGATGGATGGTTTGAAGAAAATAACTGTATTAAAAAACATCACAAAGTCTATGAAGCTTGATGTTCACTAATGCTTTTTACCTTGTGTTAATGAAACTGAAATGAGTAAGTCTTAAACTAGTAAGGTAGAAACTTTAAAAAGCTTGTATTATGCCACTATGGCCCAGAAAATAAGAACCATGAGGAGCTAACCTAACATTACAAGGCTTTCATTGTATGTGAGTTACAAAGATGTGAGCTGTCACTTTGGGCACATGAGAGTCCTTGTAAATAATGAGTATAGTGCAGAAGTGAAGTTTTTGTAATAAATGTCTACATTCAAAAAGAAGAAATGTAAAAAAAGAAAAAGAAGAAGAAGAAATTTTAAATGAACAACCTAACTTCAAATGTCAAGGATCTAGAAAAAGGAGAACAAACTAAGCCCAAACTTAGCAGGAAGAAGAAAACAACAAAGATTACAGCAGAAATAAATAAAATCAAAAATAGAAAAACAATTTTAAAAATTGCTGAGTTGATTTTTTAAAAGATATATAATTGAAAACCTAAACTAATTAAGAAAAAAGAGAACTCAAATAAAATCAGAAATAAAAAAGGCATTATGACTGATACCACAAAAATAAAAAATATCATAAGAAACTATTATGCAAATTATGCCCTGGCTGGTGGCTCAGTGGATAAGGCGCTGGCCTGTGAACCCAAAGGTCACTGGTTCGATTCCCCAGTCAGGGCACATACCAGGTTGCAAGCCAGGTCTCCAGCCAGGTCCATAGCTGGAAGCAGGTGAAAGGCAACCATACATTGATGTCTCTCTCCCTCTCTGCCTCTCTCTCTTCCCCCTTCTCTAAAAATAATAAATAAAATATTTTTTAAAAGAAAATTATATACCAACAAACTGAATAACCTAGAAAAAAGAGGTGAATTCCTAAAAACATACAACCTACCAATAATAAATCATGAAGACATAGCAAGTGTAAACACACCTATAGCTAATGTGACAATTGCATTAGTAATCAAATGTTCCCAATTTAAAAAAAGAAAAGAAAAAGAGCCCAGAACCAGATGGCTTCATGTTTGAAGTCTACCAAGCATTTTAAAAAGAATCAATGCCAATTCTTTTTAAAAAGTAAAAGGTAGGAACACTTCCAAACTCATTTTATTGAATTTATTGGGATGACATTCGTTAATAAAATCATATAGGCTTCTTCAGGTGTACAATTCAATAATATTTTTACAAACTTTTATAAAGAAGAAGTTTATTAAAAAGACAAAGTGAATTTTGCTTAGTAGTATCGAGCTTTTATACATTTGTGGAGGGCCTGCCATGAACCAGCACTCAGCAAGTTCGGACATACACATGTGAAATAAGACCTCTGTCTTCAAGATGCTCATAATAGACAAGGCCAGCACATGGCTTTAAGTGGTAACTTTGGTGTGTGCAAAATAGAGTAGATGCATAGAGGAAGCAAGGAGCATTTTTAAAATCCTCTAATACATGGTGTTTCACAAAAAGGCTCTGGCAATGTGCATTTAGTAGGCACAGGAAACTTCCAGATGTATCCAGCCCTAAGGTTCTAACAGCTCCAAAGTGAAGAGCTAGAACTTCCTTAATCAGGAAGGAGAGCAGTTGATATACATAAATTAGGTGTTGTCCACCTTTTCTTGCCTTGAGTCTATCAAACAAAGGGGCAGACCCTGAAAAATAACATTTCCTTTCTTGTCTTTGTTTCTTTCATTAAATCACTCTCAAGGCAACTGGATGCTCCAGCCGTAGGTGTCAGAAAGAAAAACAGGTGTTTCTATGCCTTCAGAGAGTCTGTGCTCTGTTACCAGCGTAACATTTATGAAATCAATTTTCTGTGCCTGCTGGATCAGGCTGAAGTGAGAACTAGCTTTCCACAACTCCTCATATTCGCCTCTGCATGATTTGGCAGGGCTGACATTTTATCACGAATATATATGGCATGAGCACTATTCTCTTAATCTGTTCATTATTGTCTCCCCATGCTGGTAAATAATATGCATTCAGTAATGTGAGAGACACAGTGTTCCCATTGCTGTTTTTTGTTTGTTTATTTGTGTAATTCCTGGAGCTTTCTTTTGTAAACGTTGCAAAAATTAAAGGCACAGCTACCTTAAAACTCCATTTTACAGTCCTCCTGTTTTCACTTTCTGGTACCCACACACTTACTCAGTACATTCTTCTGTGTTTTGACCTGTAATTTTAGATAGCACAGCCCCTTCTGCTAATACTTCTATAAAATAATTCAATGAAGACTCATTCATTTGTTGATTTTTCAAATACATATTAAGTACCTACTATGCGCCTGACACTATGATAAATGTTAAACATAGAAAGAACAATGGGAAAGATGGAAACATCTAATTTATGGGTTGTTTTTATTTCTTTTTCAAACATCCTAAATTCTGTGGCATCATATAAAGATGAAAGAGAACACAAACTAGTTACTTTAAATAGAAATGGATTAATAATGAGTAAGAGAACTCAAAAGTTCCCTAAAACACATAATTTCAATTAATATGAGTAAACTGATAAGTGTATTTACTGAAAGTAACCCTTAACTTATGTGTATTTAAACTATCAGAATGTTTTGGCCTTTTATGGTCAATACTTCCTTCATTTATTCATTTAACAAATATTTATTGATCCACTACTATGGGTCAGCCAGTCACTGTTCTCAGGCACTGGTAATTAAGGGTTCTGTCCTCCTTGAGCTTATATTCAGATGACAGGACAACGAAAACAAATGAAGAGACAAATGAATATAGTCACACCCCACCCCTTTATCCATGGCAGATATATTCCAAGATCCCCAGTGGATGCTTGAAACCAAAGATAATGTTGAAGCCTTTATGTACCATGTTTCCTCTATATATACTGTATACGTACCTATGACAAAGTTTAATTTGTAAATTAGGATTTTAAACATAACTGATCAAATAGAACAGTTATAACAATATCTTGTAATCAAAGTTATGTGTATGTGGTCGCTCTCTCTCCCCCACCGCCTCCGAAAAATACCTTATTATACTGTATCCACCCCTGTTGTGATAGTGTGTTGTTGTGATGGTGTGTTGACTGGAGGGAACTGAATCCACAGATAAGGGGGGACTGTCATACACCAAATATTACAACTTACTCTACGTAGGAAACAAATGATGTGTATGCAAGCACCGGTGTGTGTGGGCGTCTGCATGCAGAAAAGTGTACTTTGCTAAGGGAGATCAGGTGGAACTAGTCCTGTAAATAGAAGAGGAGAAAAATCCAGGCACAACACTGAATATTTATGTACTGCTGTTGTAGACAAAAGAGGTGTATAGTTAGCCAAATCAGGGGTTGGTAGATCCCTCCTGCCATCTGTTTCTATAAATACAATTTTGTTGTGTTTCTGCAGACACAGTGCTTTGGGAACACAATTGTGCCAATATTTTCAGATGTTCTCTAAGGCTGTTTTCACATTACATTGACTGAGTATTACAGTTGCAACAAAGCCCCTATTGCCTGCAGGACTGAAAATATTTACTATTTGGCTCTTTACAGAAAAAGTTTACCAACCCATGACCTAAATCACCAACCCAAGTAATTGTTGGATGTGCAGTCTTTTTTATTCTGTTGTCCTGAGCCCTGTGAGGTCAAACCCAGAGTTTATAGAAACTCTGCTTAAAAGGTATTCAATACCTGGTGATGAGAGTTGACCTTTGAGTGAAACTATTCCTGACACTATTTTAAGCTCTTTGGGTGAGTTGCATTATACTTAATGCACACAATAGCCCTACTCAAGGGGTGCTGTTATCACTTCAGCTTATAGATGAGAAAACAGACACAGAGAAGTTAGGTAACCCAATTGATGTCGTCCCACAACTAAGTGGTGGCATCAAGAGTCAAAACCAGAAAGCCTGGGGTGGTACACAGTGTCCTAAACTGCCTTCATTAATTGGACATTGTGCAACTCCACCATCATCCCAGAACTCAGTGCTTAAAACCGCCTGTCTATTCCCAATTTGCACCAAGTAAACAAAAACATCTTGCCACAAAGAATCTAGAATTTGCTTTGGAGCCACATTTTAGTTAGTCCTTTCTTAGCATTCAGGATATAAGGAAGGCTTCCAAGTAATTTCCTCTCAAGCTTCATTGGAAGCATTGGGTAAATTACTGGTGCTTTCAAGGATGGCCCTGCCCACGCTGGAAATCCAGAGTGCTTCTTTCATTACAAAATGCACTCACTGTTAGATGGACTAGTTTATTCTGCAACCTTCACTCTTGTTTTGACCAGAAGATGAGGTACTGACGCCCATACCACCTTTCATTTTCTCTCCATTTCCTGAGCAGCCAACATAATTTTAGCATCTGCTCCCTGGATTGCTTGAAGATTTCCACTAAAATCCCAGATAGACTTGTGCAACAATCTTAAACTCACCCAAAAAAGTGATTTCAGAAAGGACCCATTCCGTGATGTTGGCTCCTAATAGCTCTATCCAGTAAACTGTACGTACTCATCTCTGTGAAGGATGTCTGCATTTCCAGACTTGTTTTTGGAGATTGGTCTAAGTTTCCACAAGTCACTTGCACGGAGACATTTATGCCCATTAAAAACACTAGAGAATTGTCCATTTTCTCCAAGTCCCAAGCTTTGGGTTGTTATTGAGTGTCACAGGGGGACATGATCCCAGTGTTTGGGGCACTGCAGGAACAGGGGGTGATCAAGAGAGAAAGAATTTACACTGTGGTGGGAGTTACGATGAACCAAGTGCATGGCAACCACCTAAAAAAGGGAGTGGAGGGCACTGTCAAGGAAGGCGCCTTGCAGGACAGAATTAGAAAGGAAAATTGATTAGACTTAGAGAGTGTAGGAGGGAACGGATTGGAAATTAAGGTGCTGAGATGACACCTGATTTTATCACCAGCATTTTGGTGACTCGTTAGCCTCTTCTGTGTATATGTTTCTCCACATGTCCAAAATTGGCATTCAGATTAACACACATCCTGTAATATTTCATGGACGTTGTGGTCGTCAATGTAGACAGAGAATTAATCCAGCCTCACTTTGCCGGGGACCTGCTGTGAGATTTTAGACCAATAACATTGGTCTAACATGCTGAATTTTGCTCAGTCTGAGTCCTTTCATCTTCATCAGGATGTTGAACAAAAGAATTTTTCTTGTTCCTTCCACCTCTATCTAACTTTTTAAAATCCTGTCTTTGTCATACTTTCCTAATCTCCATGGCTTCATGTGGGATTTCTCAACTTTGAACCAGAGGATGGTGTATCTGTTAGAATCAAATGATACTTAGTATACGGTGTGTCGCCCCAAATCTAACCGACCAGGATCTGAAGCAAATTAGGGCTTTTCTTCTCTCAGGTGTGAAGGAGTCCAGCGTTGGACAATTCACGGTCGATGAAGTAGCCAGAAACGGCATCGGAACCCAGGCTCTCTTGATCTTTCCTCTTACTCACTCAGGCTCCCCAGACAGCTTCTCCTTCTGCTGCATGTCTGCACCCCAGGCAGGAAGGAACAGCATAAAGGCCGGAGGTCTGGGCCTCGCTGATGAGCTTTCTGTGAAAGAGCTTTCCATCTTCTTGCCATTTGCTCAAATCTCATCAGTCAAAACTGCCACACAGCCGCTGGGCTGAGAAATGCTCTTCTCTTTGGCTGAGTACATCAATGCACTAAACAAAATGAAGATGCGTTGGTAAGAAAGAGAGAAGGGATATTAGATAGGCAGGCTGCATCATTTGGTTACTCAGATGTTACATTCAAAATATTTTTAAATAGGTCTGGCGTAACTTCTTCATCAGGATGTCGAACAAAATAATTTTTCTGGTTCCTTCCACCTCTAACTAACTTTTTAAAATCCTGTCTTTGTCATACTTTCCTAATCTCCATGGCTGCATGTGCAGAAGCTGCCTAGCTGATGGGATGTTTTCCTGCTCACCATGACAGTCGTCACATGTCATTTTTGTCCCTCCCTTCCCCCATTTAATACAGCTAAAGTTCATCGAGCATAGAGCTATCTTTTGCATAGATTCTTTCCAGTCCCCAGCAAAATGACATTTATATAGAATAGGTGTTCACTTTTGTTGGAAGGACTTGAATTATTCATATTCTAATCCAAGGATGAAACAACCAGGCAAAGACACATTCAAGTTATTACTCAGGAATGAATGGTTTCTGTGAATGGTAACTCAATAATCCTAAATGCCACAGTGCAGTTGATTATTAAACTAGTAAGTGGACATGGGCTTTGAAGATTGCTCAAATCTCTTACAATTATTTGAAAGGATTATTATAGACTTTAAAAAAAAAAAGTATTGCCTGAAATGAAAAGCTTCAGGTATAATAGAGGTTCACGAGACCTTTCTCTTCTTTTATGAAATTGAATAGATCTAATAAGAAGCCACCCCCATCCTTTAGTGTAAAGATTCAAATAAAATCATTTCCATAAAGAGTTGCATCTGGTCCTTCCAGCTGGTAATACCCCTAATACTCTATTATTTCTTTTCACTCAAATCTTGAGCAGCCATAATGCTTAGCATTTCATTTAATTATTTCATTTTATTTCACTTTAAACTTGAGATTAACTGAAAAGTTCATGTAGCAATCCTTATTCTTTTTCCATGTTTTCATTTTAAATGAATTTAATAGGGTGATGTTAGTTAATAACTCTCATTCTTCTTAAAAAGTAATACGTAATGTTTATCATTTAATTTCCACCCAATTTTTTTTTCATAGTGCTTTTGTTTTTTCTGCTTTATTTACCCTTCAATGATGGTTCCGTTTCTACTTCATTATTTCACTTGTGCTAGCTCTCCAGTTTAGTTTTCATTCCATGTGCTTCTAGAAATGCAACACAAGGATATCTTAAATTATTTGGAGAATTAATGGGCTACCAAGAGAAAAAATATGTACTATCCAGTTCCCTCTTGGTCTTGGCAAGACCGATCTTTGAATCATCGTACCCATTGAAACACCTCTCAAATGCAACTTATTCCACGGATGCCCATTTCTGCTCAGTGAGGGTGCTGTGGTTACCACACTTCTCTTCCCTTCTTTCAACTGTGATGAGATGCAGCTGACATAAAATTTACCATTGTACCATTTTTAAGTGTAGTTCACTAGTGTTAAGTACATTCATCGCTGTGCAGCCTGTCTGCCGAAGGCTTCCTTGTGCAAAACTGACACCTCCGTCAAGTTTTTTAAAAGACAAGTCTCTAATCTCTGGCTTTTGGATCCACAGCCCTTACAATTTTTGTCAGAGCAGTTTCAAATCTTTCTGAGCCTCCAACCCGAGAGTTTAGTCCTAGCCTAGCTCAGAAGAGGACATCACAGTTTTCAAGATTTTTTTCCAAAACTTTTTTCTCCTTAAATGTGTATGTGCGAGTACCAATGCTTATTTTAGTCTGTCAAATGGGTTTAAGCACTTTAATATTTTAACACTTTAATATTTCAAAGTGTTACCTCCTGGGTGGCTCCCCCTGAAGAGAAGCGTGTCCTTCCACGAAAGGAGCTGACCTGTTATAGGAATTATTCCATGTCTCTTCTATTGCCCCACCTTGTTATTTAGTGATTAATGCTTCATGAAGTTGGAGGGTAGCCTTTCATGGTATGCCCCCAAATGTGTAGATGATCAAATAACAGTATCCTCATTGGAGTAGATGGTTTTTAAATACATGAACTAATGGAAAGACAGAATGAGGTAAGAAGATGGTTTTCTCACTGGATTTCTAGGAGTCCTGGACCAGGTGTGGGTGCCCCACTAGAGAGCCAGAGAGGCCCCAAGGCACAGACGGGAGGCTGCAAGGAAAGCGGGGAGGACTGGTCACATGCTCTTTCGTGTCTCTTTTCAACTACTCTCATCCGTGTTCTATTTGGGGATCCCATATCAATTTTCTATAAAGAATATAAAGTTATGTTGCCTTCCAAAAGTCGTGGAAACTGGGGAAAATTCAGGCTTGCTATTTAAACAGATCTGAGGTTCACATGGTAGCCCATTCCCTGAAATTGCAGACCTCTAAGGCTCATTTTCTTTATGAATAAAATGAGGGCAATAATAGCTATTATTACCTCTGAGTCTCTGTGAGGATTAAAAAGCTGCGTGTTACGTATGCCTCAGACTAAGTTCACATCCTCAATAAAGGTTTGCTGATAGCATCCTACATCAGAAGTCACAGGTCACCGAACATCACTGATTCACAGTCATTGATGTGATGTCACTTCTTGTCATTAGCCTGCCTCTGCTCCCCATCGGCCTCTGCTGTCAGAGCTCAAGAAATCATTTTAGGTAGGCAATTTTTCCCCCTGTAAGTCAGTGGTTCTCAAAGTATGCACCTTGGACCAACAGCATCAGCATCACCTGGAAATATATTAGAAATGTAATCATTCAGGCCCTGCCCCAAACTTATGAATTAGCAACTTAGGGGGTGGAGGCTAGTAATCTGTTTTAGCAAGTCTTCCACGTGATTAGGATGGGCATGGAAGTTTGAGAACCACTGTAAAAAACAGCCTTCCATGAACTGGGCAGCTAAAGTGGAAGCAGACACTGGAGTCTAATAAGAACTGTGTCTCTCAAGGACAGGAAACCGGATCCAAGTTCCATTCTGAGGACTCCCACTGCTAATGTCACTAGGTCTTCACCCTGACACTGCCTTCCAGTCAACTTCCGGGGCCGTAGTTCTCACCCAGGGGCAACTTTGCCTCCCAAGTGCATTTGGCATTTTCTAGAGATGACTTTTACTGTCATGACTGGGAAGCTGGTTCTGGTATCTCATGAGTAGGTAGAGTCCAGAGATGCTGCTAAATATCCTACAATACATAGGACATCCCCATAACAAGAAACTATCCCGCCCAACAAGCCAGTGGTGACGAGGCTGAGAAACCCTGCTTTAGAGATCTTCCTCCTAATCTACTTACCTCTCTCCCCACAAGCAACTAACTTCTTTACCTCGTGTCCTATTAGCTCATGAACTGGCTTCTGTAAATCCTAAGGCGGCCCATAGTTTGGCTTCACAGAGCCCATGAGCTCCCCCAAATGCTCACAAAATAGCATTGTTGTATGGCAAACATAGTACTTCTCTGTCGTGAGCATGGCAAGGTTTGGGAAGGGGGCATCACATGGCTCTCATCGAATTCCCGAAAGATTTTTTTTTCTATATTGATTCCATGCATTGCTTGCCTACTTCGGAGCTCTGCTCCATCATCACTCAGTTTGCTGGTAGTTTCAGCTCAATCTAGCATCGTGGCCACTCTGCTACCTCTGTCCTTCACAACTTAACAACTTCTATGCCTAATGCTGCCTTCTTTTTCCTGTTACATTTCCCAGTTCAAATTCCCAAGGTAAGGAAACTGATGATCCTTGTTCTCCTTTTCTGGAGCAGAACTTTTCCTACCAGGCCCTCAGAGGACCCCGACAATCCCATGTGATAGCCACCCACTGAGCCGTGGGGAGCCATGTCACCCAGTACAAAACCTAGCTGTCCAAGGCAGGCTTCCTCGGAGCAGCCCCAGCTGGGCAGGTGCACCACCATTGCCTCATCTAACAGCAGTGATGAGACAACCCAGGATCTAGGTTCTGGCCAGAGAAGCCCCGAGGCTGCCCGGTGAAGCAGGCAGAGTCTGGGGTCTGCAGGTTCAGCAAGGACAAGCAGACACTCGAAAGCCTGCTATGAGGGTATGTGGAGTCGATTGGGTACTCTGCTTCAGAGACAAGGAAGAAGAGCCAGGGCGCAAGTGCCCAACCTAATTATGACAGAATAAGACAGATGTGAAGCCGGAACAGCTCAATCAGATTGAGCTGCCGATGTCTCTTTCTTGCTGCCTTTACTCTCTTCCTTTCCCATCCAATGCTAAATCACATACAACTCGGTCGAGCCCTGGCTGGGTGGCTCAGTTAGTTGGAGCAGCATCCCCTTCACCAACAGGCTATGGGGGTCTATCAAAGGTCAGGGTACATACTTTGGTTTCAGTTAAAAAAAAAAAAAAAACCTCAGTTAAGACCCTTGCGGGACAAGACAACCAGAAATGCCTCAGGGGTCAGGGAAGTCAAGGGACCAGGAATCAGCTCTGAGAGCTTGGATTTGCCCTTGTGCCACTCACCCTCTGTACACATTCCTTCTGTCCCCTTCCCTTTGCTTGCGCCCTAGCTGACTTCACCAGGACAGGGTTATTTTGTTTTTCTGGCTGAATAGCAAGAAAATATTAGTTCTTTGTATATATTTTTTAATTTCAAGAGCATCAGCACCAGAAAGCTCTCTAAGGAAAAATAACACGAAAATTCTAAACCACAGAAAATTATATATATTTTTTATTTATGAAGCCTTAATTGGATTTATTTTGGGGTCCAGGAGAGGCAAAGGAAGAAACAGATGCTTCAATCTGTTTTATGGCAATGGTTTAGGGGACTAGGATGCATCGTACCAGCCCCCAAAACTACCTTAGAGCGATTGTCCCCAAAACTGTCACATGGTAGAATTCTAAGGTTCAAGTGGCATCCATACCATTAAATCAAAAGGCTTGGTGGCAGGGGAGCCAGGAGTATGTGTTTTCTCAGGTTTCCTGGCGATTCCAGTGTGCAGCAGATTTGGAGAACAACTCCCTTGGAAGCTGTTTTAATAAAGTCACAATCCTAGCTTGCTACCTCACCACTTTACTTTCCATCGAAAGATGAAGTGCAACCGAAAGCACTTACTTGTTCAGTTCGTTGAAGTAAATTCTAGTTCATTGAGCTTGCCAGAAGGCAACCAGCTGGGTAGTTGCTTTCTTCCGTCAAAATAGCAGTCAGACTAACGTTTTGACATCTTGTAGTTGAGACAACTGATTTGTCAACTGGCTTTTCGGCTGCTCGTGTAACCTTCAGTTCCATAACTTGGTGTTTTACTTTATCCAGACTCACTTTGGAGCCTGGGGATTTTCTCACTTATTAACCACCTTGTTCTCCAGAGTCAGATGGGAGCGATAAGGTTCCCTTGGGGCCAGACCTTCGTGTGCTAATCCAAGGAGAGGGTAACTAGCAGCACCCCTCAGCAACACCTCCCCGTCTAGGGAACATTTCAAGAGCTTGCCCAGTTCCAACTGTGTCTCTGCTCCCTGGTTTCTTTTCCAGCTTAATATGTAAAAATAAAATGGCACGTTGCCTGCGTTTTAATCAACCTAGTTGGAAAGACTCCAGGGGCTGTGAGGGGTTTGCATCTGTCCAGTATCCAAGGCTCCTTAACGATTCTTAAAGCTGCTTTGAGTAGTTAGAGCTCTCTTTAAATGAAAACTAGCAAGAACTCATGACAGTGGATTCAGAGCGCCATCACTGACTTCTTTCAGGACATTAGAAACTGTCTCCTTGGAAGGGAACATGATTCGGGACTAGGATAGGGTATGTGCTATTTTTACTAATTAAAAATGGTATCAGCCCTGGCTGGTGGCACAGTGGATAAGGTGCCAGCCTGCGAACCCAAAGGTCGCTGGTTCAATTCTCAACCAGGGCACATAACCAGGTTGCAAGCCAGATCTCCAGCCAGGTCCATGGCTGGAGGCAGGTGAAAGGCAACCATACATTGATATCTGTCTCCCTCTCTGCCTCTCTCCCTTCCCTTCTCTCTGGAAATAATAAATAAAATCTTTTTTTAAAAAAAGATGCTATGAAATTTTAAGTTGGTTCATAAAAAGATGTGTGACTTGGTCATGATAAGGGGCTTATATAAGCTAACCAGCCTACCCTGGTACAAGCCATATTCGTGTCGTAGGACTGCTATCAGAAAGTGCCACAACTGGGTGGTTTAAAACAAAAATTTATTTTCTCACAGTTTCAAAGGCTAGGTTTCAGTAAGACCACGTTCCCTCCCAGACTCTGTCTAGAATTTGTCCTGCCTCTTCCTGTCATTAGGTGGCTGTCTACCCTTGTTGTTCCTTGGCTCACAATTGTATAAATCTCAGCCTCTGTCATCACAGGTCAACCTCTCCATGTGTCACTTACCTACTTCTTCTAAGGACATCAGTCTCAGTGGGGTTAAGGGCCTGCCCTACCAGTATGGCCTCATCTTAACTAATTCTATCGCCAGTGACCTTATTCCCAAATAAGGTCATATTCATAGGGAAAGGTCACATTTAACATCTCTTTTGAAGGGACACAATTCAACCCATAATAGAAAATAAAAGGCATTGCGGGGTTTC
Organism: Noctilio leporinus; assembly: GCA_004026585.1. NCBI lineage: Eukaryota > Metazoa > Chordata > Mammalia > Chiroptera > Noctilionidae > Noctilio > Noctilio leporinus. The sequence continues at coordinate 49,586 of PVIW01000955.1, forward strand.
TACTTGTGTTCTCTGTGATGGCCAGGTTCCCGACTTGACACAGTTTTACAGCTAAAGATCCGCTTCTGTCTGGAAAGTGATTTTTGGCAAGAAGGACTGAGAGAACAGCCCAAGCTCCAAGGCCGGTGCCAGCCCCTTCAGAAACACATGTCCCATCTTGTGGAACAGGCTCCACAGGACCCAGGTGATTGGACCCTGCCAACCCAGAGACAGCAGAGGACACTCAAGCTTGCAGTGGCACGGGCGCTCGGGATTCATGACCCACCCCGCGGAGGCCTCTCTGCTCTGCCTGGCTACTTTGTTCTGCTTTGCTGAAACCACAGCTGCTTTTGAATCTAGCCATTTTGATTCTGTGGCCCATGCGCTGTAAACCAAAGCAAGCCAAACCCAACAAATTCAACCAGCGCCACAGGGGAGTTATCCAAGCACTGTTTGTGTTGGTCTGGCTTGTTTGTTTTGCAACAGTGGGGAGGCAGTAAGGGCCTCATTGAAAGGCACATATTAGTCGGCCTGAAGGGTCAGCTTGCCCAGAGGTAATCAGCAGGCAGGATGGTGCTTATCCAAGCTGCACAGAAGTCGGGGAGGATGCTGAGTCAGGAAGAAGCCTATGAGGGGGGTGAATCTAGCAAGCCCTGGGCCCTGGCCCTCTGCATTCTAAAATAAGTGTTCACATGTTGCCTGGCTCACTGGCAGCACAATGAGGTAAGTGACAGGGCTTCTTGGATTCTGAGTGTATTTACAGAATTCTGCAACCATTGTTATGATCTGATTTTGAAACGTTTCTTCACCTCAAGAAGAAAATCATTAGCAGTCACTCCTCAGCCCCCTGTCTCCCTGACCCCCAACTCCTAGCAACCATTCATCTACCTGCTGTCTCTATAGATTTGCCTTTTCTGGACAACTTGTATAAATGGAATCATACTACTTGTGGTCTTTTGTGACTAGCTTCTTTCAATTAGGGTAATGTTTTTGAGGTTTGTCTGTGTTGTAGCATGTGTCAGTACTTTCTTCCTTTCTCTTGCTGAATAAGATCCAATTTTAAAGAAATGCCACATTTTGTTTAGTTGTTTATCAATAGTGGCTGGATAACACAGTAGCCTTTTCATTAAAAGAGCAAGTTGCCACAACCTCTGTAGTCTGAGTCGAACACCTTTTTATAGGTACAAGTTAATAAAACAGTTCCTGACTTAGTATCTTGGATTCAAGGGAACTTAGTGTTAGTACAAAAGACTACTGATACCAATACTAACTTTCAGAAGAGTGTCTTCAGAATGACCCACAGATAATGTTGGATTAGTCAAAAAGTTCATTCAGTTTTCCCCTTAAGCAGGCTTTAGTAGTGCTTCATTGTCTTTAACTTCATTCAAAACAATTTTGTTCATATCAGCACGCATTTAAAAAAAACAAAACATCAAAATGGGTGAATTTTTATGTAGCCAGTTTAACGTTGAAGATGGAAGAAAATGCACAACATTGTTGGCATATTATGCTTTCTTATTTCAAGAAAGCTAAAGAAGTAACTGAAACACACACACACAGAGTTGTGAAGTGTACGGAGAAGGTGCCATCACTGATCAAGCATGTCAGAAGTGGGTTGTGAAGTTTTGTGCTGGAGGTTTATGGCTTGGTGTTGCTCCAGGATTGGGCAGACCAGTGGAAGATGATAGAATCCAATGGAGACATTAATTGAGAACAATCAACGTTATACCACAGGGAGATAGCTGACATGCCCAAAATGACCAAATCAAGCGTTGAAAATCAGGTGCACCAGCTTGGTTATGTGAATTGCTTTGATGTTTGGGTTCCACATAAGTTAAGCAACAACAACAACAAACAAAACTCCATAAAGCCTTCTTGACCACATTTCTGCGTGTGATTTCTCCACTTAAAGGTCATGAAAACATTCCATCTTAAAACAAATTGTGACAGGCGATGAAAAGTGTATACTTTACAATACTGTGGAAAAGAAGAGATTGCGGGGCAAGTGAAATGAACCGCCACCAACCACACCAAAGGCCAGTCTCCACCCAAAGAAGGTGATGATGTGTGTAAGGCGGAACTGGAAGAGAGTCCTCTATTATGAGCTCCTTCCTGAGAACCAAACAACTGATTGCACCAAGTACTGCTCCAAGTTAGACCAACTGAAAGCAGCACTCAACAAAAAGAGTTGGGAATTAGTCAACAGATAACCCATAATCTCCCATCAGGATAACATAAGCCCAAGTGTTTCTTTAATGACCGGACAAAAACTGTTACAGTTTGGGAAGTTTTGATTGATCCGCCAGACATTGCACCTTTGGATTTCCATTTATTTCAGTCTTTACAAAATTCTCTTAATGGGAACTATTTCAATTCCCTGGAAGACTGCAAAAGACTCCTGGAACAATTATTTGCTGAAAAAGGTGAAAAGTTTTGGGAATATGGAATTATGAAGTTGCCTGAAAGGAGATAATGGAATAAAACAGTGAATACATGGTTCAATCAAGTTACTGGTGAAAATGAAAATGTGTCTTATACTTTTTACTTAAAAACTGAACTTTTTGGCCAACCTAATAGTATACTAATGTCATAATATTTATACTTGTGTTTTCTGATTATCCAAGTAGGATGGATCTGTAGTTAAGAGCATTTACTCCTTCCTTCTAATTAAATAACTATAGAATATATGAAATCTTTTTCATAATATGTACATGGAATATAACACCCGCCTTTGTGTGTTCAGCCAAGTTCACAGCTGAGTGTGAGACCAGGCTCTATGGAGGTGTCTGCTAGGTGTCTGATGGCTACACTGTCCTGTTTTCTTGTGTCACTTTCTGTCTTCTCCTGCTTCTGGCTTGGATATGAATGAGGAAGTATGGACAAGAGTAGGCACAGGAAGCAAAGAGGGTTCCACTGGTCTTAGAAGTTGCCTCAGGGTCCATATTTTTTATCTTGATTGTAATTCTTTGCCATTACCCTTTAGTCCCCTTACACCCCCTCCCACCAGCAATCACCACACTGTTTGTCCAAGCCCACGAGTCCTTTTTCCTGTTTGCTCAATCCCTCCACCCCTAACAACCCCACCCCCGGCTAGTTTTCATACTGCTTGCCATCGTGTTTAAGCAGTTCTTACCTAAGGTAGCAAAACCCTAGCTGCTCACCCTTTTTACATGGGGAGTAGCGGCTAGACTGAGGATTGGGAATCCTGGCATGAACATTTCCTATCTTTAGGATGCTGGGCAAGTGCCTAGCCCATCTCTTTTGTTCTCATCAGCAAAATGAAGATAATGGTTTTTATTTCCTAGAGGTGCCATAATTGCTGGCACATAACAAATGTGCCATCAATGTGAACTTTAGCATCATTATTCTGTATCAATTACATTGCTATTTCCTGGATACTGTGCATTGAATTCTTAGAACAATCCACAGAAGTAGCTAAAGACATTCCCACTCTACAGCGGAAGAAACTGAGTTTCAAGGAACTTACATGTCTTCCTTTGGCTAGAGAGGGCACACATGGCTTTTATAAATACCTTAGGTCTGGTTCAAAATCCTTTACACATCCATTGGACTGACACATACAAGTCTGTTTTGATTAAAAATGAATGATTAGTGCAATGAGGCTACTTTAGCAAATGATGTCCCCAAAACCTATGAGGAGAAAACAGAAGTAAGAGCCTGGGATGAAGCCATTGGAGCAAATGCTGGCTTAATCAGCCTCAAAGTGAAGCAAATCACCTGCTAGATGCTATCCCCTTCTGGTTCTGAGCAGCCAGAGCCCCTGGTTATGGGGACTAAAAAAAACTGAACATGCCATTTTCATAGTAAAGAAGGTGCATCGACTCATTTCTACCAGCTGGAGAATTAGTCCATTTTGACCATGTTGATATTTCTGTTCTCAGCCTAATGGTCTCAGATGTTCCCATTACCATCACCACTCACCCACCAACAGCACTTTTAAATTAACTATGGAAACAAAAGGTAAACAGAAGCACAGTTGTCACTCTGCCAAGTTTAACTGCCCCTTAAAAAGGCTACAGCTGATAGTCAACAAACAACCAGATTGGAAAACAGAAGTGTCAGCATTGACACAGTGAGTTATTTGCTACTCTGGGAGGTAATTAGCTGTGTTCCCCAGATGTGAGGAGAAAAACAGTTCAAGGAGCAGAGATAAATGGCATTTAGATGGTCCCCAATGGGCTGGAGTAACAGGAAAACTAAAATATCTTTTCCTCCTAACTTGCCCATCTCAACAGTCTTCAGGATTAGGCACAATGTTGGCTACTAATCCTAAATAATCCTAAACCTTGGACACTAAAACCAGGAAATATTTATTCTCTTATATTTCTAGGTAAAAAGGTGTGTTTGATTCAGATGACCATGTCATAACAATCTTCTCTTTTCATTGAAAGAGTATGTTCTTTCCTTATTTTACAGCATTAGAGGTTCAAATACTTAAAGAATCTTTTCCGAAACCCCCTCGTGGGGGTTTAGAGATCAGGACAAAGGTAACATTTTAAGAATGTTCTTAATATTGCAATCAATTGGGGATTTTTTTGAAGCCATTCCTTAAGAATTCTGCACAAGGTCTTGTCGTGTCTTGGAGACTGGTTGTTTTATTGTCCTTTTTAATTAGGATTGTAACTCAGCCTATAGATGCTACGAGGTTCTCTGGCAAGGTAGATTTACCATTTTTGGTCTCTGAGCCAAAATAGGCAGAGAGCTACTTTGTTTAGGCTCACTGCCAGTGGCCACCTCATTCCCATGGTAGCCCTGTCAAGATGACCACTGGTCAATTTGTGCAGGCTCGCATCTATGCTGTGGCTAGTCAGTGGGCTGGAACAACCTCTCTGCTTTGAAGTGATCTTGGTACTGTTGTGTTTGCAAAATTCAGCTCTAAGCTCTCCCATTCCCTGCTAATCAATCAAGGAGACCTGGACTTTGGTTCTTTTGAAATTATAGTAGTACTTTTTACTTACTTTACATTAATTCCCAAAAAGATTTGAAGTAATCTGATTTAGATGCACCTCTGCTGTACTGTGACCTTGAACAAGTTATAACAATAATAAAATCTCTCACCTTTCCCAGGGTTTTACCATGACAAAGCACATCCGTGCACCTTCTCTTGTTAAAGTTATTACCCTCAGAGAATACCAACTGACCCACATGCTTCTGAGAAAGCTAGCCGATGGAAGAATATTTGGGAGAATAAGGGCACGGGACAAATACAAGGGGAACTCTGTGAACCTGTTGAATGGTAAGGCTAGAGTTTCAATGTGTTGCTCCAACTTTGGTTTCAACTCTGGCCTCCAGAGAAGTTCTCATTGAGAATATTTGTCAATGGGAGGTCAGAAATGCCAACACCAGGAGATCAGTCTGGGTATTCGGCCAAGGGTTCATACAAGGAACTTCTTGGAAAGAAACAAATTGAAGACTTTGGCATGAATTTGGCCTGGAAAGGGCCGTTGGATTTTCTAAGCTAATAATTGCAGGAATATCTAAGTTCTGCAGTAGAGATCCTAGACTGCAGCTTAAATTGTAAGCCTCTGGTCTCTAAGAATCATAGCATTTCAGAGCTGAAAGTCCCCTTCCTGGTCTTCCAGTCCTGGCCCAACTTGCTAACTTCTCTAGGGTTTCACATGATTTGCCTATACTATGGTAACAAGGAGCTTGTGCCCTATCAGAGTGGTCCATTTCATCTTTGGGCCGTAATAATCATGAAGAAGTTTTTCTTTCTCTTGAGTCTAGGCCTTCTACCTTATAACATGATCCATTCATTGTGGTTCTGCCTAGTAATAGGCAAGTGGGATATCCAGCAAGATACCACACTACCCTTTTATTGAACTTGAATTTACTTTTAAATAATTTCCTCTGGTTAGAGGATTTCTCTTATCGTGGCTTTAGATTCAGCCTTGAATAGTTTCAGAGACAACACACAAAGACCCTGTAAGTTACCATATCTTCCTTTCTACTCTTAACTTCTCCTTGTTCTTCTCTACTTCCTATATCTCTTCTTTTTCTGCACCCAACTATCTTGTACTACTTCTGGATATTAAGCAGGAACTCATACCCAGAAGCCAGAGGATTCTAGGAGAAGAGAACAGAGAAACTTGGCTCAAGCTTGAACAAATTTTCATTCTAAAGCTTCATCATATTATTTACCCTATTGGGGTAGAAGAGACTAATGATAGGATATAAGTGCACATTCATTATTATAAGTTGCAGTGTACTGTGAAACCACTGAATACTTTGATGTTAAGTTCCAGAAGACCTCAAGCTCCTTGGTTTAGGAGGATGTTAAACAGAGAAGAAAAGTGACGTGTCAAAGGATCATAGGACCAGTTAGAGCCAGAGCCAGAAATGGAACCCAGATTTTCCAAATCACAACCCTAGCTCCCTCTACTGCCTCTCTGTTGAACAATGAAGTCAATAAAATCATCCATGCCCAGACCCTAAATAGTACCCAGCAAACATTAGGTGCTCAGCAACTGAGAGCTGAAATAATACGTGAGCAAACGAATGAATGACTAGCACTTGTTTCCAATGACACTTGATAGTTTCCCTCCAAATGTCACTTATGTTTAAATCATTTTTAATTAGGTCTCTGTTAAGGAGTGTGGTTCTCAAAATGTGCTAATGAAGATTAAATGAGGCAATTCAGGTAAAGTGCTTTAAAATAGCGTCTGGCAGTCAATAAATGTTAACTACATATCTTTCTCTGTTTAACAGCCATGTTTTTATGTAAATCTCAAGCTCAGTCAAGGTCTTGGAGCTTCCCTGGGGCCCCCTCCTCTCTGGGTACCCTGCTTCCCCTACACAAGGCCTCTTTCTCTGACCCAATTTGGTGTGTTTGCTTCAGCCTCATCTGGGGTCAGATGCCCTGCATATTGTAGCATTTGGTATAAATATTAGTTTTTGGTACTTGGGGCAGGGAGATAGAATTACTCTCTCATATTGCCTTGTTTCAGGAAAGAGAAAAAAAGAGTTATTTTTTTCTTACTTATTGTTGTGTTAACGGGGCTACCTGTTTCTACCCCTTTCCACCTGCGGCCTCTAGTCTCAGTTTGAAGGATGATTCCTAAGCTCTTTACTGGCCCATTTTCCCTTCTCGGGCTCCAGCTGCCTATCTGCAAATCACCATACACAAGCTGTGTCAGCTGCAAAAATGCTCAAAGCTTCCTTCTGAATCTCTGAATGTATCTGATAATTTGTCAAGACTAAAGGCTAAACTTGGGCTGATGTCAGCAAACAAGAGAGAGCTTAGGTAAATTTATCAGTTAAGATGATATTCTTGTGTAGGCAAGAAATATTATCATTTTTAATCCCTGTGTCTTCTGATGAATTACCATTTAATATCTTCTTGATGTTAATGGTACATCTATCCCATCAAGAATGCAAGTTTCTTCATAGCATGGACTTGAACTATTCATATTCATAGCACCTAAAACAGTATTTGGCAAGAAGCAGGCAGCCAATTAGTGTTTGTTAATGAATGAGCGAATGAATGAATAGCAGGAAAGAGTTGTGACTGGACCACAGCATTTGGCATAAAGGCGTCCCAGTTTGAGTTTGGGTTATGCCACTTCCTGGCTATGAGACTTCTCTGGATTACAACTTTTTCATCAGTAAAATGGGGTAATAATAGTACATACCACATAGGTTTTAGGGGAGAATTAACTAAGATAACACATGTAGAGTTCTTGGCACAATTGCTGGCATGTTTTCACAACATGATAAATGATGACTATTATGTCTATTCTTTTCAGCAAATATCCTCAAATGTTGAAGTTTATTAGAGGTAATTGAACTAATTTAATACAACTAGTAGTGTTGACTGTTCTAAAGACAAATTAGTTCAATCAATCTGTCAGCAAGATTATACTTAAAAAGCCAAGTTGACAAAACATGTATTGGCCACATCCACCATGCTTGAAACCCTATACTAGGCTTTCAGGGGTGGGCAGGACTACAAGATACATGTGACATAATCCCTTCCCTCTAGGAACATCAACTCCAGAAGACATACTATATTTGCATTACTTGCTGAGTATACAGAAGGATGAGGCATGGTTAGCGCCCACATCATCTGACTTACTCTCCGTGCTTTGTAGAAAATTATTCTACAACACTCAGTCTGTCTGTGAATTCTATGGCCTCCTGAAACAGCTTGTTCTATTTGGGAACAGTAATCATTATTAGAAAGACCTTCCTTAAAATTAGCACAAATCTATCCCCCCTATGATTCCTATGCATTGATCCAACTTCTGCCTTCTGAACACACCCAAAAGAAATCTATTTTTCCCCTGTGTATCAAAGGTCAACAAAGTAAGGCCTGCAGGCCAAACCTGGCCACCATTTATGCTGTACATAAAGTTTATTGCAACACAGCCAAGTCTATTAATTTATATATTGTTTGTGGCAGGGCAATTCCAACAGAGAGCTTAAGGACCACAAACTTGAAAATACTTACTCTTTGACCCTTGAAGAAATGGAACCCAGGTCTCTATAGGACAGACCTTATAACATATAAAAGCAACTAGCAGGTCTTCCTTTTACAAGGGAAGTCCGAAACCGGGCCTAGAGCTCCAAGTGGGAGCTGATGGATGAGAGTGGAGCAGCACACTCTCACCTCCCTTGTTCAGACACCATAGTTCCAATGATGTGACTATTACCAAGCCAGGGCTTGCTGCCCAATATAGAAAAAGCTTTATTGCAAAGTTGACTGGAGAAAAAGCAGGAGGGAAAACTCAGAGCTGTCTCTCTGATCCAGGGTTTAGAGCACGTGTTAAGGGAGAAATAGGTTGGAATGTGGAAGCACTGGCAGGGCAGGTTCCCATTGGAGAGTTTTTAGAACTTGACCACTTATGGTCAGATATGGTAAGGGGTCTTCCTGCACCCACCCTTCTCTTCTTAAAGGGATCCAGCATTCAGGCTCCAGTCATGCCCTGGTCCTTGGGCTCCAGGGTGAGGAGAAAGTTTGGTTCTAGGTGTAACAGGCAACATTTCCTCCTCTGCACATGCCTCGGCTACATGATTTGCAGTTTTGTTCTATTGTCTCTGAGAAACAACTCATTATCTTGTAAGAAACAAGATAGGGCCTCTTTGAGTTGGTTCCATTGTCACCTGGCCAGGGATCAGGTCAGCCTTTGACTGGCACATTGTACTTGAGCATAAAAAGGACTAAATCACTGAGATTGTTTTCCCCCAGGAGTTCCTCTTAACTTATGCAGCCCTGCTTTGGTGGCCCATAGTGTTAGCAACTGTGTACAGAAATTCATGTCTCTCCAGCCTACCTGGAGCAATCAGGAAGCAATTCTGCATATAGCCAAGGGCTGGATCACCAGACTTGGCAGGAATAAGATGCCAAACTCAGTTCAGATGCTTAAGAAAATATAATAAAGGAGCCATTTACATACCTGTGGGCAAAGAGTTTGTCACCACCCTCTTCCCAAAGGAGATTGGGGAGGAGGGTTTGGCTGGGACCCAGTGCCAGCGGGAGACTTGTGACGGGCTGCACAACTGGAACTGCAGTAGAGGAGACGCAACCGCTGTCAGAGCTAAGCCACGAGGCAGGCAGGCAGCAAAGGCTGCGGTGACCCTGATGAGCTCTTCTCCCACCTCTGCTACTATGGCTGGAGCCCCTCCTGAAGCTGAAGGGCAAGACAGCCACTGGGATCAGCCCTGCTGGGCACAGAGCGGGACCACAAGCAGGTGCACAATACAGGGCAGCGAATGACAAGAGCTAAATGGTGTGCCAGGCATCTTCTAAATGCCAGATGACAGATGGATGAATGAAGGGAGCCCAAGACCTTTCGCCTAATAAATGTTTGTTGAACTGCAGGAATGAATGAAAGGACTGTGATCTCTTTACTTCCCCCTGGCCGGAGCTCTCCACTGTCCCCATACAACCCCCTGTCCTGTGCGTCGGCCCCTCTGTGCCCTTTCCCAGCCTCTGCCGACCCCTCAGGTGACCCACAAAAGCATGAAAAGAGTCCGGATTTTATTTAGGAAGTAACAGAGCAGAGCAGGAGTTGTTCAGAACAGAATTAGGACATTATCCAAGAGAGGGCTTTGAGCCCTGAAATGATTCCCAGAATCGAAAATACATTCTAGGATGTTCGGTTTTTAAAATGAAAGATTCAGCATCACCGAATTCTATGGGGGAAAAAATGGTGGCTTCTGAGAAAGCAGACCCAGACACTTGTGTTACAAACTCTAGAGTCAACAGACACCTCATTACCAAATGCCTTGGGGCTGCCTGCTTTATGCTCAAATGGTCCTCACCATCTCATAGGCTTTTATTGCAAAGAGGTCTGGGCTCTCCATTCATTATGCCAGAAGCGGGACTGGTGGGGGAGTGGGGGGTGTAAGAGAGATGTTCTTGGCCCCTTGCAGACGCTGGTGACTCTCCACAGCACCCTGCCTGTCACTGCCTCCTCCAGCAGTTGAGTCAGCTCAGCCAAATATAGAGCGTATTCAGCAGACAAGTCTTTGAGGGATATAATCTCTAGGATTCCAGGCTTTAAAGACAGAAGTTACTTGAAATCATCGTCTGATTTGCTGCTCTAGTTAGATTGTTTAATTTTGCGTGCCATGCGCAAGACGAAATTCATCATTAACTCCTAAAATAGGAATTGCTGTCCCTGTATCAAAGCAAATTTTAAAAAGTAACCACAGTCATATACAAGCTTAGTTTGGATTCAAGCCCCGAAATCATTTTTGTTCTAACTCTGATCTGTACAATTAGCATTTGCCACCTTATGCCTCATACACCAGGGCCCATCAGTCCCCAAAGTTTAAACTATCTTATGAAAAACCCAGAAGCAGATCTATTGGAAAAAGCAAAATAGGAATGACAATTACTGATTGGCTTATACCCAACAGCTCGGTGAACTGTCTTGTCCCCACCCATAGTTATTCTTATGAAAAGTCTTTTGCCAATGCTCATATGAATGAACCTATGAGACAGAATCAAACTTGACTCTGGCCCGGTCACCCAAGTCAACTATGGCAGTGGCAGGACTGGTCAATACATTTTATTCAAGGTCTCCAGGACCAAGTTACATAAACTCTAATCCCAGTTAGGATGACTAGCAACACTGGAGTAAGATCTGTAGATTAGATAATAATACTGTAGCAACATTAATTTTCTGATTTTAACTATTATACTGTATTTAAATAAGAGAATGTCCTTGTTTTTAAGAAAATATGTTGAAATACTTTAGGTTTATCCCCAAGTGATTCAGAACAAAATAATAATTTGTGTACACAACAAATAAAAAGAATGATAAATGTAGCAAATTATTAACAACTGGGGTATCTGGGTAAATGGTATATGGGTATTTTTTCCTGTTTTTGAAACTTTTCTCTAAGTTTGAACTTACTTCCTAATGAAGTTGCCAGGAAAGTAATTCCAAAACACTTGAGCTATCATATGCTTGTCCCTGAAGTGCAATGATTTTGGTCATGCTGGTGCTTCAAGGTGATTCAGAAAAAACCTCTCCTATTTTATCATCTTTGTGCTAAAATGAATCATTCTCTCTTTCAGCTAAGGAATTCTTGTCCTCATGGAGGTGAGCACTAAGGATGCTTTGCACATGAACTTGAAGGTAAGGGGGGAACTTGCTCACATGCCCCTGTGTCACATTACCCATCTGTCCTGATGTCACTTTCATTCAGGCAAGGACAGCAGCTCCCCTACTTGGCTCCCAGAGAGAATTCCAAACCAGTCAACATTCACATTGCTGCGTTTGGCTCTTCTTAAAGACCTTCTTACTCTCCCCAGCTTGCCCTGCTCAGAAAGGCTTCCTGTTTTTCTCAAAGAAAACACCAAACTATCTGTAGCTGATATCACCCACTGGTGCAATTAGAGATTTTTATTTTCTCTTTGTTTTTCTGCACTTGCTTATATTTTCAAGTAATTTGACATAAATTCTTGCCATAGCTTTCTGGTCCCCCTGCAGCTCCCCCTCCCTCCCAAACCATTGGCATACTTTATGGAAAGACTCATCTATGACAGGCGCTGGTCTTGTTCATCAACCGTCAGCAAGGAAAATCACTTTCTAGCCCTGAGACCCACTGAGTCCCACAAGCTGTGGCTTCCTCCCCACCCCACCCCCAACTCCCAATATCCTACTGTCATTGTGGAGCTGGAGGTGGATGAAAACAAGTACTTACCTCCCACATTGTCCCTCATACCAGCTTGAACGCCATGTCCCTGTTCTACCTTCCTAGGATGCCAGGCCAGCTGACAAATAGGTCATTATTTATTATGACTCCATTTTACAGTTGGAGAAACTGAGCCTGAGGGTTTACCTCTGTATTGGCTACAGTAAAATGGGATTTAAAGCACCCCAAGACCAACTTGGTACGTGGAACATGAGGATGCACTCCCTTTTTTTCAGGGGAATTTAAGGACCTGGGGAGATATGAAACTGACTAGGTCATTGATCAGAAAAGCATTCTAGCCAAAGTTATGTGAGGATTTCCTGAGGCCACACCAGGGTGTTTTCTAGTCTCCCAGCATTGAAAAAGCGATAGCCCTTTGGGGTCATGTGATAATTCCATGTCAAGAATCACACATGAAATAAAATTAATACGACAACAATAAAATTAAAAAAAAAAAAAGAATCACACATGAGCTTTCCTTCTGGGCCAAAGTTTCTCAATTTTAGCACAGTTGCTGTACTGTGCATTGTAGAATGTTTAATAGCATCTCTGGTCTTTCTACTCACTAAACACCAGTGGGACCCTAATCCACCCCACTTATAACAACCAACAATGGCTTCAGGAATTGCCTAAGATTTCAGGGAAGACAAAGTGCCCCCTCCCCAGTAGAGCAGTACTAACAATAAAATGTTTCCAGATGTTGCAAAATATCTTCCCCCAGGGTAAGGTCTAGGAAGAGAGGTAGGAATGAGGGTTTAAAAAGCACCAAAAACCACCCCCATGGAAAACCACAGCCCAGCAACAGCTTTTGTTCTTTCATGTAAATGGACTAAAATTGATAATGTTCTAAGCAAATATTTTAAGTACTTGCAGAAGGGGAGTCACAAGTTGTGTCACAAAGCTTTGGCACAACTGGGCCCTGTGACATCATAGCCCTGCCCACCAGTATTGGGCAACATTGCAGCCCATGAATCAATCCAGGTGGCTTCTCAGAGTTTCTGTCTCCTTTCTGGGCTTCTGCCCCTTGATGCCAACTGTGTTACAAAGCCCGAAAGGGACCCGGGTGCTATTTTTCCTTTGTGTACTTATTTATAGATGATAGTATTGTGCAAAAGATTAGAGACTTCATCTCCAATTTACTTAATGAAATTTGAAGGGTTTTAAACAAACTGGCATGTGATCTACGCAGTGGCTTAACTGGAAACCACTTCTTCCATTCCTCAGATTGAAGAACGGGCGAGGTGGGGGTAGCAGGTTTACCCACAGTACCAACAGGTGAACGGAGGCCCCCAGAGTAAATTCCAAAGCTCTAGGGTTAGTACCCGCCCTTCCTGCTCATCTCCATTCTGGCCTCTCATGCCCTCAGCTAAACTCCTTTAGCAGCATCCACCCCATCATCCTCCACCTTCACCCAGCTTAGTGGTTGGCCTGCAAAGCTGTTTCAGATGACCGTGTCTCTGTGGAAACACAGGCAAGAGCCAGAGAGGAGGTGCACGCTCGTCCACAAGAAAGAAATGCAGCTCCGTATTGGGGTGAAAGAACACCTAGAAAGCAATGCTCATAAAAGAATTCAGAAGAAGAACAAAGGCCCATCCTGACCAGTGTGGCTCAGTTGGTTGGGTGTTGTCTCTCAAAGTGAAAGGTTGCTGACCTGATTCCCAGGTTCTGGGTCAGGGCACATGAGTGGGTTGCAGGTTTGGTGCCAGGAAGGGCGCGTGCAAGAGGCAACCAATCGATGTCTCTCTCCCACAGCGATGTTCCTCGCCTTCTCTTTCTAACTCCCTTTTCCTCTCTCTAAAAATAAATACGTACAATCTTTTAGGAAGAGAGAGAAAAAGAAAAGAGTCCCTAAAATTAGGGGAGATTAGAAGGAAGAGTGAAAATACAATTCCTGTCTGACACTGCCAAAAGTGCCACGGTGCATTCTGTGGCTTCCAGTCTGGTTTCTGGGCCTTTGACTGAACTGTGAAACCCTCAGTGTTGACCCAATGGTAACAACCTCACCCTGGCACCTCCTCCCCAGGGTGGATCAGAGTGCCACTCTGACTGGATTGCCACATTCTTTTGCAAGAGCTTGGCATCCTTTGGGGTCTTCCTGTTTCAGCCTTCGCTGCTCTAGGACCCCTTCCACCTCCCCATCCCAGGTTCTCATCTGCACATTTGGCCTCAACTTACCCTCATCTGCAAGAGGCTGGGAAAAACCTAGAAGCAGCCCCCTATCCACAGGGTGTGCTTTAAAGTGAGTCTAGCCCATCCATAATCCTTTCACGTACCTTGCTAGCCTGCCAGAGTCCTTCAAATTCCTATCATTTGAGGTTCTGCTTTGACTAAGTATGGCGTTTTTCAAAATCTATGAGCTTATCTCAAAGAGATAAGATATTAGTTTATGGATAGGAATTTGCTTATCAGATCAGCATGTGAAGAAGAGGGATTTGGAACTAAGACACAGGGCAGGTTAGTTTTGATTTCAGTGGAGAGACTGAAATGATTGAGGTATTGAGCTAAGACCTGCACTGCGCAATACACTAGCCATGTGTGGCAATTATAATATAATTCATTGAAATTAAATAATATTAAACATTTAGTTTCTGAGTCACATGACCTCATTTCAAATGTTCAATAGCCCTATGTGTCTATGGCTACTGTATTGGGCAGAGTAGATATAGAACATTTCCATCCTCATAGAAAGTTCTATTGTGCAGCACTCCTATAGAAGGGAACTGGTACTGGCCATGGAGAGTTCTGGAAAGCAGTGCAGCCTAAAATCACCAGCTCTGTAGGGAAGGATAGAGAAAAGAATTGCAAAGAGAAAGTGAAACAAGGCCAAAGACAAATTTTACATGCTCTGCTGAAGGCCCAGTACGGAGCAAACATGCCTCCACCCACCATGAAGCTCCTTGTGGACACTGAAAATAAAGGGGTGAGCAAGGTTGGCTCTGGGACCTATTTCCTCCATTGTATGGCCTCTGGCCTGTGGGCTCCTTGTGAAGGGGTAAACCCTGTCCCACATCTTGAGCTGGGCAGGGCTCAGAGCCTCACTCACACATGGGCATCACTGGGCTCCCAGCCAAAGGGAGAGCACCACCCTGGTGGCACCTGGCAGCCTCCAAGAGTCCAGCCTGGGAGTTCCCATCTGAAAAGACATTCAGGGGATAAGAAACACTTCTTCCATCTGAAATTAGAGCAGCCTGCAGGGTCTGAGGAGCAATGTCACTCCTTACTGAGAATACTGGCTCCCACCTGCCAGAGCTTGAGGTAACGATGGAGCATTTTCACAATGTGGAGCATTTTCACAACACTAATTCATCTCATCCTCACAATGATCTGCTGAGGAGAGCAGGACAGATGTGCCCCTCTTGATGCTTTCCATTAAAAAAAAAAAAAAAAAAAGCATGCTCAAAAGAGATGCCAAAGTAAATCTGACTGATAAATGGCAGGACTACGTCTCTCATGTGGTGAGGGATACTTTGCACCTGTGCCAATCTCTCAGTCTGTCAGCTCCAAAGGGTGTGACTTCCCCTCAGATCTTGCTGCAACCTCAGTCCACATCCAACCCCAAGCCAACAGCAGAGCCCCTAATATGTAGTATTGTGGACTCTATTCCCCAGTGACTCATGAGAGCTATTGAGAAAGAGGACAGAGTGGACTCGTGGCTAGAATAAGAACATTGAAGTGACTTTTCCCATGAATGCTGGTATTAGAAGATGGCGAAGGGGAATGGCACTCGTGACAGCCTGTGGGCCAGAGCTACTGTGTGTGTTTCCTTGTGCACAGATGCAGAGGACACTGCTTTCCTCAGTCCCAAAACTCTGACTCTGCAGCAAGAGTCCCTGGAATGTGCCAGTGGCTTTTGTTCACTAGAAAAGGATCAAGGATCCAGAAAACGGAATCAGACTAGTCTATTAGTAAGACATTCAATAGTTTGTGGCCAAATACAGGGGAGGGCAAAAGTAAGTTTAGAGTTGTTGGTGTAGAAAATAATACAGGAATTTTAACCAAAATGAAGGCATAGACCAACACACGGCTTCTCCCTCCACAACTCAGAAGGAATGTAACTACCTCAAAACTAGAGCAACCAGAAATTCCAGAAAATCAAGCTGCACAGAAATCCAACAAATAAAGATATAAAGAAGAAATACTCATCCAGACAGGTAGGAGAGGTGAAGCCAGGACAGAGAGGATGTGGTTTGGCGGCATTGCGGCTGTGATGGGACCGCAGCTGTGGCAGGCCAGCAGAAGGCACAGTCACACATTAAAAGAAAAGTTGGGACACCTGGGAAGTGCTTCTGGCACCAGACCAATCTGCATAGCTCATGGTTCCAGCACCAGGGGGAAAATAAAACCCCATTGCTTCTGACTGTGAAAACCAGTGGGGGTTGGGGCAGAGGAAGAAACTGCCAGTCTCTCAGCAGAGTCCATTTGTTTAGCAGCCCCAATGGTCCAGGAATGTCTGCAAACCCACCTACTCTGGGATCCATGGCCAGGGCAACAGCCAGAGAGGCGCCAGTCCCATGGGGGAAGCAGAAGTGCCTATAAAAGGGGTGAGTGCTGAGCAAGCATCACTGTTCCCTCTCAGACCCTTCCCCACATATGGGCCCACAATGCGGTGAAACAGAGCACCCCACACTGATGCATACATAAGGCTCCACCCCTTACAACATAACAGGTGCATCAGCTCTACCTGAGACACAAAGGCAAACCTGTCAAGTTGGGGAGACACAGAAGTCTACCTTAAAAAAGGAAACAGATTACAGTTCCAGTGGGAAAGCTAATCGACAAGGAGACAACCAGCCTGACAGATGCACAGTTTAAAACCTAGGTGATAAAGATGCTCACAGACTTGACAGATATGCTTGAGTATGGCAAACACAGAAGAGAAGAAATAAAAGCTATTCTAAGTGAAACAAAGGAAAATCCACATAAAACCAATGGTGGAGGGAAGGAAAACGGGGTTCAATGATTAAGAAAATAAGGAAGAAATAAAAAGTCAACCAGTACAGAATGAGGAAACAAAAATTGAAGAAAAGAAAAAAAACAAGGAGAAACTTAAGAACCTCTGGGACAACTTTTTTTTTCTAAGATTTTTTAATTTATTACTTCCAGAGAGAGAGGAAGGGAGGGAGGCACAGAGGGAAAGAAACATCAATGTACGGTTGCCTTTCACCTGCCTTCAACCATGGACCTGGCTGGAAACCTGGCTTGCAACCTGGTTATGTGCCCTGGCTTAGGGATCAAATGAGTGACCTTTGGGTTTGCAGGCCGACACCTTATCCACTGTGCTACCAGCCAGGGCTGGGACAACTTTAAATGTGCCAACATCCAAATCAGAAGGAGAAGAGGAAGAGCAAGAAATTGAAAACTTATGTGAAAAAATAATGAAGGAAAACTTCCCAAATTTGGTGAAGGAAATAGATGTAAAAATCCAAAAGCATAGAGAGTCCCAAACAGCTAGACTCAAAGAGGACCACACAAAGACACATCATAATTAAAATGGGAAAGATTAAAGATAAAGAGAGAACCTTAAAAGCATCAAGAGAAAAAAAGAGTTACCTACAAAGGGGTTCCTGTAAGACTATCAGCTTGTTTCTCAAAGGAAACTCTGCAGGCAAGAAAGGACTAGCAAAAGGTATTCCAAGTGATGAAATACAAGGACCTACAACCAATAATACTCTGTCCAGCAAAGCTAACATTTAGAATGAAAGGGCAGATAAAGTGCTTTCCAGACAAGGTAAAGGCTAAAGGAGTTCATCATCACCAAACCATTTTTATATGAAATGTTAAAGGAATTTATTTAAGAAAAAGAAGATCAAAATTATGAGCATTAAAATTACAACAAACTCACAACTATCAACAATAATCTTAAAAAATAAAAACATAAACAAACAACCAGAATAGGATCAGAATCATAGGTCTGGAGAGCACTGGGAGGGTTATCAGCTGGCAGGAGAAAGGGAGAGAAATGGGGAAATAGTGCAGGGATTAGGGAACATAATTGGTGGCATAAGATAGATAAAGGGTAGTTAAGGATAGTATAGGAAAGGGAGAAGCCAAAGAACTTACATGCACAATCCATGGACATAAACTAAGGGGGGTGGGACTGTGGTGGGGAAGGGAGGTCCTAGGTGAAAGAGTGCAAAGTGAAAAGAAATTGGGACAATTGTTTCAACATAATCAATAAAATACACTTTAAAAAATAAGATAACCCTGGCTGGTAGCACAGTGGATAAGGCACCAGCTTGTGAACCCAAAGGTTGATGGTTTAATTCCCAGCCAGGGCACATAACCAGGTTGCAAGCCAGGTCTCCAGCCAGGTCCTTAGCTGGAGGCAGGTGAAAAGCAACCATACATTAATGTTTCTCTCCCTCTCTGCCTTCTCCCCTCCTCTCTCTCTAGAAATAATAAATAAAATCTTTAAAAATAATAATACAGTAATTAATAAATAAAAATACAGGAATAAACTCCCAATTGTCAATCTTGCTTTGCCCCACCATGTGTGCATGACTTAAACTCAAATTTGAAAGAATTTCTCATCATATGGGAGCCATTTACATACATGACTAAATAGGAGAATAAATTCCATTATTTCCTTTGACATAGCTTGCATATAAAAACACAGATATGCAAATATGGACTTTTGCTTCTAGTGAGCTCTAGCACTAAATTAGCCATTATCCAGAGAATAGTCAAATAAAAGCCAAAAAGATAATCAAATAAATAAAACAAAAGTGAGGCTAGTAACAAAAACAAAATGGCTACTTTAAATGTGCCCAGTAGCACACTTTGCTCCTTCCCTTCACAATGATCTCCCAATACTTCTCAGTTAACATTCACCATTCTCTACCCCTAAGCCAGTAGAGTTGGAAACACGAGATTTATTAATTTGACGGCTGAGCTGTTCATGCCAAACATTGCTACAATCCCCCAAGGCCAAATGTCTTCAATACTGGGCATGTAACACACCCAAGTCCTGAGAAAACCAGTTCTAAGTTTGATTTCATCACTCACAACACCACCACAGGCCCAGACTCTTTCTATTTGAGAGAGGCTTCTCCCCCTCTCTTTTTACCAGGGAGGAAAAGTCTTCTGCTTTCCCATAGCAGAAGACTTCTGCCATGTCCCAGTGGCCAGAACTGGAGGAATAACCACTCCTAAACCAATCACAGACAAATGGTAAATGAGGTTACCATGGTTACCTTCGACTGACACCTCCTCATCCCCTGGGACTGGACAGGTATGGTTGACAGAACTAGGCTCTGTGAGCAAACACAAAGGGGAACATGGTTGTTGGAGAAGACCTCATCTGTGTCTAACAAACTCATTTACACCCAGGGCCTTAAATAGGGAAAGAGGGACCCTGGTCTCCTTATTCCTGAGGTAGCCTCCCAAGGAAGCCCTGCCTCCTTGACCTGGTCAGATCTGCCCACTGTTGGCTCTCATGGCACCTGCAGAGCTCCTTAATATTTGCATCATTTACATTTAAGTGTCCTACTGTCTTCTGTCTTCTCTAGACTAAATACTAGGAAGATGGTTTTAGCACAACACTATTCTCAGGGCCCTGCCCTTGCCTAGTAGTGCATCATAGAAGCTCAGTGAACATTTTTTAAAAGGTGGATGGGTGGATGGGTGAATGGATGTATGAGTTTTCCAGCCATCAAACTAAGCCAATCGTGACTTTTTCTGAAAATGCATTAAAAAAGGGGTGAATCCCATTTCCCCTTCCTCCTCCCTATTGTCACTCAATGACTCTGTCCTGGGAGTATTCATTGCTCCCTTCTCAGACCCAGCCTAACTAAGGACACTGGCCATTACATTTTTTAGTGAACAGGTAGCTTTTCTGAATAAAAGGGAAAGAAGGAAAAAAAGTGAACATAAGCCAGTGAGAGAGTTAAGTAATTATCCGGCTAGATACGTAGCCCGGAAGTTTTGAATGAAGAAGCAAATTTGAAAGAACATGTTGTACCTGAGTAAGAAAGGGTGATGATTAAATCCAGTAAAGACAGGCTGTGCTGGTACAAGATGCAGCAAAGTGAACGGAGAGAGAGGGACTTCAGGACTAGTAGTGGTTTTCAAGATGTGCTAGAGATGCTGAGATGCTTGAGCCCAGAAACTTCCCCTTCTGCCCACCACCCTCTGAAACTCCAGGTCCTCTTGTTTGCATGCCAGGGATGAACAGAGTTGAGGGGTCAGAGTAAAACAAGTATCCAGCTTCTCAGACAACCCTATGAACTTCTTTAACTCTTTTTTAATACAATAACCCCACCCCTCTCTGAAGTTCTGAAAAAGGAGTTTTTCCATGAAAATCTTTCACCTACTTGTCAAATGATGGCTAGTCACCCCTCAGTATTTTAAATAACCCTACGATGAACACAATAGTGGAAGTCAGAGAAGTAGAGGGAATAAAAACAAGTGAGGAGGCTGTGGGACATCACCAACTGTTGGAATCACTCTTTACTCCCCAAGAGGAGAGGCACATGCTCAGCCACATACACTAATTGACAGAGGGAGGTTGGCTCTCAGCAACTGCTGAACATTTTGCTACAATACAAATCAGCAATTTTCGCATTACACTTTAGTGGGGACCCTTTTCATGTAGTTATGCCATGAAAGATTGCTTTTCATTAGGAGATTGTTTTTGTGGTGGTAAAATTGTTGTGGGATTTTTCTACCTCAACTATAAAAGTAATAACTTTTTTTCTCTTAAATATATTTTATTTATTTTGCTATTACAGTTGTCCCAATTTTCCCCTCTTTGCTCCCCTCCACCCAGCACCCCATTCCCTCTGGCAATACCCCCTTAGTTCATGTCCATGTGTCATATATATAAGTTCTTTGGCTTCTCAATTTCCTTTATTCTTCTTAACATCCCCCTGTCTATTCTGTAACCACCAACGTGTAATTTTTTTTTCACATCTAAACAATTCACCATTTAATTACTGCCTTCTGTCAGCTTCTCAAATAATATTAATACAAAATTTCCTTTTCATTATTTCAAAATGCCTACATTAATTCATTTGTTTAAATAATTACTCTTTTTTGTAATATGAATTGCAATATTACCAAACACATGCAAAAATACATTTATGCACATACATATTTTTATACATATTTAAAGTACATACTGGATTTTGAAGAGTTAATACCAAAAATTTAAATATGCCAATAGTTTATATAATTATTACATGTTAAATGATAGTATTTTAGATATATTGTAGCAAATTAAGCATTTTTTTCTTCTCTAATACTTATTTTACTCTGGAATGCAATTTTTGAGAAATATATCATAGAAATGGTGTATTGCAGAACACACTTTTGTGAAAGTTATCCTAGAGACAGTGCCAAACCCATAGTAAAAAGTGAATTTGGTTTTTGAGTCAGATCCTACCCCGTCCAATAATACAATTCAATTTTATTTTAAGTTACTGGAACTATAACTTATTCTTTTTTGGAATTTTCCATCTTAAACAGTAGATTGATTTTTTATTTTTGGCTGTGCACAGATCTTACTTCTTTCTATTTTTTCCTCTACATGTGTTTTACAAGTTGAAGCCTTCAGAAATAATGGCACTTGCAGTGGCTCAGCTGGACCCCAGAGGAGAAATTATTATGTTTACTAAGTTGAGGTAAAAAATAAAAATCTCTAGATTTAAATAATTTTGTAGAATAGTATCCTAGCTGTTCTTTGAACTTGCGGTTGAATTCCTATGTGGTCCTAAACTATGTTTACATCACCCAGGAGAGGCATTACCTCTCTCAACTATATATTTCAATAGTTAACAGCCCTTTTGAGAATAATATTATTGATAACTTCCCTCTAAATGCAACCAACATCCAATAAATTTCATTTATCCAAAACCACTTATTAAGCAACTTCTATGTGTTGATCTTTGCATTAAGCATGAAGAATACAGAAGAAAAATAATTCACATGGTCCTTGACACCATTAAGTTTCTAGCCTGGGAAGCTGTGTAGATGAAAAGAGATAAATCATGATTCCTTATCAGTTCTAAAATAGGTCAGGTCCTTATGATCTGTAGGCAGGACATCCTCCACTTTGGGGAGATCCAAGGAAATGTCTGCTTGAAGGATGAAAAGCTGAAGTTGATGAGGATAAGGAGGCACCTGGGCTTTTGGTTGGATGGCTATGTGCTGATCTTATTGCTTGTGAAACAATATTGAGAAATCACATTTTTCTAGTAGCTGGGCTTTTATACATAAAGGGAGCCATTCTCGGGGATAAAGACTTTAACATGCCACGTGTTGAAAAGGCTAAGCCCCCCATGGGGCTCTACTTTGGAGAATACTAGATAATTATAATTTCTCTAAAAATCAGACTGGCATTTTTAGTCAGTGAGCCAGGTAAGCTGAGTCTGAGAGCAGAATTGCTTGGAATGATAGAGGGGATTTTAGAAGGGTATGGAAGGAAGACAGAGGGGCAAGATATGGCAACTAACAGAGAGAGGAACTTTGGAGGGGATGAGATGCCTAGCATGTGTCTGCTGTGAAATGGACAGCCTATCTACCCACAAAATCCTTGTTAACACATACAGTGTCACAGGCTTGGTGCAGTCTGAAAATGGGCAAAGAGGGAGAACTAGGCTGCCAATTGGAGGCTGTCATACCAGGTTTACTCATACTTCATTCTGTAAGCATGTAAGAGCTACTGTGGAGCAATCCAAAAATCCAGGTGTGGATTAGCTCCTCTGCTTAAGTGCAACCATGAAAAGCATCCCAGGCCATTTGTATTTTGACTTGTAAATTGGCAATTAATAGAGCTTCAGGTATCAGCAAAGCACCAAACTTCTCTTCTAAATCATATTGTTTTATGGTACTATTAAAATTAACTTCTGTTTCTAAAGAGAGGCATGGGAATGTGACAATAGGCTGTCTACCAGACTAAGGATGGGAAATTATTACTGGCAATTTTTCAAGAAGAATGTTTACAAAGAGAAGG
Source organism: Noctilio leporinus (assembly GCA_004026585.1). Taxonomy (NCBI): domain Eukaryota; kingdom Metazoa; phylum Chordata; class Mammalia; order Chiroptera; family Noctilionidae; genus Noctilio; species Noctilio leporinus. The sequence goes on from PVIW01000955.1 coordinate 72,684, forward strand.
AGAAATTAGCTAACCTTTTGCCTATTGATTTCCTAATCATTGTTTTTCCTTTAATGGTCTCAGAAAGGGTTGCCTGGAAGACATACCATCAATTACATGTTGTACAAAGAGGTGATGTTGTTATCATAAAACAGTCAGTCAGAAATTATTTACCAGGCTCTTCCAGGCCAACATCACAGTAGCCAAATATGCAGATGTTCGCCTAGGCCCATTCCACATCCATGTGTAAATACATTGGCTCAAGAAGGCTAGCAGCTATTCTACATCTTTGTTGATGTACATTTATGGGATGGTGGGACTTATTAAGAAATCAAGAGAAAGAACCTTGTGTGACTGACAATAGCCCTTGCCTTTGAAGATGTTAAACACTATATCATATTCCTCTAAGTGCAGTCGTATTACTTAGGGATACAGAAATGCACCCCTATTCAAATACTTATCTAACAACCACATCTCAATTGGCCTTGTCACCATCTGTGCCTGAGTTTAAATTAATGCACATCAACAGTATTATTGCGGGAATTAATACAGTTTGAGAACATATCCATCAGTAATATGGAGAGCCTATGGATAACAGGAAGAATGTTGCAGAATGCAGAGCTCAAGGTCATGTGCTATTTTCAGTAGATTTGTAAATCAGGATAATGTTTTTTATATGTAACCTTATAAAAATAGTCAGCCACCCGACAAGTGTTGTTCAACACATATGTAACTGTGACAGTGTGTAGGGGCTAAACATGTAGAGGCAGCAAGACAGAGGTTACTCTAAGATTTGGACGATGGGACTCAGGATAAAACACTGGCAGTAGCTTAGTGTGACAGGTTTTCTTCTGATTCGAGGCTCTTTTTCACTTGGTTGAATATAGCAGTTACCATATAAACTAAGCTGTCTCTGAATTGTCCCTAGATTAGTCAGGTTAAGGATAACTGTTATATCTGTCACCCAGGCTCTCTATGTCTCAGAAGCTTAACAACCAAAGCTTTATTTCTCACCCATGACACAGGTTGGTGACCCTTCCATCCTTCAGCCATCTTCAGCCTTCAAGACCCTGAAATCCTCAATTTTGTCTTCCTCTGGCCAATAATGAGTCAGAAAGAGAGGGAATGAAAATGTGTGAGGTGTTTTCCAGGCCAAGACTAACCTAGAAGTATATCATTTCTCCCCATTTTCAGAAGCCACAGCTTAATGATATGAGCCCATCTAACTACAGGGGAGTTAATGAAGTGAATTTTGTGTGCCCAGAAAGAAAAAGAGAACCACATTCTGATAGACACCAAAAGTTTTTACTATCCCTGTGACTGATCTTCCAGGATTCTAACTGAAGTGGTAGGGAAAAAATCAAAAATCTGAGAGGAAAAATGCTTTTGACACATTTTTGAGAATTTTTTTTAGTCTTGTTGACCTTCCCTGATGTGCCACTGCCCAGTCTCAATGCTCTAAAGGTTCTCCCAACAGGTACTTGGCCAAGACTCTCCCTCTGCCCAGGCCTCAGTTAACCCATATGCAAAAGTAAGAGGTTGGATCAGAATTCTTTCAAATCTTTTCACTCTTCTCATATCCAAAACACTATGACTCTAGAACAACTTCTCCTCATTTCCTCCCAAGAGAAATAATCAGAGAACTGAGAAGCAATGCCAATAGGCCAATAATTTGTTTTTTATTTAAATTTTACCTTCTCTTCTCACTTGTCAAACCCAAGTTTCTAGAAATTAAAATAGTCATGGTAGATAAGATTGTTACCAATACAATAGTGATTGTTTTATGGCAAAGTAAAGTTGTTTGGAAGGGAAGGTTTGGGCGAATAAATGAACAGTGATCCCTGTGTGAAAAATAATCTTCTTTGAACAGTCTTGCAAAACATACATTCTCTTCCTATCATACTACTCCTGCTTGTATTAATCAGTTTTGCAGTGGTAGCAAAGAGTGCTACCTCGGTGGCTCACAAAATTTATTTTTTGCTCACTTTGCATAAAGATGGTTAATCAGCAGCAGATTGGCTCTGGCTTGGCTGACATTGGCTGGGATCATCTGGATTCCACCTGTCTTCTCATTCTGGAACCCTGACTGAGTGAGGGAGTAGCCACTACCTGAAACATGCTGGATGAATGTGGAGAACAAGAGCAAGAAAGCCTGAGCCAAACCAGGCACCTGCACTTAAAGCTGCTGATGGGACACAGAAAACACAGTCACATTCCATTGGCCAAGGCTTGTCACACAGCCAAGTCCAAAGTCATTGGGTAGGGTATGTACTCCTGCCACAGGATGTATTAGTATGTCCAGTGATAATAGATGAGGATATTCAATCTTATGACTGGGAGAGAGCAAATACTTAGGAACAATAATCCAGTCTGCTCACACCCCCACCTCCTCCACTGAAATTCTAAATGCAACATTTCCCACTGCAAGGAAGCCACTTCTCCTCTGTCCTTCTGCTATGGAGAGTTCTTGGGTTGGAGAGAATTAGGAGGAAGGAGCAGTCAACAATGGGGAAACTGAGGGATTTTAGGCCTCATTATTGGATAGACACTGTCTTAAGCTCATTTAGAAATACTAACCCATTTAACTCTCATCACAGATCTGTGAGGTTGGTTGGTTCTAGCATTATTCCCATTTTACAGATGAGGAAACTAAGGCACAACAAAGTTAAGTAATTTGTGATTACATGTCTAGTAAGTAAATGGCAGAAACAAGATTCCAACCCAGAGCATTTGGCTCCAAAATTCCTGTTTTTAAACACAGGAAAAGGAGAAATGGGAGGATTCTAGAGCTGGTTGCTGATACTCTGTGATTCTAGGGGAGCAAGGAAATCAATAGCTTATGGAAGACATTTCATCAAGACATGACTAGTATGTTTTCCAAAAACATACACAAAACTGAACACTATGAAATCATTAGGCTATCGGTCACTGTCTTAGAGACGATTTTGCATAATCTCTTCTCTCGTGGATCTTACAGTCTAGTGGAGACACACCATCAACAAACAGATAAGGGGAAAGTATCCTCAGTCAGATGATGGGAAGTGCTATGGAGAGCAGCCAAGTGGGGCAGGGAACTGAGAATGTGGAGCAGTGCTGGAGAGGGATGGACTTGGAAGATGGTGGCCAAGGAAAACAAGTGATGTGGTGACATTTGAGCAACAGCCTAGAAGAGGTGAGGGAGATAAATATTTGCTGAGTGAGTAAATGAATGCTTAAGTTGATTTGGCTATCCCAGTGAGACCTACAAATAAATAAATAAAAGGTTACTTTATTACTTAATCCTGGCTCAGGCCACCTTCTCCCCAGACGTCACTCCGACAGACCTTGTGGTTGACCCTTCCTACTCTTTTTCCTCTCTCACTTGGCTGCAGTCACTCCAGGCACCTCCAAATTCCAAGCAAGGACAGGAGGGGACACCACAACCGCCTTCTTTTTAAATCAAGGCTTTTTTTTTTTTTTTCTGATTGGAAATAAGCAGGGGCCATGTGATGGCACTTGTTCCCTTTGCTCTGGGTTGCAGGGTGAGAGCAGGGGTTGATCCATGCTGGTGGGGTTGGTAACTGAACATATTTTGCTTGACAGAGAAGGCAGCCAGGTCCAATAGCAGCCAGAGCTAACAGAATCACTGGGCAATAAGTAAACAACGAGCGAAATGCTTTGAACCCCAGTTTCCTCACCTCTGAAATGGGATCCATGATGTAGGAGGAGGAGGAGGAGGACGAGTAACAGTAGCTTTTCTGCCTAGAGCACAGGATTGTTATAAGAATAAAATGTGATCACGATACGAAAGTGCTTTATAAACTCTAGATCACCATATTAATGAGAACGTTTGCCACTTTATCTTTGATGTGGTTGCTAATTTGAGGCAAGTCTCAGAGACTAAAGACTGGATTCCCTCTCTATGCTGCCTGTGCCGTGCGATGCGGACAGAGCTGGTTGCCCTCTGAGCCATGGTTTCCGTACCTGTTCGCACGGAGCGTCCCAGCCGAGGCGTTATTCATGAGGTGACACCATGCGGGCCACTGGTTCCCAGTCCCGGCTTTCCAGTGAAATCACCTGGAAGGATTTCTTTACAGGTACTCGCTCCCATGATCCCAGCTCTGTAAACCGCAAGTGTCTGTGCTACAGCTATGTAAACTACAAAACAGACCTATGGTATATGGGTCTTTTTCCATTGTTACCAATTGACTGTCTCGTGAGAGACTAGTCTCTGTAAACCTGACCAACATGCACTTGATACCTTCTGTCCAAAGGATGCCGTGGCGGGGAGAGTGACACTCGCCCCTTCCTGCCTATTCCTGCCTTCCAGCCAAGCGTGCCGAGCACAGACCAGCCGTCAGACCAAGCATGCTGCTGGGACGCTGTGCGAGTTAGTGGAAGGAGTGTAATCAGACTTGGAAGTGGTGCCTCCGGCCGTGGAGAAGTACTTCACGTCCGGTTTTATGAGTGACTCCAGCGCAAAGGCGCATAATCACAGGGGGCGATTCGCTCCGATTCCATGAGGAGCCCGGCGGTCCTTCTGCTGAAGCCTGCATGTGGGCAACCGATCCTGAGTCGGCTCTAGCCCGCAAACCCTATCTCTGCGCACCGTCCGCCACCGTTAGCCATGGCCCTGCTGAGCACGCTCCATCCTGTAGGATTTTGCCTTTTGATGCAACACCCGAAAGAGCAGGAAACTATCGATAAAAAGATATTCTAGAACTTCTTCAGCCAGTGAGTGGAATTTCCATCCCAGGCTGAGGTCTCCAGGACAAAGAAATCTTCTGGGACTCTGGAGTCCTAAAAAGCTGGGTTAGTGGCCGTGAAGTGTTTGAGATGCTCAGGCACAAGGGGGGAGGGAGCTGAGGTGACCTCCTGGGAGCACCCCCTTCCTGACTGCACCCCCGCTGCCCAGCAAAGGTCAGCGCTTTGCTCACGCGGGTCACTCTGTTGTCTCCATGGTCTCACAGAAGGTCCACCAGTCAGGATGAGCCCGCAGCTGTGCTCAGATTCGCCAGGCGTCTCTCTCCCAGTGACATGTGACTGACAGTTGACTAATCTGCTCTGTACTTTCCGTTTCCTCATCTGGTAAAAGAGGCTGGTAGTAAGTAGCCCGTGCAACTGGTGAATGAAATTTAACTAATTCAGGTATTATGCACAGTGTCCGGCCTATAGTAAGTGTTCCATGCACAATAGGCATGATTTTAAATCCAGGATGAGTCTTGAACAACTTGATGATTTAAATAGATGATCCTGAGGAATTAGACGGACCAGATGGTTTAGAACGTCCAATGTGGGCCCTGGGCAGGTGGCACAGTGGATTGGAGCATGGTGCCCATGCACCAAAAGTCTGTGGGTCCACTTCCCAGTCAGGGCACATACCTAGGTTACGGGCTTGGTCACAGGTCAGGACGCATAGAAAAGGCTACCAATCAATGTTTCTCTTTTGTTCTTTCTCCCTTCCCTTCTCTATAAAATCACCCACTTTAGAGGATTCCAATCCCCGGGTGAGGATTTAAAATATATATATTTAGAATGTTCAATCTAAGAAGGCATTTGGAAGGGGTCCTCAGAAGGTAACCAGAAGATCCCCAAAGAACAGCATACTGGCCACCTCCAGTATGACGAGTATGTGCCACCAAACCTCCCTTGTCACTAGGACTTGTATCTCTGAGAATGTTTCAGGGGGAGTAGGAGCGGGTGGACAGGCCTCCATGAAGCACAGTGTGTAGTGTCCAGCTGGCCGGTGGGGACCTGCCCCCTTAGCAGGAGGAGCGGGCCAAGGCTGGTCTCTTCAGGGCTCACCCAGTAATTCTCAGTCTTTTCAAGCATCCTGACATAAGCAGCTTTGCCCCTGGATAGTCTTCCCTTGACTTAACAAAAACAAAATTTAAGGAAAACGTATGCCATGTGTTTTCTACCATTTACACTTCATTCATCAAATCTGCTGTTTTCTTAGAGTTGTCATGAGCCATTTTTAAATGTCTTTTTAAAATCCTTTTTTCCTAGAAGGACATTCAGAGGCTTTGGGACTTGTTCCAAGGGTAAAAATAATATTAATAATAAACTGCTTGAAGCTCTCAACCCTGCAAGTTCAAATTTTACTTCACACTCCAAACCCCAGGGACTTGAATTATTACTGGGGTTTATCATTTCTTGTTGATGGGGCTTTTCCAAAGGGGAGAAAAAAACCACATGGGGGCTCACTAAAGTTCACTGTGTAGTTCATGGCCATGGCTGGTGCCCAAAAGATGTTCAAAACCTACTCAGCCCAAACCTGCAGAGGATGCCCCCACACACACCCTTTGTGGCAACACTAACGCATTAGTGTACTGACTTCCCAGACTGGCATACTTTCAACTGGTAGATCAAAGACCTCCCAGAACAGTTATCTGGTCGGGCATACAGTCTATGTCACATAAAACAGGTGACATTGTTGGGTTACTTGTGAATGAATGAAAGAAAACTAGTTTTCTTTGGGGTGTGCAAAGGAGTTGACCTTGAACGTTGTCATCTGATGACCTCTGGTGGTAGAATTCTTCCCAGCCTGTGGGCATCCCTGCTTCTGCAACAAGTCATCTAACCATGTTACATTTTCCTACGTTCCTTCCCTCCTGTTTTGTCATTTACATAAAGCAGGGAGCAGGAATCCTTGCCAAAAGCCCAGAGTAAAGTGGCGCATGTGCCTGACCAGACTGTCATTTCAAAACTGTTGCCTGGCGCTTTCTCTTCCAGTGAACCTCTGATTTCCTGCAGAAAGAGAAGTGAACCAACATGAAGGGAAGGGTGACGTGCACGTTAATTTCCACTTTGCTACTTTTTCTCAACATCAGCCTCCTGAAAGGTAAGTAAGGCTACCTTGCGCCCTTCAGCTCCCAGGCGTGTTTACTGAGAGGATGGAGAGATCAAATGAAGATCTCCAGGTCATTGACTGCTATGAAGTTGTTTTGCAGCATGTTTGACCCTAAAATTTCATGCAAAAATTAATGCAACCAAGGGATGCAAAAGCTTGTCCGTGTGTCCTGACGCCCATCTTTATTCCGGGAGTGAGCGAAGCAGCAAACAACAAGACCGGCTTCAGTCCAGGTCTTACTAGCCTTGTAATTCCAGCCAATTATCAAATCTTTGGGGGTTTCCACCCATTTAAAGTGAGGATAACGATGTTTCCTCCACCTCAAAGGAATCATGTATGTAAAAAACCTTTGATTTAAAATTGAAAGGAGGTAGGAGGTGTTGTACTTACACTTTCATGGTGGTAAACAGGTACAGCCAATTCTGTTACCTGTGCAAATGGGAGAAAGGGCGTTCATAGTTACACTAGGTTGTGCACCCGTGCGTCCATTTCCATGCACCTACTCTTTGTATTCCTGGGAGTGGATGTACCTGTGTGCATATTAACTTCTCCGTATGTGCACGTGCTTTTCTGAGTGTAGCTGTGCCGGTATTCATCTGTGTGTGTTCCCCTCTGTATGTGTATATTTCTGAGTGTGTACCACTGTGTACTTCTCTAAGTAGGCACCTAAGTGTACTTCTGTACAGGCTTTGGGTGTGCATTTCTAATGTGGACTCTTTGAGAACCTGTGTGGATTGTCCCTATGTGGCTATCTCTGTGTCTGTGCACTTTATAGGAATAGTGAGACAGTTCTTTAACTTCAACTGTCTCCTCCAAAGTGGGTGAAAGGAACATTTGCCTAATTAGAATTGCACAAATCTGTCCTTTACTAAGTTTCCTAGAGGTACAGCTAATAGCCAGTGAAATGTCAAAGAGAGAAGCTTTTGGGGAGAGAAAAGGGAAAGCAGAGATCAGCATGACCCACGGGAAGATGTTAAGTGCTCCAGTCATTGACAACTGTCCTCGCTGGCTTCTGAGTACACTCATTACTGAGCCATAGGTTTTGGAGGTTTTTTAATAAACTTTTCTTCCTCCCTCCCACACTCCTCCTCATCCATGATAAAACCTGTGAAATTATCCCGAAGACATTTTCCCTGGAGGACAGGAAATGTCGCAAAGAGGAGCAGAGCGAACCCCGGGCTGGATGGCAAGGACTGTTGTCTATGGGGCCTGGAGCCGCCATGTAGCTCAGCGGAAAGGGCCAGCCTGGTGTCCCCAGCCCCAGCCTGTGTCACCGCGTCAGACCATTCATTCAATGCTTTCTGAGCAGGGCTGCCTAGTGTCTCCTCTTCCCAGCTGATCTGCTGCTCAGCCAGAAGTCTGGCTCAGGGGCCAGCATGAGGTGTGGGGAAGCAAGTGTAAGGGAAATGAGAGAGAAGTCCCAGAGCTGCTGAGACTGACACCTGACAGCGCTCCTGTCTCTCCTGACTCCAACAGATGAGGCCTCTAGCATCCAGCTCAGTGCTATGAGGGCAGAGCCGGTCGGTGGGGAAGGGCCTGGCTCCCCAGCCCAGCACCAGGGCAAACTCTAGGAGTCACACATTCCCTCCTTGGGCCTGATAGAGAAGGAAGAGAAGAGGGGCCAGCTCACCACCAACTTTGGGGGTGAGGCAACTGGAACACTCCATCCCCTTGACGTTGCATTTTCCACTTCGTGTCTTCCAGACCTTCCAGCTTCCAGCAGGGACTCAATGCAGATCTTAGATAATCATAGCAGCTCATACCCAGGAGACAAGCCACCCCCACCCCCACTTCTTATCATTTTTCCTGCCCCCCTCAAAAGCCATCGAATTGCAAGGAAGTCCTTTGCTCCCCGCTATAAAAAGACCCAAGGAGAGGGAGAAATGTAAAGAAAGAGATTCAGAAATGGGGAGAGGAACTGTGGGTCTGAACCACAAGTCAAAGCTGAAGAAAAATATGGGAAAATATGGCAAAAAGGAGGGAAAGGAGAGGGTAAGGGACAGGGGGAGGGGCAGTGTCAGGGAAACAATGACACACAAGGGATCAGAGATTGAGGTGATTGGGGGAATGGCGAAAAAATGTGGGTTAGGGAGCAGAGTGGGGAAGCACCGGGGAGCATGGTATCAACATGGGGAGAATTCATTTTACCGGTCACCCTCGTGCTGTGGGCAAGGTCAGCTTTATAGACTGAGAGGTTACAGAAGGGCCATGCATGCTCAGGCCATCTCGCTCCTGATGCTCCCTCCTTGTTGACAGTTAAGTGTGTCACTTGATCCTAGGTGGCTGGTATCTGCATCTCAGAACACACCCACTGCCACCACCACCACCCCTCCAAGTCCCCTCCCTTCTCTCTCTCTCTCCCCACCCCTCCCCGCATCCTGCCAACAGTGAGGCCACCCACAGACGACAGTTGCTAGACACTAACACTTTGGCATTTCCGAGCCTACTCCTACTTGTCCCAAGACCTCATCATTGGTATGGTCCCATAAATCTGCTTTGGTCACCAGCAGAATGATCAAATGGAACTTAAGACTGATTCCAGGGGCTTCTGGCTTTCTCTAGGACAGTCACTGCCTGGAAAACCAAAGATCTCTAGATGTCGCTCTACCCAAAAGGAAACATTCTCGTGCTGGTGGAACGCTGGGCCAGATGGAGGACTTCCTACCAGATACACACTGACCTACCGCAAGGAAGGGTGAGTGTGTCCACTCTGCAGGCCAGAGCGGTACTGCGCCTGAGCGAGAATCCCCACACTTCCCTGCGCCCGCCCAGAGAAGGCTCATACCTCTGGGGGAACAGACCCACAGACCCGCATCTGCATTCTCTTGTCAATGTTCTTGAAGGGATCTCTCAATGTGCATCGACTCACCTGTCACCTCACAACATGCAGCGTGCAGTGTTCCCCTTATCTACAGTTTTGCTTTCCATGGTTTTAGCTACCTGCAATCGTCCACAGTCCGGAAATATTAAATGAAAAATTTCAGAAGTAAACAGTTCATCACTTTTAAATGGTGTGCCATTCTGAGTCATATGATCAAGTTTCACACTCTCCTACTTCATCCCGCCTGGGACCTGAGTCACCCCATAGTCTATAATATCCCCACTGTATAGCTACCTACCTGTTGCTTATTTAATAGCTGCTTATCAGATTGACGACTTGTCTAAGTACCAAAGTGCTTGTGTGTGCAAGCCATTCTGATGGTAGCCAAACAGTGTGTCACAATGCCTATACCACTCACCTGGCTTGATCTCATCCTATCTGCATCACAAGAAGGCATCCCAGTGCATCAAGATATGTTGAAAGAGAGAAATCATACCCATATGACTTTTATTACGGTACGTTGTTATAATTGTCCTATTTTACTATTAGGTATTGTTGTTACTCTTTTACGGTGCCTAATTTGTAAGTGAAATTTTATACATAGGTACGTATAGGCAAAAACATAGGACATGTCAATACTACCCACCCTTTCAGTTATCTACTCTGGGTCTTCAAGCAGACCCCGCCCCCCGCCCATGGATAAGGAGAAATGGCTGCAGTGATGTTTCCTATGGTTGCCTTTCCCAAATAGGCTACAGCCCAAGGTCACATCTAAGTGTTTGCTACCTGTTAGTTAACTTGAGATGCTAATCTATAAACCTTGTGCAATTTATAATTTTTTAGTAATAATTCCATTTGTGACATCAAAAGACTATGCTGTAATCCTTGACAACAAGCATAGTACATTAATTTCTCAAACTTGTTTCATGTCTAATAAAACGAAGAGCCTTATAAGGAAAGAAAGGTGATGATTTTCCCTAGAAAACTGCTAATCCGTGATCTCCCAGAGAGCCTCTTTGGAGCCAAGGTTACAGTGCGGACTGAAAGAGGTCATCTCTGGGTGAGGATTTTGTTAACACTTCAATGAGACCCTCCTGAAATTCCAGGGAGACCTATATCCTTCCGCAGTGAAGGACTTATTCCCTGGTGGCCACAGCTGGCCCTCTGCCCTGGGCCTACCTGCACTTTGTCTTACACAAAAGCTGCCGGCCCTTCTGGGACCCAAAGGGGCATCAAGTAAACACATTTCAGGGGCTCAAAGTGGCAGCCCAGATGGGATACTCCTCCTCTGCAGCTGTGTGGTGTGTCTCGCGTTGAGACCTCCAAGTCTGATGAGCACTGACTACTGAGCCACTTGGCTGAAATGGCTTTCTTCACGGTCACATCTCTCCGTTGCTGACTTAATGCACATGGAGATAGAGTGACATCAGTTTTTATTTTCTTTGATCTTTTTTTAAATAAAAGGTAATTCATACAAGGTCTGTCCAGAAAGTATCCAGCTGTGTCCTATAGAAAAGAGAGGCATTTCTTGAAGAAGATACAGGACTCTAGGACCGTGACACCTCAGTTCCCCTCAAAGTAGGTGCCTTGGGACCTCACAGTTCTCCCAGTTGCCATCCACTGCCCCATTGTATTTTCTTGAATCTCATCAATGGGCTGAAATCTCCTCCCTTTCAAAGGTGATTTTAGTTTTGGGAAAAGCCAGAAGTCACAGGGCACCAAATCTGGGCTGTACAGGGGCTGAGTCTCATGGGGACTTTGAGGCTTCCCCAAAAGCTCTGCACAAGACGTGATGCATGAGCAGATAAGTTGTTGTGATGGAGCTGCCAATCACCAGTTGCCCATAGCTGCAGCCTTCTCAATCATCCAAATAGTTTCCAAGGAGGAATGTTCAAGGTTCACACAAAATCTGATGCAGATTCATTGCTCTACTTGCTCAGTCATTCTGAATGTGACAGCCACACAGTACACATGCCCACTCAGTGGTGTCTGCCATCCCCGCTGACTAGTACAGTGAAGTCATCATTATTTACACATGCGCATTCCAGTCTACTTTCCTTGGCTGCCAGGTTACACCGATGTCATGCAAACCATTCTCATTATATCAAGAGTGGCGGGGGTGTTTTCTGGAGAAACCCATAGTGTGCAATAAATGCTGCATTGTGCATAGCCCTTCAGTGCTTATAGGCAGAGGAAGGCCCCTGTTTTCTGAGATAACCCGCCAGCAGCACTGTGGGTATGATGATGCCTTGGCTATTGAAAATTCACAAGTTTATTGCCAGTGGGCCCATGTCACAAAGCCAACAGAAAACTACGGAAAGGAAGGGTTGATGAGAAGCAGAGTCATTAAAACTCTAAAGTGACACATCTACCCCTTCCCCAGCATTCTCTTCCCTGTCTCCCTCCCAGCGACCCAGGCAGGGCACAGAAGCTTGGGGGGTGCTATTCTTCAGCTGATGTCCAAAGTCCAGTGGTATTGATCTACTAAGGAAAAACTAGACTCTTTTTACTACTTCCTTACTCACTCCTAATAAATAATGTGTTGCAGGGATTCAATTGCCTATGAATGTCCAGACTACAAAACCAGTGGCCCCAACTCCTGTTACTTTAGTAGGAGGCGGACCTCCATTTGGACAGTATACATCATCCTAGTAAACGCCACCAACCAGATGGGAAGCAGTATCTCGGATCCATATTACGTGGATGTGGCTTACGTAGGTAAGGGGAAGGGCAATGGGTGAGGCATTTGTTGCTCCATTATGGGTCCACTAACAATCAAACTCAGTTTGAGTTTCCTTGGCTTATGGATGAAGCATCAAAAAGAAAGATGAGAAAATTCAGTCTCCTCATCAGTTGAGTATTTCAATCCAATTTTTATTGAATTATTCATGACAGTAAGACTGACATTGGGGTCCTTGTGTTTCCATGTTTTCCTTTGACTTTTCTTCCTATCCCCTTGCACTCAACAGGAATGTTCTATTTGTGCATCTCTTACCAACCCTTCCCTTCAGTTTTCCTGCAGCCACGCCGCTTTCCCCTTCAGCAAGCTGGGATCTCTTTTCTCTTCTCCCTGGAGAAAAGAGCTGTTCCATAGAATAGCTGCTCCGAGAAGCAGTCCATCTGCTTCGATACCCACAGGACTAGGTCCAGCTGCTCTATCCAGATTTAATTCTCAGTGTACCTATATTTCTTAGCCACAGGAGCTCTTCTCTTAAACATAAAGAATTTGGGCCCTGGCTGGTGTGGCTTAGTGGATTGGTGCCCGCCTGCGAACCCAAAGGTTACTGGTTCATAACCAAGGTTGCAAGCCAGGTGTCCAGCCAGGTCCGTAGCTGGAGGCAGGTGAAAGGCAACCATACATTGATGTCTTTCTCCTGCTCTGCCTCTCTCCCTTCCCCTTTCTCTAAAAATAATGAAATAAAATCTTTTTAAAAATAAAGAAAGAAAGAAAGAATTTGGGGAGTTAAGAGTACTACTTGGACAGCAGGCTGAAGGCCATGATTGCAAGTACAGTGTTTGGAAACATCATTAAGTCAATCCGAGAGCTGCTTCTTGCTTTGCATGATTAACATTGAGCTGCAGGGCAACTGGGCATCATCATTGCCGGTGGCCTGTCTGGCTCAGCAGGGACAACAAAGGACAGCTTAGGACAAGAGATGGGTTTGTCTGCAACTGGGGCAGGCTTCATCTTCGATAATAATCTAGGGAGAAGCTAATTAGATTCATGGTTACATACGAATTCCTGATTTACCCAAATCTACACAACAAAGAAAATTAAGCTAGGAGTCTCAAATGTTCACTTGCATAACATCACATTGTCATGGTATTAGTGGTTGACCCTTTAAAAAGCTTCCAACACCAATGGGTTCACACTTACTATTTTCTCCCCCTACCAGATCATTGCGATCGATGAGCATGTGCATAGAAACTTAATTTAATCTTAGTTTAAAAAAAATCCAAAAGGTAACCCCTCTGACAAGTAGAGATAAAATGAATTTCAGTTGTGTAAATTTCTTACGGATATGAAGTCTTTAAGATGCTAAATGCCACATGAGTTCTTCATGGTTCTTTTTTGAATTGCCTTGCCCTCAAAGATTAAAATAGTATTTGAGGGCAAAACAGTGAAAGCAACAGAAGTTCTAAAATGAGCAACTGCTGCATCAGTTGAAAACAGTGATTCTCAACTGGGGGCTATTTTGCTTCCCACGGGATATGTGACAATGGCAGGAGGCATTTTTATCATCATAGCCCAGGGTCTTCCAATGAATTTCCATATCTCCAACATCCTCACTTGTGATCTTTTAATTTTTGAATTCTGACCATCTTAATGGGTGTGAAATAATACCTCATTGTGATTTTGATTTGCATTTCCCAAATGACTAATGACATTGAAGTTCTTTCATGTCCTTATTGACCATTAATGACTTCCTAAACTTTGCACCCTACACATCTCCCTTGCTTCAACCTACCAAGTCTGCTAACTAGTACCAGACATCAAATATAAGGTGTCTCATAACCATGGTGGAATGAAACAGTAAGTCATATAGTTCTGTGTTCAAATACCACTTAAAGTAAATATAGGGTTTCCTTCCTATTTCCTATTTCCAGTTGAACCAGAACCTCCTACGAACCTGACTTTGAAAATAAAACATCCAGAAGACCAAAAACCATATCTGTGGATAAAATGGTTTCCACCCACCCACGTTGACATAAGATCTGGTTGGCTTACACTTCAATATGAAATTCGATTAAAGCCTGAGAGCGCAGAAGAGTGGGAGGTAAGTGGCAAAGATGAAACCCCTGCTACTGGGAACAGGTCATTTCCCCTAATTATGGGTCCATCATGTTGGCCTCCTGATGCTGATGTGACCACCCAGATGTGGGAGTTCATATTCACAGCTCTCCCAAGGCAAATGCCTTCATTGCACTAAACAAACTCTCCTACCAGGTTTTCAACCCATCTACCTCAGGGTATCTTAGAGCTAGACACCTATGAAAATGCTGAAATGGCACTAAGTGGGAGGGGAAAAAATCTTAATGTAACCAGTCAATGGTCAATGGCATTTTTATTCATCGTAAAATACTTCATTGTACCCAAAGGTCATTGGTTCGATTCCCTAGCCAGGGTACATAACCAGGTTGAAAGTCGGGTCTCCATCCAGGTCTGTAGCTGGAGGCAGGTGAAAGGCAACCATACATTGATGTCTCTCTCCCTCTCTGCCCCTCTCCCTTCCCCTCTTTCTAAAAATAATAAATAAAATCTTTTAAAAAATATTTCGTTGTAAAGAAATCATACAGTAAATTATAGGCATGATGATATTCCACTCAAATACTGTAGTATGTGTCTTTTAAAAGAAGAAATATTTTCAAATATAGCCAAAATAATAAGATCACACATAGAAAAATAATTAAAATTCCTTAATATCATTCAGGTAGCCCATTCATATTTTAATTCTCCCAATTGCTTCCAAAAAATATCTTTAATAGCTTGTTTGTCCAAATTAGAGCCCATCTAGGATCACACACTATGACTGGTTGTTATGTTCCTTTAGTCTCAACATGCTTGGGAAATGAGGCCTCTTGTCCCATATAATGTCCTATCTTTTGCATTTGTCTGATTAGTTCTTTGGAAGATCATTTAGCTAATTTCTCTGCCCCCATTATTTCCTGTAACCAGACATTAGCTCTAAAGACTTGGTTAGATTCAGGTTGAACAATTTGGGGCAAGAATAGTTCAGAAGTGATAATATATTGCTTCATATTACATCATGTTAGGAGACACAAACCATCTAGTTGACCTACCATAACTGATGCTAAGGCTGACCCCTGGATTGGGGAGATCACACCCTGATGTCTTCATTGTAAAGTCACATTTACTTTGTGCACCATTGCTTCAATATACATGATTTACTTGAATAATCCTCAAGCGAATTATTTTATTAAGATTTACAAAATAACAGTTTTACAATTTCATTAACTGGTTACCTTCCATAAAGTAGAATTTAGAAGACAGGGGGTAGGGTGCAGGGTATTTGTCCTGAAATAGCGTTCCAAATAGAGAGTTAGAAACCCTGATAATTTGTATGTGAATAATGTTGATGAGTAGAAAGGGATGGGCTGAGAAGGCATAATGGTGACAACAGGGTGTCTAAGTCTGGTCCTCCGGTCTCACTCCTCTAATAGTTTATCATCCTGTGGAAAAGTTTGTTTCTTTAGAACACAAGGCAGAGTGACTTCTGTTTTCCTTGCTCTTCCTTAGACTCATTTTGCTGGACAGCAAACCCAGTTTAAGATTTTTAGCTTATATCCAGGACAGAAATATCTCATCCAGGTTCGCTGCAAGCCCAACCATGGATACTGGAGTGACTGGGGCTCAGAGAGCTCTATCCAGATACCTAGTGGTAAGTGTCTTGGCTACCTTTGGTTTATTATAGTCATAAACACTTTTAAGAAAGAATGAATTTAGTAAACTTGCATGTCATGACTAATCCACAATTTCGAGCCTTAGAGGAATGAGTAGAGGGGTATTTATCACATCTCCACCGACACAAAGACACTTGGAAGTGTAGCAGTGTCCCCTGGATCACTGTCAGAGAGGGCCAGGTTCTAGGATGAAGCTGCAGACGTGGGCTTGGTGTGTCTCAGAGGGTGTGATGGTCATTCGGTGCTCCCCGTCTGCCCTGTCCCTACCATGGAGTCAAAGTCATCAGCTAGTTCTCACAGAATTTGTAAGGAGGTATCCCATCTTAAAGGCCAGAACTGAACTGATTTTCAGTGTGGTCTGTCAATCACATGAGGGTCTGTTACTCAAGGCACAGGATGTGAGAGGCTCTCATTTCTGTCATTAAACATGGTGACTTATATCCCACAAGAGAATGATTCATCTTGCATTTCTAAAGTACCACACGGTTTCCAAAGTCTTTACCTTGTTTGGGCCTCACAATCCCTCTCAGGTGTGCAGTGAGACTATAATTACCATTAATAATTAAAAGTGATCTAGTTTTATTTTTTTGCATGTTGCTGTCCAGTTCTCCCAACACCACTTGTTGAAGAGACCATTTTTACTCTATTTTATGTTCCTTCCCCCTTTGTCAAATATTAATTGACCTGGGTTTATTTCTGGGCTCCCTATTCTGTTCCATTGATCTATCTGTCTATTCTTATGCCAATACCAAACTATTTTGATTACAGTAGCCTTGTAATATAGTTTGATGTCTGGTATGTTGATTCCTCCTACTTTGTTCTTCTTTCTCAAGATTGCTGTGGTTATTCATGGGCACTTTTGGCTCCATATAAATTTTTGAAGTATGTTTTCTACCTCTGTGAAGTATGTCATTGGTATTATAATTGGGATTGCATTGAATCTATAGATTGCTTTGGGTAGTATGGACATTTTAATGATGTTAATTCTTCCCATCCATGAACATGGTATATGCTTCCATTTATTTGCATCTTCCTTCATTTCTTTCTTCAATGTTCTATAGTTTTCTGAGTACAGATCTTTTACCTCCTTGGTTAAGTTTATTCCTAAGTACTTTATTTTTCTTGTTGCTATGGTAAATGGGATTTGTTTTCTAGCTTCTATCTCTGATGTTTCATTATTGATATACAAAAATGCTTTTGACTTCTGAATATTGACTTTATATCAAGCTATTTTGCTAAATTTGCTTATTAGGTCAAGTAAGTTTTTGGTGGAGCCTTTTGGGTTTTGTATGTACATTATCATATCATCTGCAAATAATGACAGTTTTACTTCCTCCTTTCCAATTTGGATACCTTTGATTCCTTTTTCTTCTCTGATGGCTATGGCTAGAACTTCCAAAATGATATTGATCAGAGGTGGAGAAAGTGGACAGTCTTGTCTTGTTCCTGATCTTAGTGGGAAAGCTTTTAGTTTTTGCTCATTGAGTATGATGTTGGCTGCAGGTTTCTCATATATGGCCTTTACGATGTTGAGGTATGCTCCCTCTATTCCCATTTTGCTGAGTGTTTTTATCATAAATGTTGCTGTACTTTATCAAATGCTTTTTCAGCCTCTATTGATATGATCATATGGTTTTTGTCTTTCATTTTGTTGATGTGATGTATTACACTTATTGATTTGCAAATGTTGTACCATCCTTGCTTCCCTGGGATGAAACCCACTTGATCATGGTGTATGATCTTTTTAATGTATTGCTGGATCCAGTTGGCCAATATTTTGTTGAGAATTTTAGCATCTATGTTCATCAGAGATATTGGCCTATAGTTTTCTTTCTTAGTTGTGTCTTGACCTGGTTTTGGGATTAGAATAATATTGACCTCATAGAGTTTGGGAGTCTTCCCTCTTGGATTTTTTGAAGTAGGTTGAGAAGGATAGGAGTTAGTTCTTCTCTAAATGTTTTGTAGAATTCACCTGTGTAGCCATCAAAAAAATAAAACTAGACCACCAACTTACACCATACACCAGAAAAAACTCAAGATGGATAAAGGACTTAAATATAAGCAGTACCACAATAAAGGTCCTGGAGAAAAATATAGGCAGTAAAATTTTAGATATCCTATGCAGAAATATGTTTACTGAGGGCCTGGCTGGTAGCACAGTGGTTAAGGCGCCAGCCTGCGAACCCAAAGGTTGCAGGTTTGATTTCCCAGCCAGGGCACATAACAAGGTTGCAAACCAGGTCTCCAGTCAGGTCTGTGGCTGGAGGCAGGTGAAAAGCAAACATTGATGTCTCTCTCCCTCTCTGCCTCTCTCCCTTCCCCTCTTTCTAAAAATAATGAAATAAAATTTAAAAATAATAATAATAATAATATTTAAAAAAAAAAAGAAATATGTTTACTGATACTTCTCCAAGGGCAAAGGAAATAAAAGAACAAATAAACAAATAACTATATCAAAATGAAAAGTTTCTGTTCAGCTAAAGAAAACACCAGCAAAATTTAAAGGGAACTAACTGTATGGTAAAACATTTGCCAATGATACCTCAGACAAGGGTCTGATCTCCAAAATATATAAAGAACTAGTGTGACTCAACACCAGGGAGACAGACAGCCCAATTAAAAAATGGGCAAAGGATCTGAACAGACAACTCTCTGAGGAAGACATACAAAGGGCCCAAAGGCATATGAAAGAATGCTCAACATCATAGCCATCAGAGAGATGCAAATTAAAACCACAATAAGATACCACCTCACACCTGTCAGAATGGCAATCATCAACAAATCAACAAACAACAAGTGTTGGTGGGAATGTGGGGAAAAGGGAACCCTGGTGCACTGTTGGTGGGAATGCAGGCTGGTGCAGCCACTATGGAAAACAGTATGGAGTTTCCTTAAAAAATTAAAAATGGAACTTCCTTTTGATCCAGCAATTCCACTACTAGGACTATACCTGAAGAACCCTGAAACACCAATTCAGAAGAACCTATGTACCCCTATGTTCATAGCAGCACTATTTACAATAGCCAAGTGCTGGAAACAGCCTAAGTGCCCATCAGTGGATGATTGGATCAAAAAACTTTGGTACATTTACACAATGGAATACTACACAGCAGAAAGAAAGAAGGAACTCCTACCCTTTGCAACAGCATGGATGGAACTAGAAAGTATTTTGCTTAGTGAAATAAGCCAGTCAACGAAGGACAAATACCATATGATCTTACCCATTACAGGACAATAATGAACAAAACAAACAAGCAAAACAGAACCAGATACATGAATACAATGAAAGGACCTTCAATGGGCAGAGGCGAGGGGGGAGAGGGGAGGAGGAGGCAAAGAAGGGGAGCAGTTTAGTCAAGGAACTAGCATGGAAGAACCATGGACATGGGCAACAAGTGGGATTGACTTCGTGGGGAGTGGGTGAGTGGGGAAGGGGACTCTCTGAGTCTCATCTTTACATGCAAGGCACCGTATGTAAAAAGCTTACCCCCACTGAAGGCTCTTAGTAAGGACTTAGTGTGTGTTATCTTTTATTATGACTGCAACTGATCATGTGACCTTAAATTGCCTCTTTACGTATGAAATAAAATAGCACAAAGAAGGATTTTGAAAAGTACACTTTAAAATATATGTGACATATTCAAATTTAATAATATTGGAAAAGTTAACCCATCATTGTTACTCTGGATTGCTATTCAAGTCAAAAGTGATGTAAATAGGGGGAAACTCAGGTTCAAAAGTTTCCATTAGTTTTGTTTGTTTGCTTGTATTTAATGATACTGTATGTAATCAAAACTTTCTGGCTGTTTCTTTTTAGATTTCACCAATACAAATACCACCGTGTGGATCTTCGTGGCTGTCCTTTCTGTCGTCATCTGTTTGATTATTGTCTGGGCAGTGGCTTTGAAGGGCTATAGGTACTCCATTATCTATCAACCTTCTTCCCAATCGTGGTTGTCAGGGTTAATGATTTTTTTTAAAAAGGCGGTACAGAGATGATGGAAACCTGCAGGTAATTCAAGCACTTGATTTTAGCTATTAGCTGCAGTGTGGTCACCCATTTAAAAACTTTTTGACTAGTGCTAATGAAAGTCTCAGAATGAACTCATTTGAAGCTGGTCCTCTTTCCATCCAATGGAAGCTCACACTTGGGAAGTGGTAGAATTCTGTCAAGAGCAGCTAAAAGCAAAGGAAACAAAGAAGGAAAAATAATCCAAATCGGCCTCCTGAGTTAGCTGGAGCTAATATTGATGTTGGCTTCTACACTTATTGTCTTCACCATTGACCAGCAGTTTCAGGTAGCCCCAGAAGTTTAACTCCTATCTACCCTAGCCCATGTAACAGAGAATATTAGTCTTTTAGAAATTATGAAGTGAGAAAATGAGTCATTTATTCTATCTCACAAATTATTTTATAGCATGATGACCTGCATCTTTCCACCAGTTCCTGGGCCAAAAATAAAAGGATTTGATACTCATCTGCTGGAGGTAAGTGCCAGCGGTGGAGCATGTTTCGTGACTCGTGGAGTTGTAGTATCTGCCTTTACACATGCGTACACAATCCCCGTCAATTCAGCCTGGCCCCACTGTCCCTCCTCTCGAGGGAAAGATATGTGAGACATGAGGGTACTTACTACAAGACATTAAATGTCAGAAGGAAAAGAGAAGAAGCCAAGAAAACATGCTAACACAGAGTAGTGCTTGCTAGATTTTCCAATTGATTCCAAAGCACAGACATAAATATTTTGTATAAATCATCCATTTTTTTAAAAATGGTGACTATTTTGTTTAATACAAAAGAGGGACCTCTTAGGCTGATTCAAGTGAGAATTACATTTAAGCATTTTGAATGAAAAGAGGGGTTAGAACATTTTAAATTTCTCTGCAGGTTGAAATGTATGCTCTGAATTTGACCTTAAGTTGAACACTGATATATGTAAAAGCGATTACCTGTGCACTATATCAATTGAACCAGCCGCTGCAAGACTGACAGCATAAGAATGTGCGAAGTGAGTCCTAGGGGATTTAGTTTGACTGCATTCACTTTGACTGCAAATACCATATCATGGACTAGGACCCTGGAATGTGGGCTCCCGGTTCAGGGCTCTTAGACCACTATTCTTTCTAGAAACAGCATGAATGTCTCAGCTAACTAAGTTAAATGCTATCTATTCGACCTTGTACCCATAGAGACTGGATAAAATAACTGCTTTTTGTGTCAAAGAACAATGTTTGTATTTTCTCAAACACATTACCTCCAATCCTCAAAAGAACCCTCCCATATGGCACTATTATTCCCATCTTACAAATGGAGAAACTTGAGGATCCCTGAGCAGCCTGTTCAAAGTCAAGGCCCTTTAATGAGTGAGAAAGCTAAGATTTAGGCACCAGTACCTGACCTAAGTGAGAGGATCAGGAAGAAGAGTGGAATATAAGAGGAGAAGGCAGGAGGAAGAACAAGAAAGAAGGAGGAAGGAGAGGAAAACAGGAGGAAAAAAATATGTATTAGCAAGAGAAGGGGAGGAGGAGGAGAAAATGGAAGAGAGGAGAGAGGAAAGAAGGATCAGAGAAGAAGGGAGAGGAAGGGAGAGGAAGGGAGAGGAAGGGAGAGACATATCAGAAAAGGAGGAGTTGAGAAGAGTAGGAAGAAATGTGATGCAACTTCTGACTTCCAGGTTCTAGAAAGTAGTGAAGAAGGTTAGAAAGCTAGGAACCAGATGTCAGAGCCACTGGGTCCCAAGGAACTGAATGTATGTATGAGCACATTCATCTTATAATTTCTTTCTTTTGTGTTATTGATTTTTTAGAGAGAGAGAGAGAAAGACCGATTTGTGGTTCCATTTAGTTATGCTTTTGGCATGTGCTCTGACTGATGATCAAACCCACAGCTTTGCCATATCAGCACAAAGGTCTAACTGAAAGAGCAACCTGGCTGGGGACTGGCCTGAGCATGGTGGTTTTAGATATTGCACATACTTTTCTTACTTAATGATTATAGGTGTTTTTTTTTATCTGTGCATATACTACTTGCCGATTCAATTCATGACCATTGTTGCTTAGAGAGAGACTTTAGTTAATATCATGGATTGACTTAGAGAAAAATAGGAGATGACCAAGTTGAGGAGGTGTTTATAGATGGCCCATACACAAAGGTCTAAAGTTTGGGAAATTCTGCTAGGCTCTTACCACATCCACCTGCCCGTGGTCATGAATGCCGACTGGGCTTTGCTTCTGATATGGAATGCTATAAGCTAAGGACCTTTTCTCTTGTGTCTGTGTTTTATTAGAAGGGCAAGTCTGAAGAACTACTAAGTGCCCTGGGATGCCAAGACTTCCCTTCCGACTGTGAGGACTTGCTGGTGGAGCTTTTAGAAGTTGTTGACAGTGAGAACCAGCAGCTGATATCAGATAATCTGAAAGAACACTCAGATCCAAGTATGATGAAGCCCAAATGCCTGGATCCCAACAGTGACCCTGGGCAGGGCCACTATGACAGCCTTTCCCTTTTGTCTAAAAAGTATGAGGAATTCCAGGTAAATTCATCTACATTACAAACTCATGAATGCATCGAGAAACCAGAGAGCTCTGAAACAAAGGGTACCCGCACCTGGGACCCTCAGAACACAGGCTTGGAAGGCAAAATCCCCTATTTCTATGCCAGTGGACCCAAATCTTCAACATGGCCATCATCGCAGCTCCCCAGCCAGGACGACCCCACATCTTCCTACCACAACATTGCTGATGTGTGTAAGCTGGCCATGGCCATGCCAGGTGCATTGGCCACTTCACTGGACAAAACAGAAAATCATGCTTTGCAATCCTTGGAAGCCACCAAGACTGGAGGGGAGGAAAAGGCAGCAGAGCAGAGGGAGGTGGCAAGTTTTCATCCCAGGACTGACCCAGACACCTCACGGCAGCTGCCCCAGGACAAAATCCCCTCCATCTCTGCTAAACCCTTGGATTATGTGGAAATTCACAAGATCAGCAAAGGTGGAGCCTTTTCTTTGCTCCTGAAAAAAAAAGAGAACAGCAACCAGCCAGAGAAGCCCAGTGCTCCTAGCACCAGTAAGGAGTATGCTAAGGTGTCCAGGGTAGTGGGCCACGAAATCCTGGTGTTAGTGGAGGATCTGAGAGCTCAAGGCCTAGCTGCACTTGAAGAACCAGCCCAGGAAGCTCCAGCATCCTCACAAGAAGATCAAGAGGAGAAAGATGTGGACTCCTACACCAGGGCACCCAGCAGCTTCACTCTCCAGCTGGCGGAATCTGAGTACCTGGACCCCACGTGCCTAAAGCACTCTTTTCAGTGACGGCTTGAGTACCGGAATGATTGGTTAAAAATGTGATTTTTCTTCAGGTAAATACTACAGCGTCCATGACATGTCCTCTACCAGAGAGCGTTCAAGAATGGGGTGAGGCTGACAGGACAAAAACCTACAGTTCACTTCTTTTTGTGCTCCGTTTTCAACCAGGGGGCCTCTTTCCCCAACGGCTGATTCCAGAACAGATCATTTTTGTTTCCTGTGATTTGTAGATTTACTTTGTGCTGCTAATTATAAAGTTGCATGTCCAGCGGCATAAAAGCACATGGCTTAGAACTCTTGAGGGGCTGTGTCAATAGGTATAGCCTCTCGGAAAGGCGTTCAGGTGTGGCATGTCAGGCCAGGAGCAAAAGAAATAATCAAAGAGGTTAGTACAGGCAAGGGATAGATGAGGACATTGCCCTGCAAGATGCCTCTGGAAGCCAATTGCTTGACATTTGTGCAACGTTTTCATTTTGTTCGGATTAACCAAACACAACACATTCAAAGAAAGGATGCCTTCCAGGACATCTTACAAATGGTTTGCATCATTTCCTGTTACCTTAGGCATACGTTGCTAATAATGCGAGTTCAAATTATGCCGCGCTCTTTTTCTTAATAGATTGAATTTGTTAAGCGTGGATTCTGTGTCCCCACCCGCCCACCCACTCCACCATGGTACGTTATTCTAAAGCCTCTAGAGAATATAATTTTGGAGAGTGAACTTTTCTCACACAAGTGGCAAATGAGTTTGATGTGGTGAGTCCTTCTAAAATGGTTTCCTGCTTCATTTCAGTATGATAAATAATTTATTGTACACCTTAGTCTCCTCCTAGTGAGAAAAAAAAATCCCCAAAGTCTAACTTTAATTTAAAAGAGAATCACAGCAGGATGCTAATGGAGATACTGCCTTATTGTACATACAAATTCTACTTTAATACAAACCCATACTTTCAACAATGTATTTTTGAAAACTATTTTTCTACAACTTAGGCAAAATAAAAGAGTATTTTCTATCTTCCCAGTACAGTTGTTTACGTATTCAGTGGGCATAATATTTTCTGATGTGAGGCTGTAATGTGTATTTACAGAACATAATGGTCCTTGTTTGTGAAGTAAATGCCATAATTAACCGAACCCCACTGAGGAATGTAAAGTGAATGACAATATTCAATTTCCAATACAGTGTAGTATAGTTTTATCTGAGTCTTTTATCTCCAGGATACATTAAACCACAATCACCAACCTACAGCTTTAGGGTTCCCAAAAGACAGAAATTACTTCTCCTGTCATTTAGGGCTAATCTGTGGCTTCTGCTCTTCTCTGGATGAATTTCATGAAGCCAGAGAGAGGGGGTCAGTTTTGCTTTGTCCTTCTGAGCAGTCTAGGCAGCAGAGATGTTTTAAACAAAGCCATGAGTTAGCATCTCCCTCGAGTAGATTTGTTTTCAAAATCTTGGCAGAGGCAGAGAGAGCATTCACATCAGAAGTATCCAAGTAAAAGCCTTAAGAAACAGCCTCTGTGGGGTGGTGGGAACAACTACAAAGGTCAGGGTATGGTAGTAAGAGTCCCCAAGTCAGTTCCAAGGGCAGGCTCCCCAGGGAGGTGTCAGAAGCCTGGCTCTCCATTTCAAAGAGTATCCATGAATCATGAATGGCCTCCCTCTAATTTTTTTGTTTTACCTGAAGGCAAATCTATTCTCAATGTCCACACACTGATAGGGCTTCCAGAATTGCGAAAGAACTAGATCTGAGGCACTATCCTCCCAATATGTTAACATTGTAAGAGAAAGGAGACTTTTGGAAAAGTTGTCCAAGTTCATTGAACCCCCTAGATCTTTGCTACTCAACGTCTGGTCTGCAACCAGCTGTGCCATCATCACCAGAACGCTCCATAGAAATGCAAAATCTCAGCCTCCCTGCCCCAGACCTACAGACTCAGAATCTGCATTGTAGTAAGTGCCTGGGACGACAGTGAAGTTTCGGGAACACTGCCCTAGATGAGCATTCCCACTAAAGGTTCTTTTTGTGCATGGTAATGCCTCTGTTGGAAAGTACAAGTCAAGTCTGTTTGCCTTGACTGAACAACACTTCACAGAAGGAGAAGGCATAATTTTGAAAACTCTATTAGGCCCTGACTGGTGTGGCTCAGTTGGTTGGGCATTGTTCCGTGACGTGAAAGGTCACCTTTCAATTACCAGAAAGGGCACATGACTGGGAAGTGGGTTCAGTCTCCAGACAGGACTGTATGAGAGGCAACCAATTGACATTTCTCTCTCACATTGATGTTTCTCTCCTTTTCTCCCTCCCTTCCCTCTTTCTAAATAAAAATCATTTTTTTTAATTGATTAGTAGTTTAAGATCCTCATAATGGTAGAGAATGACCTGCAAAAGTACACACAACTTCCAAGAGGGCTAGGAGACACAGTCTACCTGGAGTAACATTGACCAAAATCTCTGCTCTTCAAAGCCAGCACAGACTAAAATTTTCTTTAAATAGTCCATTGTTCTCCAAGATGTATAGCAATCACTTTGCTAGTTTGAAATTTTTTTAAATATGATTTTGGCATATATGAACAAAATATTATGGCTAAAGACTCAACTTGAACTAAATCCCTGGGGGAGGCAGGGCACACCAAATTAGCCACACATTACACCAAACCAAGACTATATTTCTTGGTCAATTAGAACTCTATGTTTGAATTAATTTTTTTCATAGGTAGAATTTTTTTAATCAAAGTAACAGCTAGTCAAATTGAAGGATGCAGATTGGAGGTCAAGAGCCCCAGGTTCTAGTCCTAACTATGTTCCCTTAAACAGAGCAATTTTTTTCTCTGGGCCTCAGTTTCCTCTGAAGGAAATGTTGGGCCAAATAACTTCTAATGTTCTTTTAATCTCTGACTCCTTGATTCCATGGCTTACTGAATATTTTCTAGGTGGGATCATTTAACCAATGCCTTGGATCTTAACTAAGCTAATAAATCGTTTCTTTTCATGCAGGTACTTTTCAGTGATGTGCTTTTCGTATTTCCCTTTTAAATCATCAGTTCCAGTTGGTCCTAACATATTACACATGCATTTTATAAATTATGAAGGTACAGGGTTATAGTTCAAGGGTATGTGCACATACGTGTGTGAGAGAAGATGTATGAGATATTTTTAAAGACATTAAATGTGGCTCTAATTTTTAGAAAAATTATCTTTTAGAAAAATGAATCAAGCCATGCTTATCCCTTGCTGAGTCTAACAGCCTCAAATATCTTTTCTTTCACCTGACGGCTAATTCTGTTTTTCGCTTTTGTTTTTTCCCTCCTGGATTACAAACCAACACTGTGCATTTGGTTGAAAGACCCTTATGCTCCGAATCATAAGAAGTCATATTTTTTATAAACAAACATCTGAATAGTCATGTTACAAAGCACAAGGAAACATAATAGCCAATGGGTGGGTTATGGAAGCTTACGACCCACAAAATGTCCTGAAGCCAATTTTTACAAAGGGGGTTAGGCACCTCACCATGAGCACAAGTTCCTATCAGCCTTGTCATTGACATTGACCTTCTTTCTCCCAAGTGCCTAAGGCCAATCCTGGTAGGCAGTAATGGACTGGAAACTTGCTTTCACTGGCATAGTCTGAAGTGGGTCAATCCCTTAGCACCTGTAGATCAAGGAGTTGGACTCCTTTTCCCACAGTGACCCAACAGAACCAGAGAACCCTACAAGTTACCAAGCAGCTGGAAGTCATGGAGGAAATCCGGCTGCCAGCCACTGCCCATCACTTCCAGAAAGACTTGGCCCAGCCTTTAGGAACTAACCTCCCTATCTCCTTAGAGCAGATGAGAAAGAAACAGATTTGTACACATTTTACAAAGTGCCTTTCTTTGCTTTTATATATTTTTGAAGTTTCCTTTTTACAAAGAAATGGTGTATTGATGGGAAAGTAAATTTCCCTTTTTTAATGTCACTGAATGGAGGAGTCAGGAAGGAAATGATACTATGGTCTAAGGTCCAATCAGCAGCTGTTCAGTGGATTTTTAAATGCATTGTCTAATTGAGTTACCACAGAGCTGATGTGAATAATGGGACTTACTTTGTTTGAAAGAAATTGACTCTGGCGAGGGTTTTGGGATCAGCCTGCCACCCCAAGACTTCAATTTGCAAACATATTAATGCAGTCTTCAATGGCTTTGAATAATTGCATGCCTGGGCCAGCAAAGGGCAATGTACACACAATGGAACTTTGCACACACACAGGAAAACAGTGACTCTGGATTACCACCCCAACGTTGGCTAATGTGGATTTGCCATTGACGAAAGCGTTGTGTGTACATCAGTGAGCCAATTTCTTTTCCTGCCTTCTCAACTCAAGCATAATTGTGTTGTTGGAGGGTAATGGGCTGAGCATTCCATTTCCAGATCTAAGTCACATTGCTGCCACTCAACAGGCTGTATGACTTAATGCAAGTCCTTTCAACTCTAGCCACCAGTTTTATCACCTGTTAAATAAGTGGGTTGACCGAAAATGTTTCAAACACCCCTTACAACTCTAACCATCTTCTATTTCATGCTCTACATAAACTCTAGGGTTTCTAGTCAACGGCCCAAGTACAGTCAGAAAATCCATGTTGGTGTGCCCTTAGCCTGAAGCAATGAACAGTGTGGCTGTAGCCATGATTGACAGAAAAACTGAGATCCCTCCCTCTAAGTCAGACTGATTGAATTTCACATCTTTGGTTCTCCTCTTCTTAGCTGTCCATACTGGCAGTCCTTTATTCTCTCACTGAAGGGCCTTTATTTTCCTAGGAGTGAATCACAGCTGAAGCAACCATAGGAATTGCAAAAAAACTGAATTATTCCTCAACAATGACTATGGCCCTGCAATGCAGAAGACTGGGTCCAATGTCAAATCAGCCACACAGACATCAAGGCACCAGGTTGAGGGTCACAAGTTACCTAATTTAGAGGTTTGCATGCTTAGAGATTCTTCCTCCATTCATTAGTTACTTAATTATTTCAAAGGTCTTTAAATCCAAGTGACACAGATGAAGCTTAAAGTACAGAATGATTGCTTGAGAGCTCATGGTTTGACTAGTTCTGTTTAGAATGATGGCCTGGATGGGTTCCATGAGGGACAAGTTGAATAGGAGCTCTCTCTCAGACTTGGGTCTTTCAGGAAGGTGATTTTGGTTGGAGACCTTCATGGTATCTATTTCAAAAAAAAGGGAAAAAATCAATAGAGAACATGTAGGATATTCCCAGGGGGGTGGGCAGCTCAGGATGCCATAAAATGCCAACAGCCTGCTAAACCCAAATTTTATGAGACTTGGGGAATCCATAATTGAGTCAGTATTCCAAGTTTACAGCTAAGAGATATACATAACTCACAATACCATATGCCCACCACAGTTTCATATACATCAGTTCTTCTGATTTATGCTCTAATTTCAAGTCAGAAAGATTTGAGATGTGTAAAGTGGAAAAAATATATCCCATTTAATTGGCTGTGGCCAACGAATAGAGACACTTGGATAGTTGTAGTCTATTAGTTAATTTTTACCTGTTTCTGATTGGAAAGAAAAAACATTTAACTCTCAAAACTGTGGCTACTGATGTGGAAATATCCAAAATAACCTTTAATTGTTGTGATCAAATTATGCTTCATCTGGATAAACTTCAAAATAGTCTGAATTTTTATGCAAATTTCACAAGTCCTGGGAGTGAGGGGTGATTTTTTCATTATGCTATCTGAATTGAAAAACTACATGGCAGAGATACCTCTGACTAATTATTTGTTTTATAAAATTCCTGATGAAATGATTTTGAATTTTTCAAAGTAACTACCTCCCCCTCTTGTCCTAATGTCTTTTCTTCAAAGTTGCTTATTGTTTAAAAGGAGGGATGTCATGTCTCATGCTTTGACTATTTTTCAGCATTTATTTGTTGTATTTCCCCTGTGATATTCCTGATTTTAAAGTAACTATTATATTTATATTATATTGGTTTAAAAACTATATGACACATTGAAATATATGATCATGTCTCACATTGCAAAATTTACATAAGACAAATGAAGATAATTATTTAATGACTTATAATCTATTCATATTTAGTTTCAGTATGATTGTGTCTATGTAAAATAAAACTGAAGGAAATATGTAATCATAGAATTCTGTTGAAACTGTAAATATACTAATTTTTTTCTTAACTTTGTCTAGAATTAGTATAATGTGCCAAGTGTACAGCTGATCTGATTGTTAAGTATTCAAAGTACAATCGGCAATCATTTGAAAGCCAATCACCCCTTCAGCTTTGCTTCATGTAATCTCTGATACTTCTTGAGTGTTATTTGTATTATGAGCCTTGCTTTTGTGGTTGATCATTCATTTTTGAAATTTTAAGTCTCATGTGAAAACCAAAGCAACCTAGAACCAGCCTGTTGAGTGAGCCGTGTCTTCAGAAAAGCCATATTGAAGTAAAGACTATGTAATAGCATAAAGTTTCATATTTTCAAACCTACCACTACCTCTGTGTTCTCTTCCCTAGAAAATGCCAAGCAGAAGTCTTCAACATTAAATGGGAAATTACAAGTGATTGTTACAAAAGTTATTGGATGAATTTGTTTGTTTGTTTGTTACACATGAGAATACACCTTCTAATTCACTACTTTGCGGATTTATGCTAGGTTGTCTTAATAGCCATTTTTACATTTAATAAAAACTGGATGATGAATTAGGACCAGAAAGAAGACATAATAAGTCACCAATGAAAAACCAACAAAACCAGAATGCAGATTATTTTCCTAATTATAAACCACCCATTGCCCAAAGTCATGGTGATGGTGTCTCTCACAATGTGATTTCCCTAATCTCATCTAGAAAAAAATATTTTTCTTACTTGATTTTAGACATCAAATATATTATGGTATGAGAAAAGTGAATCATATATCAGAAATAATTTTATTCAATTTATAAAATTTTTTTCTACTTATACTTATTATAATGCCATTTTTTTTCCCTTTTAGCCTTAAAGAATTATAGAAGAGTGTAGTCATCTAATTTCTCTTGAATTTTTAATTCTGCAAACCTTTGGTTATTGCACATTGTGCTTTCTGTTTGCCATGGATTTATTTACTTCTCCCTTTTTGAGGAGACAATATGGACAGTTACATCATTGTCAATAGTGCAGGAGGTGATGCTAACTGCTGTTGTCATAACTTCTTCATTTTTACTGCACGCCCAAACAGTGCTTGACAAACAAAATCTTAGACATCTCTGTACAATACGGTCATTCTATTTCTGTTCATGTTATTATTGAAAATTCCCAGCTCAGTGCCTGGCTCAATAAATGTGTATTTCCCTTGCCTACCCTTCTTGTATTTTTTTTAATTTCCCATGGAAATGAGCAGAATAACATGTGTGTGGTTGAAACAATTTTCTTGAAGAATTTTTGCTGCAAAAGGATTTATTATCCAGAAGTTTGTGTGAGTTGAACCAAAACAGTTCTCCTCTTTTATCTTCATTCTTCCATATAATTGCAAACATAATTACTCCCCTTCATCCGTTCCCTTCACATGAAAAGCTGTGCGAATGAAAGTGAGATGGAACTATGAACATGGGGATCAAATCAGATCTCATTTAAATAGTGTGAAATAAACAAAAGACCAAAACATTAAAAAGTAATAATAAAGGGATTTTTTTAACAGGATGAATCTTCCACATTACTAACATCTGTCCTGAGAAACCCAATGGATTGAGCATAAAAGGATAGAGGGCCTTTTACATTTAATGACTAGATCTAGAAATCTTTGCCTATTATTCATGCTTGTGGTACGGAATTATGAAATGGTGTGGGGTTTTGCTTTTATAAATTCTCTGCCTCCTAGTTCTCTAATGCCATGTCTTACAGGTCAATGAAAAAGGTCTTGCATATGCCCTGGCCTGTGTGGCTCAGTTGGTTGGAACCACTATATACCAAAGGCTGATTCCTGATCAGTGCACATTCCTAAGTTGCAGTTTCATTCCCAGTCCAGGCACATGCAGAAGGCAACCGGTTGACAATTCTCTCTCCTAGATGTTTCCTTCTCTCCCTTCCTGTCTCCTTTCCTCTCTAAAAGCAATGAAATGATGTACTAGAGTGAGGATTTTTTTAAAAAATATCTTGCATATCACACTCTCAAACTTGGCCTCCGTCAAAGAAATGTGAATTCTCCACTGCTTACGTTGGGACCATCCATCTTTAATGCTCGGGGACACTTTCACTTTTAAGCAGCAACATTTGGAGTGTTGGTCACTAAACACACAGCATTCATCTAATTTACGAGGAGCTGGAGAAGCAATATAGAGCTAGTTTTCCAAAATCTCTGCATGTGCTTTTCTAAACGAAAACAAATCATCTATGACCTCATCTTGCCAGGACCATATTTGGAACTTGAACCCTACCCAACTCCCTGTACTGACTTTATACATTCTAAATCTCCTCTGTTTTGAAGGAACTGAGAGCTATCACTTCCATTTAGCAGAAACCTTGAAGTCTTGGGGGTGGGGTACAGGGGGAAATGGGAAATGGGGCCAAAGGAGATGACGCTAGTGAAAAGCCCCCAGTGGTGACCTTACCGGCCACAGAAGCAGATTCCTGAAGATGTGCTTCTGAGCCTCTGTCCAAACCATGCAGATGAAACAGAACCTGTTCTGGATGTTGCAAAATACTTGCTAGGCCATAATTTTTACATCTACAACCTGCCCTACCCACTCACTCCTCAACTCCCGCTGCCCAAAGAAATGCCCTCTGAAGCATTCTCTTGTTATGATCAGGTTCTTCAAAACTTAACACTTACACACTGGCTTGAGCACAGGTCTTTTTATAAAGGTGATTTACAATTTTAAGAAAAGACTAGGAATTTTTATTATTCTATTTATAAATGTGTTCAAAACACTCTGTAGATGTCACAGGTACAATTTTAAGGTGGCACATTTGCTCCATAAGTAATTACAAATTACAAGGTAAGCTTAAATGACATTTGCTGGTGGTTTTACTTCACTTGATCATTATTGACATTTGTTCCTCAGCCTTGTAACCCTATGATGCATTTTTCAGTGCTTTGTCAGAGCAACTGCTGACCATGGTAGGAATGCTCAGTTTACACGGAATCAAGAACTTACTTCCTGAGTAATGCCTATTGGAGATTTGTTTTCTATGCCAATGAAACATGTCTTTTATGTGTTTTTTTATAAAAAAAAATACATAACTTTGAGAAATTTTTCTTCACTTTAACAAACTTTATTAAGACTTTTCTTTTTTAAAAATAAAAGAACAGCATTCTGTGCTTCTCTGGTAACAGTCACAGACACATGCTAAAATATTTGCCTCGAAACACTCATCCAAGGCATTTTTGTTTTCAGGCATGCTTTTTTCGTGCTCATCTTTCCACACGTTCTCTAATTTTATTTTCCTACTAATGCTAAATCAAAACTGACATCTTGCTTCCAAATCAGCTAAGTTCTATATCTTTCTTTCCTCTAGTCTTTACTTGTTTGCCAGACCTGAGTGTTTAAAAACACAAACATGCTTGGAAGCACCCAGAAGTTCCTTGGGTCTTCTGGGAACAACCAAGAACAACCCCAAGGACACTTTCCAAATCTGATACACAACTAACTTTCCCAAATGAAACTTTAAGCCATGACACTCAGTGCCAAGGATTCCCACTTTCTTTTGTTTCCTTCTTCCTCCCTAGAATTATCTTCCGTCTTTACATATAAAACCTTAGCTGTGATTTAACCTTCCATTTATGATCCTTTATTTATTGCATAAAATGACTTTTCACACACTTGAAAATTACAAAGGATGTAATAACAAAGATCCATTTGCCAATACTCAAATTTCACAAATATTTGTTCCTTTATTTTTAAATAAATGAAACATCACAGATGCAATAATACACATCCCTCAATAACCAACTTCTCTCTCTCTCTCTCTCTCTCTCTCTCTCTCTCTCTCTCTCTCTCTCTCTCTCTCTCTCTCGGTAACCACATCTTGCAACTGTTGTATGTTCTCCCTAACCATTTAAAAAATGCCTCACATACATACATCCATGAACAATATGTATAAATATTCTGTTTATGAATTTTGCATTGATAATAGCGTATGTTATTATGCACCTTGATTTCTTTTCATTCAGCGTTGGAGTTTTGAGATTCAAATCGCTCCAGCTTGTTTTTATCCACTCTAAGCAGTTGTATACATACATAGAAATTGTTCATTTATCCCTGTATCTGTCAACTCTCCATTTCCACTATTATAAATGACTCCACAATGAACAGTCTTATGCATCTCACTTTTGGAGTATTTGCAAAGCTTTTGCCAGGATATACGTAGAGAGATGAACTGTTGGATCATATAGGACACACATCTCAACACTGCCTCAACAGTGGTAGTGTTCTCTAAAGCAGTTGCCAATGCACACACCAGCGATGTAAGAGTTTCCATCCTCTCCTTGATTACTGCCTGGTATTGTCAGATATTTTAAATTTTAACAATTTGATGTGCATAAAATGATATATTGTTGCTGTTTGAATTTTCGTTGCCCTAAGGAATCCATTCTATATCCAAGGAACTTATCCTTCACCTGCTTTTCTTTTTATGCCAACTTTGTTATCATTCCAGTTTCTGCATATGCCTGAGTCCTCTATCTGGGGCTTCTATTCCACGCCCTATTCTACCACTGCCTTGCTGGTCCCTGGTTTTACTACCCTAGTTTTATGCAGTTTTATGCAGAATTCACCATCTGGTCTATATTTCTAAATCCTTGTACCTCCATACCTTCTTAAAAATTATTCCGGCTATTCTTGGGTCACTTATTCATCATATGAATTTTGAGATAAACCTATGAAGGTTTTTAAAAAATGATTTTGCAAATTAAAATGTTAATTGAATTTCTGTGTAATTATTAAAGAAGTTAGAGCTTTAAAATATAGTGTCTTCTACTGGCCTGCAAACCCAATGGTCGCTGGTTCAATTCCCAGTCAGAGCACATAACCAGGTCTCCAGCCAGGTCTGTAGCTGGAGGCAGGTGAAAGGCAATCATACATTGATGTCTCTCCCTCTCTCTCTCTCCCTTCCCTTCGCTTTGAAAAATAATAAATAAAATCTTTTTTTTTTTTAAGTGTGTGTGTGTGTGTGTGTGTGTATGGTCCTCCTAATCATAAATATGGTATATTATCACTTTATTTACTTTGGTCATTAATAAAGCTTTATGCTATTCTTTATGTGTCAGTAGATTCATTCTTAGCCATATAATTTTTGTTGCTATGGTGTCTATTTAAATTTTATCTTATTCCAAGGGGTTGTTGCTTAAATATAGATACCATTGATTCTTTTATTATTCATCTTGTATCCTGAAACCTTATTGAACTCAATTATTAGTTCTTTTTGTAGGTTTTCTTATTTTATTTTATTTTATTTTTTTTTAATTTTATTGTTGTTGTATTACATCCATCCCCTTTTTGCTCCCCTCTGTCCCCCCACCCACCCACCCATTCCCCCCAAAGTCAATCCCACCTGTTGTCCATGTCCATGGTTCCTTTATACTAGGTTCTTGTCTAAGCTGCTCCCCATCTTTGCCTCTACCTCTCCCTCCCCCCTTTATTTTATTTTTATAATTGTATAATTAAAACATAACTTTGTTTCTTATTTTCTGATCCCTATATTTATTTCTTTTTCTTGATCTATTTATTGGGGTTGCATGTCCAGTGCAATGTTGAATAGAAGCAGAGTAATAGACAGTCTTTCTTGTTCCTGACTTTAAAGAGAAAGTTACTAAAAATTCATTATTATGTATAATGTTTTTTTCTAGGATTTTTTAGACACACTTAGTGATATTAAGGAAATTTCTTTTTATGCCTAGCTTGCAAATAACTTTTTATCTTGAATTGGTGTTAAAAGCTCTCAAAAAATTTTTTACATCTGTTGATATAATATGACGTTTCTCTGTTACTCACGTAATATGCAAAGCACTACAGAGAATTGATTTAGAGAAAATACCTAAATGTTAAAATACCCTCAAATTTTTAGAGTGAATTTTATTTTCTCAAGATATATTTTTGCAAACTTTATTACATTCAATTTGCTAAAATTTATTTTTGCATTTTTAAGATTCATCACTTTGCCACTTGTGGTGCTATTTTCTGAGGTGATTTGTAAGTTAAAGTCTTCTAGGATTATGGAAATTCCTTTTTCTTGCTACACTATAAATTTTGCTTTATATATCTTGAGGGTTTATTATTAGGTGTATATAGATTTAAGTGTTCGTTCTTCCTAATGAATTATTCCTTTCATTGTTAAATATCTTTTTTTTAATTTAAGTGTATTATTGTTGTATTTAAATATCATCTCTTTTATCCTTACTGATTCTCTTTATCTTAAAATCTATTTTCCAAGGTAAATAACTTTGCCAGGGCCCTAGGCCAACTATGTGAGGGACATCCTCTGAAGACTCTCTTAGTCTTCCTATATCACCTAAGGAAGAAAACAAAAAACATACACAATAGGGATAAGGGCTTCAAGGAAATAGACTGGAAAAATGAAAGTCAAAGAAGGCAATAGAGGGCGGGGTGTTTTGTCTTGTTTTTTTCTTTTTAGGTTTAAACTACTTGAGAAATACGACTTCTGGTCAAGATGGCAACATAGGCAGATATGGCTTGCCTCTTTGCACAGCCACATCAAAACTACAACTGAAATATAGAATAACCATCATTCAAACCCATCAGAAAATAAACCACATTCATCCAGACTCATAGGAGGGGTGCAGATGCAACAGGCTGGTCCCTCACCCATGTGTGATGAATAAAAATTCTGGAGGGGTATCCTGGGAGCAAGGAGTCCCAGCCCCACACTGGTCCCCCAGACCAGGGTTCCAGGGCCAGGAAGCTAAATCCCCACAATTTCTGGCTGCAAAAACCAGCAGGGACTGAGTTAGTAGAAGAAACCTCTGGAGTCCCACACAGTTCCTCTTAAAGAACCCACACTCAGACTCACCTACTCAGACCCATTCCCTCTGGGCTCCAGCACCGAGGTAGCAGCTTGAAAGGCAGCAGTGGCACAAGAGAAACTAAAGTGTCTGGCATCAAGGCGAGCAGAGGCCATCATCCCTTTTCTAAACCCTCTATACACAGTGAGGGCAAGCTGGTGCCATATCTGAGACTCCATCAACATAGCCAACACTGTTTCACCCACCTTGAAGATCCCCAGAGACTCCACCCCACCCAACTTATGGACACACCCAAGCTTATTTTCATATAAATGGTTGGTCTTGGCTCATTAGGGAGCCAAGTTAGGGAGGGTGTCTTAGGAAACCCTACAACAGCAGAACAACAGAGGGGACACATGCAGACACACACACACACTCTCTCTCTCACACACACATGCACAAAGAATACTAGGAGAATTTGAATACTCTGGCACTTACACTACAGCAAATGTTAAGCATGTCCTACTCCAAATCAGATCAATATATAATCTCACACTAAAGGTTTACTTACTTACCTCAGCATTTCAAACGTGTCACGTTAGGGGGTGGGGGGTGGGGAGAAGGGGTCGGTGCTAAAGAGAGACAAAGCAAGCATCTGAGCCAAAATCACATTTGACACAGATACTGGAATCTTTTTCTCTGATACTAATATTAGCCTTCTTTGCAGGGCTAATTCTCTAGTGAGCCTATTTCCCTTCCTTTACTTTCAATTGCTCTTTGTCATTATGTTTTAAGTGTCTCATAAACAGCATATACAATAGCCCCCTTATCCACAGTTCTGCTTTCCACAGTTTCAGTTACCTGCCATCAGTGGCAATCTGAAAATATTAAATGGAAAGTTCCAGAAATCAACAATCTGTAAGTTTTAAAGTGTGCGCTATTCTGAGCAGTATGGTAAAATCTTACGCCATTCCTCTGTCTGGCCCAGAACAATGAATCAACCCTTTGTTCAGATTCATGCTGTATACACCACCCACTTGTAAGTCACTTAGTAGCCATCAGTTCAGTTATCAGAGAAAGGCAGACCACATTCACATAATTTTTATTATAGTATATTTTTATAATTAATTTATTTTTAGTTATTTGTTAATCTCCTGTGCCTAATTATAAATTAAATTTTAGTATAGGCATGTATAGGAGAAAACATAATACATATAGGCCTCCTTCCCATCCATACTTAGATTCTGTCTTCTTATTCTATTTGAAAGCTTTTTCCTTAGGTGAGAAACACCAATTCTATTTTTCTCAGCTGGTGCACATTTCCTTTATTTTTCTTTGGCAATCAAAATGTCTTTGCAATTTGCAA
This sequence comes from Noctilio leporinus, assembly GCA_004026585.1. NCBI lineage: Eukaryota > Metazoa > Chordata > Mammalia > Chiroptera > Noctilionidae > Noctilio > Noctilio leporinus. The sequence continues at coordinate 110,361 of PVIW01000955.1, forward strand.
TCTAAATTAGTCAATTCTGTTATAATTATTACAGGAAGAAGATATAATTAAAGGTCCTAGGAAGCTAACTTACTCGATCTGCGAGTCCAAGTTTAGGAGCAGCTATTCCCCCATAGAGGAGCAACCCTGGACATGGAGCCCAATACCAGGAAAACTCCTCCCGCGGTGATTGGAAAAAACAATGCATGTGGGTTGTGAAATTCAAGCAACATATAAGTGTTAAGAGAGAGGATGATGCACAAAAATATTTCTGCCATACATTCTGGCAAAAAGATTGGCAAGGATGTTCATGACCCTCCTTTTATTATTTTTTCCTTTCACTTATATTTTATGGATTATACCATTAAGTTGTCCCCAATTTTCCCCCGTTGCCTCCCTCCACCCAGCACCACCCTCTCCCTCAGGCAACCCCCACACCATTGAGTTTGTCCTCGTAAATAAATGCAAGGGCTTTGACTCTGCACTACTTTTCAGGAAAATCGTGACTCTCTGAAACTGATTCCAGGGTTATGCATTATTAATGCCTGAGCCACATCTTCACGCAATCATCCTCTCCTAACACACCTGCCACCTCTGCACCTCGGTCTCAACACGCCCCACACACCATCCTTCATAGCCAACTCACTGTGAAAGGCAATAGCTATCATGTGAGGGTTCCTGTAAGTTAGGGTTCATCTGAAATCCTTCCCAAATTTTTGCATTGCTCTCTTACTAGCAGAGGGCTGGGGGCATAAAGCAAAGTTCAGTTTCACTCAGGACTTAACCAATAAATCATTAATAACCTGTGTACAAAAAAAAAAAACTCCCCTGTAATAATTAACATGACAACAGAATTTCTGTTTTCGCATTTTCCAATTATCTTTTGCAGGGAGAAATGCCCACATTCCCTTACCTGATGAAATATATTCTGTACCTTCATAGTAATTCATTATTTGGGAATTTGAGATGGCAAGATGTTAACATCCTGCTCCTCCCATTTACCAGCCTTATAAACGGGGGTAGATCCTCATTTTCTCTGATTTTATGTAAAATGGAGAAAACTACACCTGATCTGCTTGAGGGAGAAAGAAAAGATCCACAGCAGAAGTCTCTTATTAAAGTCCCATATGACTGACAGATAACAGCTGTTTAATAAGCATGTTGTCTGTGAACCTATGGTAAGAAACCTTGGAATAACATTTCAAGGGACTCCCAGACTGAGGATGATTCTCCGGAGGGAATCTCAGTGGTTTCCTGCCCGAGTTTTCAGGTTCAGTGGATATCATCGTAATTATGAAGAGACCAAAAGACCCCATGTCTTGGGAAACAGTTTTGTGCAGTGTTAGTTAAATTATAAATTGATGCCATCTTAACTGGAGTGCACCTAAAATGTACATACAGCCCTGGCTGGGTGGCTCAGTTGGTTGCAGTGTCGTCTCATACGCCAAAAGGTTGCAGGTTTGATCTCTGGTCAGGACACGTACCTTGGTTGTGAGCCCAATCCCTGATTTGGGCTCTGTCTCTCTGTCTCTCTCTCTCTGTCTCTCTCTGTCTCTCTGTCTCTCTCGCTCTCTCTCTCTCTCTCTCTGTGTCTCTCTCTCCAATAAATATATCCTTGGGTGAGGATTAAATAAATAAATAAAATGTACATACACTTTGACTTAGAAATCTCTCTTCGAGGAATTTACCCAAAGAAAAACATAATTAGCAAAGTGCATATAATTCTCTGCCCTAGGATGTTAGAGGAAGTCACGCTTTCCATCGATAGGGACTTATTACAGAAAATACATGAAGATTTCTAGCCTTATCTTCAACACACAACAAGCTTGCAGGTTGTCCTTCCCATTTTTTACAAGAAGAACCTGGGCAAACTGGAAACCAATGGCTTTTTTTTTAACCTATCCAGGAAGCGAGGTTGCCAGGTGAACTGTCACCTGACATCTAGGAATACAGGCAAATCCTGAGAGTTACAGCCAGGCCTTGCTTAACCTGGAGCACAAGTCCCTGAGCCAATAACTGGTAAAAACACATAAACAGAGATTTTAACAAATTGCTGGAGGACTGATGTGGACCAGAGGGAACATGAGGAACTCTCTGGTTGCCACCATCTTAGGAGGACAAGAAACTTTCAAGGGCCTTACTGAGAGGAGCATCACCATTTTCACGACGATGACCTCTCCATTGCTCTGCCTGGCGCAAGGGAAGGGTAATCGCTGTGAAATGTGCCCAGAGCCTTCATTTTAACAAGATCAATTCTCCAAAGGAACTGCCTTTGCCTGCACCCTATATCAACTACGTGAGGGACTAGCCCCCAAAGGCTCCTCTAGTCTCCCTGTCTCATCTGAAAAAGAAAAAAAGCACACACTCAACAGGGATAAGGGCTTCAGGGAAACAGATTGGAAAACCTGAAGCCAAAGAAGGGAGTAGGTGGGATTTTTTAAAAGGTTAAACTACTGGAGAAATGCATGTGAAGGTCCCAGTCCAGAGACACAGGTCCACTAAAGGACCGAGGTCCAATCATAAGTCTTTAGGCACAGATACAATAAACTGGATTCTAGTTGAGGAGAATTGGGACAGCCCTGAGACAAGAGATGGCACAGTAACAAGGACACTAAGGGATTTGAACCCTCTGGCACCTACTAGTACAGCAAACATTAAATACATCCACCCACAACCAGAGATGGATAAAATTTCACAGGAGAGGCTTACTTAGCTCAGCAATTCCAATGCATCATGACCAAACTTCATCAAAAGGTAGCAAGAGGTGCAAAAATGATAGGGAAAAAAAGCATACACAGTCTGAAGAGACAAAGTAAGCATTTGAGCCAAGCTCAGGTATAACACAGATATCAGAGTCCTCAGACAATTTAACATAAAACTGTAATTAAAATTAAAACTCTAGTGAGAAAAGTAGACACTTATATATACTCAATGGGTAACATAAGCAGAAAGATGAAAACTCTAAGAAAGAGTCTGAAAGAAATACTAGAAATCAAAAACACTGGAACAGCATGGGAGACTGTCTTGGGTGGGCTCATTAGTAGACTGGACAGTGAACTTGAAAGCAGGAAATAGAAACTTTCCAAACTAAAACACAACAAGAAAAATGAGTAGGAAAAAAACATAACAGAACCTTCGAGAACTATGGAACAATTTCAAAAGTATAGTATATGGGTAATTGAAATACCAGGAAAAAAAAAAAAAAGAGATGAAATAAGTGAAGTAATAGTGGGCAAGAATGTTCCAAAACTAAATGCATAATGGAATATCATGAAAAAATTATGACAGGTGACTCAGGCTTATATATTTTTTTTTTAAAGATTTTATTTCATTTTTAGAAAGAGGGGAAGGGAGAGAGGCAGAGAGGGAGAGAGACATCAATGTATGGTTGTGTTTCACCTGCCTCCAGCCACAGACCTGACTGGAGACCTGGCTTGCAACCTGGTTATGTGCCCTGGCTGGGGAATCGAACCTGCAACCTTTGGGTTCGCAGGCCGGCACCTTATCCACTGTGCTACCAGCCAGGGCCGTCAGGCTTATATTTTTATGAAAAACTATATTTTTGCCTGAAAAGCTACATTATTGATGATAGACAGTTAATAAACTGGCACGTATATTCACAGATATACACATGTAAAAAGATTTCTGAAAGAATCCTTACTAAAACATAATGATCAGGTTCGTTGTAATTTTACTTTCTTGATTTTGCTTTTTTTAGCCTTGAATGTGCTTGTTTTCACATACAAAACAACACATATATTGTGATGGTAACCAGAAAGAAAAAGCCACAACTTCTCACGTGCAGTTCTACAATGCAGTAGTTTGCCACCCCACCCTACACAGCCCCTGATGCTGTTGGGCGCCTCTCACCCTAACAATCTCTAACATTATAGCCCAAGAAAAATCGCTAGTCAGAACAGTTTGCAGCCTGCAGAGCTCACAAGAGCCAAGTCGATGACAGCCCAATGGAGTTGAAAGACAGATGCCAGACTTAGGAAACTCAATATTTTCTCCCCACAGTTAAACAGCGTGACAGAATTCACACCCCAGGAAAAGGATGTGCGACCAATGGCTTCACTGACATAGGTCATTCCCACCCCACAGTAGGTGAGCTCATGTCATCCCCCACCCCCACCCCAGCCCTAGTTGCCTTTGTCACTGTCCCTCTTTGGCAATACTATGCAAAGGCACCATGGTTCTCCCTGACAGCAGTTGGAAACCTGAAAGAGACTCAGAATAGCCCAGGTGGGTCTTAGAAATACAGCTGAGTGGGGGGGAGAAAGGGCACCTATTTGTAAATAGGCCTTGGGCACCCCTCTTGTCTTCCTCTAAGAGCCCTTCATCCCAATTCCTTTATCCATTCACTTCATGCATATCCTTCTCCTCTCTCTTATTCCCCATCCTCCCTCTCGGGCTCCCACCCTTCCCCACACCCATCACCACTCTCCCACAGAGAGAAGCTCACCCTGAGGACACCCCGACCGAACACAAAACTAAGAGAACTCATCCAGAACACCTGCCTACTCGCTCCACTCGCTCCCTCCTCCCCTGCCCCTGCTCCCTTTATTTTCCTTCTCCCTCAGGCACTGTTTCCAGCCCTTAAAGTCCGGCTGCCGGGAGTGGTGGCAGCCACCCCTCCGACTCCCCTCCAGCTCCTCCCCCTCCACCCTAATCTCAAAGTCCAGCCCCGGGTGAGCAGCTGGGGCCCTTTCCCAATCACTTCAGTGGCGATTTGCTGCCCCACTAGGAAAGATGACTCCGGCCTGGAGACATGTGCCGAGAACTTTGCACCTGGACGCCTCCTCACCCAGGACCCCCAAGATGTGTCCTTCCCTGAGCCTGAGCCGTGAGTGGAAACCGGGGGCCTGAGGTGTGCTGCAAAGGGTCAGGGAGAAGGGAAAGGGCAAGCTGGAATTCTAGAATGTTAGACTCTTAGAGACAGGCAGGTCATCTAATACAGAAGGCCTCACCCCCACCCTGTCAGAGCCAATGCCCCTGTCCTGTGTCCAGGGTTTTCCAATGCCCCTTTTGTCCTGAAATGAAATCCTTGGGTAATAAAGACTGACTGTGTAACTTTCCAAGCAAAAACGACATGCCACCTTAGCTGTAATGAAAAGAAGGAAAGCTCATGGGGAGCCCCTTAACGTAACTGCGCTACGGAGAAGGAGCCTTGCAAACCGGCCCCCGACGGGCAAGGGTGTCCGTCGGACACTTGACTTGGCCTTTTAAAATCCTTCGGAGTTTAATTTCTACTTTCTTACCCACTATTCCTAGATATATTCCTGCCTGTGTTACTGCATCCGAACACACACTCATGGAACACATGCTTCTCAAGAAACTGATGTGTGCAAAATGCATATCCAATCAAAAGTATTTGAGCACCTGTTATGCACGTGTACCATAGACAGAGTCACGTGAGCGGAGCAGAACACTGTGCATCCCTGGGAGGAGACTGAGGGTAAACAGATAAACAAGTAAATGTGGAAAAATAAATAATAATAATTTAGTAGAGGGAGCTGCCATCAATAAAACCAAACCAGGGTGAGGGGATAGGAAAATAAAAAGGGGGTGAGGGGTCAGGGACTATACTAAATGGGGGCCCCAGGGGGTAGGTGTTGTCAGATATGCAAAAAATATGTGTCGTAGTCCTGTATAATACCTACTATATGGTCAATATGTGCATAAAATATCAGCCCTGCCTCTGTTTAATATGTGCAGTCATTTGGGGTTGTGTACAGACACAAAGTATAAAAGAGCGGAAAAAATAACTCAGTGGTGCCTTCTTTCTGGCTAATTAGCTAATAATTGTTAAGTGCACAACATTTCCAGGAAGGCGGAGTAAGTGCTCCCATGTACCATTTCCTTATTATCTGCTTCTCTCCCACAAGGAGTGTGGAAGGGAGCGGGGAAGTGGGGACGCAAATAATGTGCATCTCCATGAGAAACTTCCCGAGGCTCCTCACGCAAAGCCTTTTCTAAGAAACGCATGGAAACGAGGCCCTCAGCCCACGCACAGCTTCCGGCGTCCTGGCCTCCGAGAAGGCCTGCTCCCCAAAGTGCCAAGAGAAAGGGCCACCTGCCAGCCCTTCCAGCTCAAGCACAGCTCTTGCTTGTGAACAAGGACAGCTGGCCCTGGTTTACTTAAGCGAAAGAGCAGCTATTGGAAGAATATGGCGGAGAGGCCGGGAGAGGGGCTGGGAGGGGAAAGAACCAACAGGAGGGTGAGGAGGCGTCAGGACTGGGCGTGAGAAAGGCCCGTAGGGACATCTCCCATAGACACGGGGTGTGTCCCGTGAGGGCCGCCAGCCGTTCCCTCCATAGGGCCCTTTGCTCGAAACTTCAGAACTTCAGGTCCTCAGGAGGAGAACCTCATTCACTCCTTACAGTCTTCCCTTGGCGTCCCTGGGGGGAGGCAGGCCTCTGATACACAGGATGGGGCAAAAGTAGGCTTACAGTTGTTTGTATGGAAAACAGTGCAGTAATTAATACATAATAATAATCCAGGAGTAAACGCTGTGTTTCTCGTGTTCACAACTGTAAACCGCCTTTGGTCCCACCCTGTGTACCCTGTCACTCAGGGGGCACACAGCTCAGCTGAGGCGGTTCCCTGTGAAGGCCCTACGATGCTACTTCTCATGGTGGGGGATTCAATGACACTGGGCAGCAAGGACAGGTGTCCTTGATAACTTCCTGCAGACTGTGGAGCTGTTGGTGAAGGGAAAGGGG
>PVIW01000955.1:117165-280117 GCA_004026585.1 Noctilio leporinus
CCTCAGAGCTGCGAACACCTGACATTACACCTGTCTAGCCCTCCTCTCTAAAGTGAATGATAAAATCTTCCTAACCCATTGGCTCTCCTAAGTATCAAATGAGCCACCCAAAGGGACGAGATTTTTTTAAGCTACCTACTATATTAGCAGAAGTAAGACATAATAGCATTTTAATAAATCACCTTAATGTTCTTCAGTGATCTGCCAACTGTGTCTACTGTGTATTTTCAAGTATTTTGTAGCCTTTTTTTAAGAGTAAGGAAGCACTTGATAAATGCCCCCTTTGTGTTGAAAGCTGGTTAGAAAAATGTTAGAAAAATCTTTACCATTAAAAAGAGCGTGTCCCCTAGAGTTTTCAAATGCCCACAAAAATTGCTCTTTCTCATTTACCTGGCCCAACAGGTTTTCCCCTTGGGGGGAAAGAAGAAAAAGTTAAGGTGACTTACCTGCTCTGGAACTCTGTGAGAATTGAGCAGTTGGAAAATTAATTCTAATTGCCCACTTGCCATTTATTAGTTTCCAAATTGACTGTCACTTTTGAGTTGTCCAAGTGAACTGAACTGCAAATTGGTGAATTGGATGAAAATCAGTAGCTGTCATCTGTATTAGCATGAGGCCTAAAAAGGCAACATCAGACATGCTAAAACAATAAAAAGAAACAAAATGTGCTTATACAGAAATAAACCTGAGCCCTGGCTGATGGGTCAATGGATAGGCACCAGCCTGTGAATCCAAAAGTCACTGGTTCGATTCCCAGCCAGAGCACATAACCAGGTTGCAAGCCAGGTCTCCAGCCAGGTCTGTAGCTGGAGGCAGGTGAAAGGCAACCATGCATTGATGTTTCTCTCCCTTTCTTCACAGACAACACTGTGGGGGGTGGGGGGTGTAAGGGGACAAATGGTGATGGAAAAAATACAGTTAAAAAAAGAAGTAAAGTATCCTAAGGATTTAGATAACTGCAGGTAATTTATACAAATAAGCCTGTGTGATGGTTAGTTGAGGATCCTAACTCATGTCACTTTTAGCAGGTGCTTTCTGGAAGTCTGTAACCAGACTCAGTCTTCATACAAAACCAAGAATGCCCCCATGTGACTTCACACCTGAAAGATACCAGGTAAGAGTTAGAGCTTTAGGAAAACCTAAAAGAGATGGTTCTTCTTGACAAGACTAAGTCCATTGTTTCCTCAAGAAGGACCCACAGATGTCCCTGCCTGTCACTGAGCCTGATAGTCTGCTCTCTACATCATTGGGACCATCTGAACCCTCTGACTGCATCCAGTGTTGTTGTATGAATTGATGGGCATGTGGGTGAGGCAGGGACAGAGCAAGACACAGAGCACAAGAAAGAGACTATCTGTGACTATATAACACAGGGATGAGGATATAGATGTATACATACAGATAGATAGATTCATGCATAAATACACATATCAGAAAATGGGACGGCACACATTAACTTTTAAAAGCATTGTTCTGGCCCTGGCTGGTGGCTCAGTGGATAAAGTGCCGGCCTGCAAACTCAAAGGTCGCTGGTTCGATTCCCACCCAAGGCACATAACCAGGTTGCAAGCCAGGTCTCCAGCCAGATCTGTAGCTGGAGGCAGGTGAAAGGCAACCAGACAATGATGTCTCTCTCCCTCTTTCCCTCCCCCTCTCTCTAAAAATAATAAATAATTTTTTTTTAACTTTTAAAAAATATATTGTTCTGACTTTGACTGTTTCCCTGAGCCCTCCACCCAAAAATATCAAGTTATCACTTTGCTCTCAGACTAATAAATACGTTTCTGTCTCCAAAACGTTATCCTACCTCCTATTCATAGGTTAGAAATTGCAGAGCTGGTCACTAGGAGGAACCCGCAAAGAAGAGAAGCAGAGGAGACAGAGAGGGCTGATAATCATGGACATGGACATCACCAGCACTTCACTTTCTTAATTCAAAAAAAAACCCAAAAAACAAAAAACATGCAGCAAATTTTTTTTTAAAGTTTAAACCCGACTTATTACCTCATACATTTACTTTCGAAGTCTTTTTTATTTTTTTATTTTTTTTCACGGCTAAAATCAACTCAAAGCCAAGACTTCCCAGGGAGAGGTAGAAATTCTCCATTCCCGCCTTCATATTTGATCTAGACGGGGATCGAAGGATGAGCCCCGCTTGAGAGGAAGGGCCTAGTGCCCTGGCATTGGGCAGGTTGGCCCGCAGTCAGCACAGGGTGGCAGCCCGACCCTGGGCCGGTAGAGAGGGGAGGCGCTGGCGACCTGCAGTTGTAAGAGGTGCAATGATAAAGGGGAGGGAAGCTTCTCATACGAGCTGTTGCTGTCCCCCGGCAGTCCCTCCCCTTCCACCGCGCCCTGGAGATCCACAAGCAACACCTTTCCCCCGTGCCGACCACCTACTTCTCCCAGCCGCTGCTGCTCCACCAGGGGCACAAGGAGTGGCTCTTTGATCATGAGGGAAACAGATACCTGGACTTCTTTTCCGGGATCGTCACTGTCAGTGTCGGTCACTGCCACCCGTGAGTATCCTTCCCATTCTGGGGTTTCCACTCCAAAAGAATGTATGGAAGAGGGTTAACAGCCATGTGGGTCATTCAAATCCCTGACCACAAACTCTCTTCTTAGGCATATGGTGGGCATGCTCCCTGCTATTTCTTGGGTTACAAAAATCTTGACAGTACACTTTTTTTTTGAGATAATGCAAGAAATTTTAGTCATTCTCATTGCATACGTGGTGCGGAGAATACAATGTACTTGGACTGCTGGCTGTGCACGTGTGGGTTCCTCCTCACTAGCTAGTAACAGCTTCCCAAGAGAGGAAGTCACTGAGGGAAAGGCAGAAGGAAGAGAAGGCAGTTCTCATGGAACTCAGGGGCTGGCATCTGGGGCAGGGGATGAAGAAAGGTGAGAAATCACTTCCAGCTGAAGGTTCTTCATCAGCTACTTGGACAGATGAATGAGGAAGGAAAGGACAGTAAGAGAAAGGGGTAGCATGGCTAGGAATTCACATTAAGAATGTATGAGTTCTCTGCCAGTTTGGTGACACCCCCACCCCACCCCCTGCCACACCGATGCCCTCGCAGGTCTTTCTGTGGGTTCAGTGCAGCCATCTCACTTTAATGTCTGTTTTCTCCTGCCTCTAATAATCTGGCCAACAAAAGTCACATCAAATGGGACAAAAATAAAGCAAACTTCTTTTCTAAAATCCTTATGATACTCATTCATTCTCCTTCATTACTTTCTTTTTTAAGATTTTACTTATTCAATTTTTAGAGAGAGGAGAAGGGAGGGAGAAAGGGTGAGGAACATCAATGGGTGGTTGCCTCTGGCCCACAACCCAGGCATGTGCCCTGACCAGGAATCGAACCAGTGACCCCTTGGTTTGCAGGCCGGTGCTCAGTCCACTGAGCTACACAGGCCAGGGCTCCTTTGTTACTTTTCGAGGCAACACATCCCGTCGCCAGACACCTCTGGTGGGTTAGAGTTCTATGTCAGGCATGGATGAAATCAGCCTCTTGAAACTCTTTTGAGTCCAGTGACTGGTGCGTGTGCTGGGGGGTACATAGCTGCCTGCAGTGTGGGTAACTCTGCTCTCCTGTTGATCCAGGACGGTCACCGCAGTGGCTCAAAAGCAGCTTGACCACCTGTGGCACTCAAGCCCTGCCTTCTTCCATCCAACCTGCCATGAGTACGCGGAGAAGCTCTCAGCCCTTCTTCCCGAACCCCTAAAGGTATAATGCTCTCAGCTCGCAGGGATGCGGGTCCTGGGAGGCAGGAGCTGGGTGTGTGCGTTGAGCAGCTGAAACGGTGAGCTGATAGCTGTATCTGAAACGAATCCCCCGAAGGAAGGAATTTGCAGATTGGTGAAACCGGTCAGGGGATTTGCAAATTCACGTTCAATCACAGCGCCAAGGCTCTATCCTCACTCCCCTATCTTTGCAGAAACCACTTAGCAGGAGCTGGGCCCTCTGATTCTCCTGTAAGTTCCCCGGGAGGTTTGCATCTCTTTGTTTCACAGCCCTTCTGCCAAGTCGTTTTACAAAGAGTGGAGCCATTTTGCGAATAAGTATACCATTCAGTTCATTTATTCTTAGATGCATCTGCTTTATTTATTTATTTTTGCTAAATAAGATTTTTTTTTTTTTTTTTGCATCTGAAATGACTGAATTTTTTAACTGAAATGAGATGTTAACACGTTGGCCAAGATTCGCAGTTAGGGATTAACATGTGTAGTAACCAGAACAGCACCTTGCATTTGCTATTATTATTATTATTACTATTTTACTCTATTACCTGGATACTCTATGTACTGTGGTATCTAGAAGAGCAGAAGAAAGCTCGAATACCCAAGAGCGTTTATGGAAGAGCAGACGGCCATGCCTGCTGGTCCCTGAGCCTGGAGGACCCAAAGCCCCTTCAATTCTCCCCTTTCTTTGGGCCAAGATGAACTGCACTTTTTTATTATTCCCCGTTTTTTCAGCGTTCACACACACTGAACTTCCAGGCTGGGATATCCGCGGGGCTGCAGGATCAGGGAGCCTGCCTCGTCCCAAGCCTTCAGATGAGGTGCAGTAGTTTAGATTCAGGAACCAAGAGATTCAGATCCACTCAGTCACTAACCATGGTACACACTTCAGCAAACCTCACCTCTTAGCATTTTGCAGAGCATCAAATAAAGCCAATGAAAGTCTGGAATGTTTCCATTGTTGTTATCTGTAGCACTTTACAGCTACTCAGTGAAAAGCTGTAGAATTAATACAGTAATTAAATGATGGTAAGTGCTGCTCTGAAGGAAACTCCGTAGTAAGAGCCTGGGGCACAGTCTTCAGCAAGTTTGAATCAACTGGATAATAAGAAAGTAAATTGAAGTACAAAGGTGTGTATCTTCCTTTTCCCTCCAGGTCATTTTCTTGATGAACAGTGGCTCGGAGGCCAATGACCTAGCCATGATGATGGCCAGAGCACACTCCAAGAACACAGACATCATTTCTTTCAGGTGACAACACCTTGGAATATCCAACTTTAGTAACATTGACTTACCCTAATACTAAATGTCTATCTTGAAAATATAGCATGCAGGGTCTTTCCCAGGGGTATATTTCTAACCTTAGGGATTTTTGTTTTGTTTTATTTTTTACATTTTATTTATTATTTTCAGAGAGAGAGCATGGGAGAGAGGCAGAGAGGGAGAGAGACATCAATGTATGGTTGCCTTTCACCTGCCTCCAGCTATGGACCTGGCTGGAGACCTGGCTTGCAGTCTGGTTATGTGCCCTGACTGGAAATCGAACCAGCGACCTTTGGGTTCGCAGGCTGGTACTTTATCCACTGAGCCACTAGCCAGGGCTTCTAACTTTAGGTTTTAAGAAGAGATCAGTCAAATGAATCTTATGACTGGATGACCACATTCAAACTAACCTGATCTTGGATAGAAGTATCCCTGACTGGGTAACAAATGGCATGGAGTCCTAGTTATGTCATAGATCTGCTGTGAAATCGAAGGTCACATCTCAGCTTTCTGACTTTGAAGATGTGTTTTGACCGTGACATCTGCCAGGTGGAGAATTAGTGGTCTCTACTCATAGAAGCTCAGGACTCTCCCATAGGACACTGGGCCCACTTAATCTCTGCTTATCCTAAGGTACCAGCTGCACCTGGTTTTCACAGTTCATTCTTTTTGATTTCCAAAGATGCATAAGGTAACCCTGCTCCTCTGGGTGACTTTTGAGAATCAACCATTTAATAGGTAATTCTAAACCCTTGATGGCTAAATTTGTAGCATTCAATATAATAGAAAACTAAGATTTTGCTTATTGTTGCCTTTCTCGGGTAATTTCATATAGCATACTTAAACACTTACAATATGGTATATGTGAAAGATAGGAGTGAGTTATAGTAAAAGTTGATGGGAAGAATAGTTCCATTCTTTCACTTATAATGGCCATAATTTCTGTCTAGATTTGAGAGAAGATTTTATTTCTGCAAGATTTGATTACCAAAGTGCATCCAATGCTACAGAGTCCATATAAAATGCAAGTGTAGTGACTACAGGCATGAACAAGCATTTGATATCAAAGATCCTATAAAGAATGTGACTGAAGCCCTGGCCAGTGGCAAAGTGGATAAGGCGCCAGCCTGTGAACCCAAAGGTTGCTGGTTCAACTCCTAACCAGGGCACATAACCAGGTTGCAAGCCAGGTCTCCAGCCAGGTCAATAGCTGGAGGCAGGTGAAAGGCAACTATACATTGAAAAAAAAAAGAATATGACTGATACTTTACCTAAACAAACATTGCAGAAAATGCATGTCCAAGCAAGTATTTAATCTATTTAAATCAGTCATGGTGCCACGAAGGTTCAGCACATGTTTGTGTCTCCTCTTTCAAGATGTATGATCATCCTATTGCACAGTCTTAATACAGTACGTAGTCCTACACCTCCAGTGTGAGTGATGTTTACTTAGAAAAAAGATCAAACTATTTGAAGCTCAAATTGGTAATTAGGATGATATATACTAAATAAGACTATTTCGGGTTCAAAAAGAAGCAAGACCTGTGATTCTTCTGTGCCAAGTAAGGTAGCTTTTAAGGCACTTAAAAAAAGAGTCACCAAAGATGTGGAGCAGCAGCAGATAGGAACAGTTGGCTTCTCAAGGTGACTACTTTGAAGATGAACACTCACTGACTGTATAATGTCTGACCTGTTGCCACAAGAAAAGTCCCATTAGAGTAACAGAGTAGGGCAGGTATCGAGGTCCAAGTTCTTGGTTAGATGGTTTCCCAACTTTCTTCCACAATTTCAACCCTGTGACACCAGCAGGAAAGACCAATAAGTCAGTTTGCCTGACACAGGCCTTAGAAGATTTCCTAGGAACTACTGGAGTTGCACATGAACAGTGTTCTGTGTCCTCTCCATGGCTGTTGCAGGTGTTCTCTGTTGTCCTGCCTGGCCTGCAGGCCAGGGATCCAAGGGCAATGAGCCCAACTCTGTCCTCCCCACTTTCCTCCGCAGAGGAGCCTACCATGGATGCAGTCCATACACCCTAGGCTTGTCAAACGTAGGGCCATTCAAGATGACGCTCCCCAGTGGAATGGGCTGCCAATCAGTAAGTCTGGCGATTTTTGTCTTATTTCTCCAAAGGCTGCTGGGCAGGTGGAAGAACAGATCATATTTTCCAGGTATTAGCGTTAGAAACTAATCAAAAGCCTATCATTAACCAGGAGCTCAATTTGACTTAATTGTATCAAAGACCATTTGGGGAAAATGGTTCTTAGAAAGGCCTTCAGAGGAAGTAATAATTAATAACAGAGTTTTTTTTCATTTTTGCTTTGCTCTTAAAATGAAGTAAATGTCAATAAATGCATTTAAATTTGCCCCCAAAGCTTTGAATGCATGAAATTTCTATAGATCCATCCTTGTCCCCACCTTTTCAGCATCATATACCTAATTATTCTTATTCTTTCAGATGCCCTTTCCCACCAAACCCCTGAGTGACATTGAAATTAGTTTCCTTTGTAGAGTGCCTACATAACTATTTCTAAGAAAAAATTATCTCTTCAGAGCAGAAAATTAGGTTTTCATCCTAAGTGGGAGAGAAATCTCAGTATCAAATTAAGAAACCCTCTTGCCTTGATTAGTACCCTATGCTCCTCCCCCCTGCCCCCTCCCCCAAATTGCCTACCTTCCTCAGTCCATGCTTTGACAAACGTCTTCTTTTGTCCTTTGCAGACAATGTGCCCAGATGTCTTCCGTGGCCCTTGGGGAGGAAGCCACTGCCGAGATTCTCCAGTGCAAACAATAAGGAAATGCAGCTGTGCACCAGGTCCCACTGGGAAGGCAGGGAGGTACCTGGTGGCAGGTCAGGAGGGGTCGTAACTAGAAGAAAGGCAGGTGCACTCCTGAGTGAACATACTAGGAAAAGTGGGAAAGGAGAAAGCCAAGGGACACAGAACTAGAAAGCAATTGTTGAACCATGTCTCATGCCTGCTACCATGTACAGTACTACCTAGCTGTTAGGAAAAGCACCTCATGCTTTCAGAGCTGAGCTAAAAACAGACTGTCCCCGGGTGCTCATTAAAGAAGCTCTATGACCTCTATTAACAATAGCTCTGCTTTAGCCAAAACGAGAGCATCTGCTAAAACGTGAGGCCATTCCCGAAGGCTGCTGGCATCTCTTGCAAATGGACTGAAGGCATTCTCACAAGGAAAGTTTCTATTTATCACTTACATTTTTATTGGCATTCTATACATGAGGGCGAAGAGTATGTGTTCTTTCCTAATCACTGAGTCTCACCTCATATTTGCCATTATAGCTCAGAACCTTTTGAATAGCTGCCCCGAAGTAGTGCTGAAAGAACTAGATGACTAGATGCACCAGCTAAGTGATCTCTAATAGACTAGTAAGTGTCACTGGGTTGACAGGAAGAATGCCCATGGAAGTATTTAAAAGCAGCTTTGGAAGGCAGAAAATGCACAGTCATTGTAAAATTCAAATGGGATGATGGAAAACATGGAGATAGACAAACGAAAGAATGAGCGTTGGAACAAGATGTGATGGTCACAGCTGTCATTCAAATTCTTTAGAGATGAGGAACCCAAAGTCTACACTAGGAAGCAGGGGAGCTAGGATTTGACCCCAAGTCTTCTGATTCCAAAGCCAGTGCTCCCAACCTATGACCACCCTAGTTCCTGCTGAAGTCCGAGCACAATGAACCCAGCCTTAAAAAACAACTCCTGTCCCCTGGCCAGGGCTGAAGAGACATATGGGTCCCGATCCCAGCCCTACCATGGTTCAGCTGTGAGAAGAAAGCTCCATTTTTGCTTCTGTTTTCTCACTGATAAGATGGAGATTAGAACACCTGCCTCCCTGATCTTCTATTCCAAGGCATCATGAGATCAAGGCAAGAGAGTTTTTCGTAAGGAAGGCAGGTAATAGAATGCCAAGTACAACCATACCTGTGTATCTCATCTATATGACATCAAGGACCAAAGTCATCTGGGTGCACCTCGCCAACCCTAACATAACTGCAAAACCACCAGCACAGAGCCTCATGGGCAGAAGCGGCTCATGAGACGGTTGTTCCTCCCCTCCCTGCTCGGTGTCCCCCTCTCTCCATACCCTCTGCCACCTCCCTCTTTGAGGCCTTCTCCTCTGCCTTAGGCTGACTGGGAAATACCAGAAGCTCATGGTCAAGTCTCTAGTGGCAACTGGAGGCTAAATGACAGTGACAGATATTTACTTCTGCCTTCTCTGAACTGTTGTCTTTAACCTCGCTGAAGTCTATGTTAAAACTGTTTTCTTAACCCATATTTTCAAGAGGCAAGGCTGATACTGTATTTTTAAATGGAATTGGAATATAAAAAGGGAAACCTCATCCTCCTCTGGTGCTTTTGGGACCTCAGAAGTGTTAAGTCTTGGCTGTGAGAAGGTTTATTCATATACATTTACAGAAGCATTCTAACCTCTAAATTACTCTGGGTGTCAGGCTCTTCGTAGGGTTCATTCAGGTGCCAATCCTGGTAGATTTTTTGCCTCACAATTACGTCATCACTGCCCATGTAGGCTTAAGCGGTGGTCCATTTTGTGAGCCTAATAGAAATGATTATAAAGTACATTTCACTCTCTCCTTCCTCGGGAACTTTTCTTCCCAAGGGTTCATTCCCAGCCCTGAATTTCAGATTTAACCTGTGATGAAATTCATCTCTCACCACCCACAGCCCCGACAGGGCCCCCACCCTGGTACTGTGCATGTCATTCTTCTTCACCTTTTGTAAGATTGCTTTTCATTCCCCGTATTTTTTTCCCCCTTCCTTGACTCCTCTTTCTGCTTAACTCCTTCTACGCCACTGGCTAACATAAGGACACATCCTTCCCATCCCTTGCCTGGATAGTATCCGGGAGAGCGCCTTGAGGTTGTCATGGTGATACTGCTGCAGCTCTCTCTCTGAAGGCAGCCTGACCTGGAGTTACAGCAATGAGCCAACTGCAGGGATGTGAAATGAAGTAAAATGCTAACGATGTGGAGGACCCCTCTCATTGCTGAACTTGTGGCCCCTGGGGAGGAAATCATGACAGGTCTTGCTCAGAGTCAAGCAGAACCTTCTCTGGGTTTGGTTTTGTCCAAATGGAAGCCATCAGGGTTGATTTTGCTCTACCCTTTGATTTCTCTAGTTATAAATGAGCTTGCTAAATTTCCAAAATATCTTTTTTTTTATTTAATTTTACTGTTGTTGTATTACATCAATCCCCTTTTTGCTCCCCTCTGTCCTCCTCCCCATCCACCCATCCCCCCCAAAGCCAAAATACATCGTTTGAACATATGTCTAATCCGTCCATTAGGGGGCCCTCCTAGACTGTTTTCTTTTCTTAAAATAGGAAATTTCCATCACTAGTCGCGTAGATTTGTCTGTCAACTATATCCTGCCCATCAAACAATGTAATTGATGCTACAAATGTGCTTTCTGCATTTGATTATCTTTTTTATTAATTCCTTCTTCACACTGCAACCCCCAACTCTAATCAAAGGTTTCAGGCACCTCTGTCAAGCAAGCTTTCCCAAACATCACTTGTAACCTAAGAGTAAGCTTGGGGCCAGGTAGCATTTTTAAGGAAGAGCTGGAGTATAAAATGGATTTACACTTCCACCCTGAGGGAGGTTCCCATTCCTTATCTCTAGCCTTCAGGAGACAGGGCTGCCACCAGGCCCCTAAGCAAGTGTGAGGATTATAGGAGGTGACTCACCTTCCAGACCACTTCCACTGTCACTTTTGTCACATCCACAGCTCCCTCCTGAGCCCTCTGCTGTCCACGGATATGTGTTTATGTTCAAAAACTCTGTGGTGCTGCTGAGAACCAAGTCACAAGTGTGAATAAAAATTCTGAAGGTTCAGTCACAGATGGACCCCGTCAACCTGAGACCTTCACTATTTCAGGGGAGAAATCTCCCTCTCCCTCACGTGACAACCCTCTTTAGACTGATTTCTAGCTGTTCTCTAAGCATTATTAGCTAACTGTAAAGATGGAGACACTGGGCAGCTTTAAAATTGTGTATCGACTTACGTGTCAATAAAAGGTAAATGGAGTTATTTCAAATAGGTTAAATCCACACCCGGTGACACTAGAATTAACTATCCAGTCGAGAGGACGGTATCGGTAGGGAAAGCAGCTCATGACTCCAGACTCAAGCAATTCCAGGTGTTTCTTCTCCAGCCTGAAAGAGCCCAAGCAGTTGTTTATGCCTCTGTGGCTCCATTAGTGCCACAGAACTAACTCCGTTAGTAGTTAGTGGTAGAAGTAACTCCGTTACTGCTGCTTGAGCCGCAGTACCGGCCATCCTGCCAGAATGTCCTCGTCTCAGAAACCAATACCATCCTCTCCTGTTCGCTTATTCTGAGGGAGTCTGGCCAACTCACTCATCTTGGGTGCCCTTTTCTGTGTCGCCCCCACCACCGTCTCCTGGGGGCCATTTTCACATCTACAAACACTGTGCTCTGTCTGTTCGCTGTTTGCAGACTGCTGCCATGCTAAAGACCAGTACATTGAACAGTTCAAAGATACCCTGGACACTTCTGTGGCCAAATCAATTGCCGGGTTTTTTGCAGAGCCAATTCAAGTGAGTATCCTAGCGTGAGACATGAATTGAGTTTTAAATTACTAGAGTTTTAACTCAGGCACTCTAGAGAATGTTTAAATTATTGAACCATGGCTGAGTCCCTCCGCAAAGTCAATGCATTCTCTTGGTCCCGTAGAAAAAAAAAAAAAAAAAAGGGACCCCCCCTGCTTTTTGGTTGGCTTATAAAAATACCATCTTCTGAGTTCCTGGACTGAACAGGTAAGTAGATGAAACTATTAAATTCCTAATATTCTGAAGGGGAAAAAACCAGCAATTTTTAGTCACTTAATACCCATATGGTCAAAGGTATGAAAAATAATGCAATCATTAATAACTAATAACAAGAATAAATTCTGTTTTGCGTACTCACAACTGTAAACCTCCTTTTGCCTCACCCTGTATAATCTTAACTTCCCCTAATCTACTTTTACTGTAATCTCAGAAGAGCATACTGCTGCATTTTCTTCTCAGAAAGCATGGCATTAAGAATAGTGGGTCCCTCTTTTCACCCAGAGTTGAAATAATTCCAGAGACTATTTAAAAATTGCAATTCCAGTCAAAACGGCAGAGCAGGTACATGCTGTGCCCGCCCCTCCCATGCCCACTCCAGAATTACACCAAACTAGGGACCAGTTAACTGGAGAACCAGCTGAAGCCTCGCTGAACGGAAGTGCTGTAACTAAGGACATAAAGAAGACAACACATTGAGACTGAAAAATAGTTTTATTCTGAGCATTAAAAAATCGCGAGTATTACTAATGACGATAACCTTGGTTTGGTCTCCGGCAGGGGGTGAACGGGGTTGTTCAGTACCCGAAGGGGTTTCTGAAGGAAGCCTTTGAGCTGGTACGAGAGCGAGGAGGCCTCTGCGTGTCCGATGAGGTGAGTGGCCGCGGGCTGGCGCAAGGCAAAGACACGGGGGGGCTCTCTAAATGCTCCTCTGCATTCCGGGCAGAAATTCCAATACGTGGGCCTAAGTTAATGAAGCTTTTACGGGGTGGCTGGTTGGTTGATTCATGGATTAGTTGGTCTGTTTAACAAGGACAGACAAAAGACCTTCAACATGCCAATTGCAGGCGATCACGGAAGCCGCGAACAGGCATAGGTGATACTGCCATCCCTCAACACAGTTTACAATTTCTATTTGGAGGTACATCACGGGACACTTAAAAACCACATGAACCACTTAATGTCAAACAAATCTTCATCAAGTACTTTTTGCCAAAATAGTATTAACTATGAACCAGCCCAGCAACATTCACCTTACCTTAATAACAAAACTTGTTTGGAAATGGTATTTAAAACAGAAAAAATAAAAATCAGCCTCTAAGTTAGCAGAGGGCTACCATTATCCTGCCTGATATGCCTCAGTTGGTTGGCGTGTCCTCTCATAACCCAAGAGTTAAGAGTTCGATTCCCAGTCAGGGCACATACCTAGGTTGTGGGTTCAAGCCCTGGCCAAGGTCACATACAAGAGGTAATTAATTAATCAATGCTTCTCTCTTGAGTGGATGTTTCTCTCTCTCCCTCTAAAAAAGCAATAAAGAAAAATGTTCTCAGTGAGGACTTTTAAAAAATAAAGAAAAGAAGAGGACCATCATTGCAGGTATTCAAAAACTAGTTTCAAAAAAATTCTAAAATAGCTTAAACATTGTTGGCATAGCATACAATCCTTCCAAGGGGATAACTTTAAAAGGAATAAAATTCATTGTCTCCCTGAGCGCTAACCTGTGTGTTTTTAAAAGTGATCAGTTTACTTATGATCATACCTCATGTTAGAGTGTATGAAAGAAAGCAAGCCTTTGCCTCCTGAGCATAGCAGGAGAGATCAGAGGCCCCCAGAAGTGCTCCTGGCCCGCTCACTGCATTTCTCTTAGCAAAGGTGAGCCCCACCAAGAACAGGTGGAAAATATACACGTTTCACACCGGTTTCACTCCTCCCGTTTTTACCTGAACCGTTTTTCGCAACTAGACAATCCATTTTCCTCAACTAGACATGGGGCGCCCTCTCCAAAGCAATTTTTTTTTTTGCAGTTTCTACATGTACAGTCGGGTCTCCGTTATCTGCAGGGGGACCAGATGGACCCCCCTCAACAGTGCACTGCCCGCAGAGGAAGCATGAGGAGCTTCCCCACCACACCCATCCCCACTTTGAGCAACCTGCTCCTATAACTGTAGGCAACCTCAACTCACCAAAGTCCCAGCGGAAAAAAGTTAACCTGTTATCAGTAATAAGAAGAAAACTCCTCAGTAGGTTTTCAGTTAGCTACATCAATGAAATAAATAAGCATTCACCTTTGGAATCAGCACAAATTGAAGCTAGCACGGTCACACTAATTAGAGAGAAGGTAGACTGAATTAGAAGAAAACACGAGGTTCAGAATTTTCTAAGACATGGGGTTTTGCTGCTCTCGATAATGTCATTGGAAACTAACACCAGGTGACCTTAAGAAGGCCAGTCTTAATAACTAGGTAAAGCTAAGAATAGCTGGAATTTTCTGAGCACTTCCTACGTGCTAGGCTCTGTGTGTAACCCTTTGTATGCTGAGGCTTACAACGATTCTATCAGGTATGACCTGTTGTTATTCTTCCCATTTTATAGACCATGGAATTGAAGTCCAGTGTGGTTAAATCAGCGGTTGAGGGCATGCAGTTAGTAGGGACAGAGCCAGAACTCAAACCCAGGCTCCCAGACCACACTAACCACTGAGCTAAGCTGCCTCTCCATGACAGAACTGTGGGACAGAACTGTGGGACAAAACTGTGGGACAGGAGGCAATGAACGACAGAAAAAAAGGGAGCCAGGGATGGGAAACCCAGTGCGGGCCAGGCCTGCTACCAAGTGATTTTACACAAGTCATCTTAAGTAGCTAGCCTTGGTCTTCTCTTCTTTAAAATGAGAAAGGTGGAACCAAAGATAGAAAATTGGCCGTCCTCTGGGACAGAGTTGGTAGCCAGTCTTTGCTGGTCTGGCACGTTCTGGGTTTACATTTGAAACTGTCTGCTTTTAGGCAGGGCAGGCACACCCATAGCGCCTGCTGATTGTCATGGACCCAGCCCAACCCTCTCATTAACAATGCTCCTCACCTCCGAGACTTTTGAGTTCATAACACTTAGAATGAGTCATCACTGTTCTTCCAAAAGCTTCTAAGAAGTTGATACTTTCTAGGTGACTAAGCATGGTTCATTGTTCTGCGCACTGTCCTGCATTGTCCGGGCAATCTGATTTTTCAGCCTTTGCTTGTGCTACTTGGATGGAGTGAAAAATGAAGGCAGGAAGACAAAATGAATGGCTTTTCACAGGCTCTCTCTACCTTGGCTCCCAGACAGGAGCCCAGGTCTGTGGGACTCCTGGGTCTCAGCTCTCCCCCTACATTGTTTGCCTGCACCTAATTCCCACCCCTGAAGCTGCCTCTGCAGCAGCCCTGGAGAGAGCATGACAATGGGGAGGACCCTGGGAAGGACGCTCTTGCCAGTGCTTCCAGGGTCAGCAGCTCCACCCCTCTGCCACCGACCTACAGTGTGTGTGTGTGTGTGTGTGTGTGTGTGTGTGTGGAGAGAGAGAGAGAGAGAGAGACTGAGACAGACTGACAAACCAAGAGACCATGGGCCAGAAAGAATCCTAGGAACCCTCCTCACCAGAAAGGCTCCGGCAGAAATTTGCATGGAAATGCTGGTGTGGCTTTTATTCAGTTAGGCATTTCTGCCACTTCTTTGTTTATTCTACAAATACAAAGTGTCTTCTTTTATCAGGCACTCTGCTAGGTGTTCTGGAGAAAGGGAGGAATAAGATACAGTCCCTATCATCAGACATGTACACTGGTGATAATAGTCTAAGGTGAGAAGCTCTGGTAACAGAGGTGACAGATTCCAATGGCAAGGGTGACAAGTATCAGTGGCAGATGCCCTGACTGAGGGCCCCACTGGAGCTCAGGAAAATTTCCCTGGACCAAAAGATGAGGATGAAGCTGTGCTTTGAAGGACAAGAGAAATTAGTGAGATGGGGAAGCAGGGGGAGGGTCTTCGAGAAAACAACGCAAACAGCTGAGGTCAACTTTCAACCCTGAGTTAAATGGAGCAGGTGGGTTCTCCTCATGATGTAATCCGGAGGAAGAGAAGGAAGTCGCAGAAAAGAGAATGACCATCCCTCTGGGCCAGGCGGCAGGTGCCCCATCACTGACTGTAACTCCTGCCTCCTCCGGCTCATGGGGGTTGCTGCTCCCACCACCCCCACTGCCTTGCACTCAGGAAAACCTCATTAAGGACGATCCTGTCCCCATGCATCCTTCCTATGACCCTCACAGCAGCCCCATGAAGCACTGATTTCTACTTGATAGAGTAAGCATGTGGGTGACTGAAGAAACATATCCAGAATCACACAAAGCTAGTAACCGGCTTTCAGTGCCCAAACGCTCAGTCATAGATTAAGTATCTTGTCAATATTTATGCAAACATGGTGATGACAATGGCTGGCAATGATATGGAGGAGAAGGAGGAGGACTAAAGAAGAAGTGGGAGAGTGGGGAGGGAGAAGTAGGGGGAAGGAGGAAGAGGAGGAAAGTGAAGAGGTCAGAGTCAGGAGAACCCGCATTTCTTGAAAGTTGTCCAGTGATGTTGGAAGTGATGTTGGATTGGCTCCCATCAGGTGCAGACAGGATTCGGAAGGTTGGGCTCTCACTTCTGGGGCTTCCAAACCCACGGTGTCCTGCCAGACATTGTCACCATGGCTAAAGGGATTGGGAACGGCTTTCCCATGGCAGCAGTTGTGACAACTCCAGGTAGGACCCACGGGCAGTCTGTGTGTGCTTCCAAGTGTCCTGCACCAGTGATGGGGAGAACATGCGTGTTGGAATTTGTGTGGGCTGGAGGCAGAGATGGGAACTACTCATGCACTTCCCAGGCGATTAAAGAAAACAAAAACAAAAAGAGAAACAGACCATCTGCCAGATGGTGGCACAGATGCATGAAAGCCAGCCCTTCCTACTCAATGCAGGGTTCCACCACTGCATTGCAAGCTATAGAAAATACCAACACAGGATATCCTTGTTAACCAGCCTGAAACCAGCCCTAAAATTTGCAAGGATTCGAATTCTGGAAGGAAACTCTTACTTGGTCTTACCTCACCAAGAAGCTATAGCAAGGTCCAGAGTGACAGATGTGTCTAGGCTTCCACAGAACCGCCAAATATCGTACAAACTCAGCCAGAATTAACTGAATTAGTGAGGTTTTACAGAAAGTAATTAATATGAACTTCCTAAATTTGTCTTTCCCACACTTATGAGGCACCAAAGGCCAATTAAGTACCCTCTTATAGCTCAATGTTATTATTAAATGACCTAAGGTACAAAAATATGGATATAGGAAGTAAGGTATAATGAACTGGAAATACATATATATATATATATATATATATATATATATATACCCTGAAATAATCCAAAAATTATGTTATTAAATCCTTGATATTGAGGGATATTTTTTTCTTTCTTGGTCCCAAAAATGAAAGACAGGAAAAAAGTTTCAGTTAATGAAAATGCCAAGTAAATTTCCATAAATCTAGTTTAAAGATACTTTTCAGTTCACACAATACATTCAAGATTTTATCCAGCTTTTCATTGCGTAAATAAGCTGTTTTTCCTTATCCACATAAGTCAGCTAGGAATACCATAGCAAGATACAACATGTAGGGTAGCAGGCATTTACCGTCTCACCGTTCTGAAGACTGGCCATCCAAGATCAAGCACCAGGAGAATTCGTGTGATCTCTCTTGCAGATGGCTGCCTTCTTGCTCTGTCCTCACATATCCTTTCCAATCAAGAGCAAGAAAACTCTGTTGTCTCTGCCTTTGAGGACACCAGTCCTGTTGGATTAAGGCCTACTCTTATGACCTTATTTACCCTTAATGACATCTCTAAAAGCCCTACCTGCAAATGCGGCCATGTTGTGGGCTAGGGCTTCAACACGTGGGTTTTGGTGGTGGCGTGAGGGGTCACAATTCCAGCCATAACGTCTACTACCTGATGAGAAGGGAATCAGTTGGATACCATATCATTTACAACATGATCAAAACCTTGCGGTGGGAGGTTGTAGATAGAAACGGTAGAAAAACGGGTCCCCCTTCATCCACCTCTACTTCCTCCCCCTAGAGATTGCCAGGTCTTTGGCTAAATGCGTGTTGCACTTCAACACCTTCGGAGGGAACCCCCTGGCCTGTGCCATTGGAAAAGCCGTGCTCGAGGTAACTGCCAGCCGCTACGTGAGCCTCACTCATTTCACAGGATGACTGCTTCCAGGCCACACGCACATTCCTGAGACTCTATCACCTTACATTATTGAAAAATTATTATTGAATTACACTTAGATTCCCAGTTATTATTCTTACACCTGCCATTTAAAAAATAATAATCTAGTTTGGGTGCGCAAAGGATTGAGTAAGGCATACTCAATGTCTTATGTCACAAACCTCACCTGCATGGGTGCTGGCAGCACTGAAATTTCTTTGTTATTTAAGTGATATTTTATGGATAGTTACCAATTGCTATCTTTGATTTAAGTTTAGGTTTGGCTTTTTTTACATTCTTTCTTGTTTTTGTTTTTTGTTTGTTTGGTTTCGGTTTTTTGGTACTGTCATAAATTAAAAGATGAAAGAGAAACTTTATCGATAGGTGATGGAGCCATTGTCTGGCCCCACTCCATTGAGTGTCGCATCTGTAGAAAAAGAATTTTCCCTGGCTGGTGTGGGTCAATGGATTGGCACCAACCTGCTAAGCCAAAGGTCACTGGTTTGATTCCCCAGCCAGAGCACGTAACCAGGTTGCAAGCCAGGTATTCAGCCAGGTCCATAGCTGGAGGCAGGTGAAAGTCAACCATACATTGATGCTTCTCTCCCTTTCTTTCTCCTTCCCTGCCCTTCTGTCTGAAAATAATGAGTAAAAATCTTTAAGAAAAAGAATTTTTAAATGTCCTTGCTAACATGCATAAGAGCATTTACTTAAATAAGTTCACTGTATTTCTGAAAGAGCACTCAAGAAACTAGTAACAGCAGTTTTTTGTGGGGAGAGAGACTGAGTGGCTGAGGGACAAGGGTCAGCAGACACCTTTGTACTATATACACTTTTATACTTTCTGATTTTCTTCTTCTTTTTTCTTTTGTTCATACTTCCTGATTTTTCAATGAGGCACAAGTTTCCCTGTTCAAAAACTGAAATTTGGAAGTATTTCTAAATTTAAAAAAAAAAAAAAATACATATTTTCAAAGATGACTGAATTATGAAATGAGCAAGTGTCATTTGTTTCACCTGGGAGACTTGCTACCCTTTATTTAAAGTGCTGTGTCACTGCAACCTATTCAGAAAGTAGAGAGGCCTTGCAGGAACATATAGGTCTTAAAACCGGCGGGGATTGCCTGGAGTCATGCGATTATTATCAGCTAAGCATAAATGCAATACAGGGCACATTATCTTGTCAAGAGGCCAGGGCTCTGCAGGGAGGCTCCTGGCAATGACAGCCTGTCTGGCTGGGAGCAGTGGACAAAGGTCAACAAGCATCAGTGACAAGTCTTTCCTGGGAGTATTTGTCTTCCTCACCACCGCATCCCAGGTGTTAGCAAAGCCGGGCAAGACTAAATCTCAGAGTTAGGGAATGTGTTACAGGCGGCCTTGAAGCGTGTCTTCTATTCTTTCCTAAATTCTTACCCACCCCTGAAGATGAGGAAGAATGGGGGAAGTATCCCCTCTACCAAAACGCTGTTTCTCCTTACAGAAAATGGTTCTGCAGAACGTGGTATGGCCACACGAGACTTTGGGCTCCGATTTGGTCAAGTTTCTGTAAGGATGGTCATATACACTGACCTCGCTCTCCATGTTTCTCAGTCAATTTTATAACTTTTTAAAGATTTCATTTGTTATTTTTAGAGAGAGGGGAAGGGAGAGAGGCAGAGAGGGAGAGATATCAATATACGGTTGCCTTTCACCTGCCTCCATCTACGGATTTGGCTGGAGTCATAACCTTTTTTAATGCAAGGGTATTGGGGGCTTTCTCTCTCCAGGTGATTGAAGAAGAAAATCTGCAGGAAAACAGCCATGAAGTTGGCACCTACATGTTGCAGAAGTTCGCTCAGCTCCGGGATGAATTTGAAATTATTGGAGACGTCCGAGGCCGAGGCCTCATGATAGGGATAGAGATGGTGAAGGGTAAGGTGGGTCTTGATTTGCTCTCTCCGCGGCTTCTTGGGGCAGCAAGAGTCAAAGCAGCATCATCAACAGAAAGCTGACTCAGTTCCTTCTCGGTGGGGACCCCCCAAGGACAGCCTAAGTATTAAGTTTGAACAAAATGCCAGCAGGCCCTGAAGAGCTCCAGAGGGTGAGCGTGGGGATTTCGAAAAGGAAACTGGTATTATTCTTGCCAGACCAGGCAAACAGAATCGGTGATAACGGAATCGTTGGAATTACAAATATGAAGAAGGGAAGAATTAATTCTTTGAGGAGGGGCAGGTGGTCCAGAGAACTAGTGGGGTAAGGGAGAAGGGCTGGGAGAAGATTGTGGTGATGTTTGGGTTTAGGAGGTTAAAGAGCTACAGGTGTGTGTTGCGTATGTGTGTGTGTGTGTGTGTGTGTGTGTGTGTGTGTGTGTGTTTTAACCTCCCAAGTAACCAGGGAAGAATAGGACTTTCTGATGACATTCTCCACTGTGACAAAGTCAACATGACAACAATTGAACTTAGCATTTTCCCAAACCAGTTATTCCTCCCAAGTTCACTCTTTCTGTCCTCAACTAGATCCACTCTTCTCCCAATTACCCAGACTCAGTTCCACAGGTGCCTGGGGGCCTGAAACAGCCTCTTGGTTCTGAAAGTGCTTACCTTTCCTGACCCTGGAGGGTTAAGTCTTGAAGGGAAAGAGCAAATTTCACACGCAGGGAAGATGCAGACAAATGGCCCACCCCAGCTGCCCAGGCGGCATTGTGGCCCCAGAACGCTTGGCTGTTCCTGTCCTTGTGCAAATCTGGAGCCACTTCCTGGACTCTGAAAGCAACGCTCTACAGAGCAAAACACAGTGAAGCATCAAGGAGAATTTCCACAAAAATAAAGCCCCACCCAGTTCAGCTGTGAACCAAATTCACAGCTTTAGCAAAGCCAAGTTCACCAGCTGTCTGCCTTCAACTTCATTTATCCTTAGGAATTTGGAAATAAATTGGGATAAAAACAAATATTGAATATTATTAAGAAAAAATATGATTAATATTTCATAACCCCCCAAAAAAGATCCAGACCAGCAATTAACAGCGTTATTGAATTACAGGGGAAGAGAGATTAAGAAGGAACAAAGAACACTGATTGCTTGAGTTGCTTTCTTTTCCTCTTGGGATAAGGTCTTTAACCAGTGGGACAGCAAATAAAACATATCTTTAAAATGCATTTACAGATGAGCCGCCAGCCGCTTCCCCGTGAAGAAGTAGATCAAATCCACGAGGACTGCAAACGCATGGGACTCATCATTGGCAGAGGGGGCGTTTTTTCTCAGGTAGGAGGAAGGCTAATGTTTTCCTGTCACCTTAAGCAGACCTCTCCCTGATGTCCCAAAGCTGGCCACTTTTCTAAAGGAGTATGTTAGGGGGCCCAGCCCCACTTGCCTGTAGGCGTAGGGTTCTATTCCTTTCCGAAGAAAGTGCCAGTGAAGGTTTAGGGCCACTAGAGGGCACTGAGTCCCAAGGGCTTTGTCACCGAAGTCCTGTGAGCATTAGCAACAAGGCTTAAATGACATGCACAGACAAACCAGGGGACTTGCAGCATAGGTCATACCAAATCAAAATAAACATTTTGGCTCATGTATGAGTTCAGAGTAACCCCTGTAAGAGCCATCCTAGGTGGTCTGAACTGAGCCCAGGGCTCTGACTTTGTGAACCCTAACGCTGCTAAGATTTAGTGGCCCCTGTGTCCCGGAGCAACCTATCAGCACTAGCAGGCCCAGGTGGCACTGCAGGAAAGGTGGGGGACTACCCAGGCTGGGCCCCACATGCAGAACTCAGAATCAGCCACGCCCAGTGCTCCGCACCCCCAGACTGCAGATGCAGACACCCAACCCCTCCTGCGTGAGCTCGATGGCTGGGAAAGCCAAGTGCATGCCCACAGTTAGGGCTGGCGTGGCCCTGTTCCTAATGCAGTCTGCCCCTGGGTCCCCCACATAGCAGGGCCTTCCTTCGCCAGGGACTGGCTCCGGGCAGAGATCTAGGATCTATGGTAACTTGGACCCACCCCTGGTTGGTCCTTGCCCTCCATCCCCTTGCGTTCCCATTTCCAAGGTCAGCCGTTCCGCCCAGATTTCCTTCCTGTCTCTCTGTACCAGCGAGCACTCCTGCCCCAAAGGTCTCAGGGGAGGTGGAAGCATCTAGGCAAGAGCTCTACATAAACTCATCTGTAGCTACATCCAGTTCTTACCTCCTTTCCTAAAGGTTTGAGAATGAGGTGTCACTCCCGCTCGATCCAGATCTCCCTCCTGCGCCCTTGTCCCTCACCCCTCATACCTGCGACTCTTCCTTTCTTTCCCTCAACTCCTCGTCAGCCTGCTCACAGTGTGCTTACAGCTCTTGCTACCCCCCAGACCAGGATGAGCGCTTCTGCTAGAGGTGCTGGGTGGGTGAGGGTTTCCAATCCCACTCTCCGTGAGTTTTACTGCACAAACCCAACAGACTGACGATAAAAATCCTAAGATGTGCAACTTACAAAGACATGAAACGACTGATTGCTTAGTCGCCCCGTCATTCCTTAGTTCTTCAGAAAACACAGGCCAAGTGGCAGTGGCTGTGCTGGGTCCTAAAGCTGCAGTGATAAATGAGATCAGCCCGTCCCTTCGCTGACCTGGCAGGAGAGAAAGGTATATAAACAGAAAATGGCTATGCAATGTAGTAAGCTCATCAGTAGCTATAAAAAAGAATAGCATGGCTCTAGCTGGCATGGCTCGGTTGGTTGGAGCGTCATCCATAAACCAAAGGTCATGGGTTCAGTCCCTGGTCAGGGCACGTAGGAGAGGCGGCAGATCCACCCATGTTTCTCTCTCACTTGATATTTCTCTCCCATTCTCTCTCTCCCTCCCTCCCCCTCTCTCTAAAGATCAACCAGCATGTCCTCCGGTGAGGATTAGAGGGGGAAAGGAGTATAGGAGGAAAGAGCAGGGACTCCTAGGCCAGGCTTTTTGGTGCAGTGGAGCCCTAAACAACGAGATAAACACTCCAAACACGGGGAGCCACGCTGTGTGCAGAGAGCCCACGCCCACACCCGTGAGTGCGGCTGCCACTCGAGGCTGAGGCAGTGACGACAATATTACCCAGTCAGGCTCCATCTTAAACACTTCGCATGTGTTGACTTGTTTCATGCTCTCAGCAAGCCCATGAAACGAGGACTATTATTATCTGTATTTTATAGGTGAAGCTAATGAGGCACAGAGAGGGTGAGTCAACTGCCCGAATCACACAGCTAGTCAGTGGCAGAACCGGGACCCAAACGCAGGCAGGCTGATTCCTGAATCGGTCCTCTGAGGAGGGCGAGGCTGAGGGGACACGACTGGAGGCAGGGAGTCCAGCTGGGGGCGGCGGCTGCTGCTGAACCTTGAGCAGTAGCAACTGTGATCCGGGAGAATTCAGAGAACAAGCCTGGAAGCGATGCCCAAGACCCGCATGTGAAGAGCGAGGGGAGCCAAGGAGGACTCAGTCGTGTCTGACTTGGTTCAGGCGGGATGGAGACAGGGTCAGCTTTGTGCATCCATGGGAGGGGTCTCTGGACATCCGGTTCAGGGGACAGGGCTGCAGCTCGGAGGAAAGGATGAAGGTAAACGTCACAATGTGGGAGCCCCCGGCACAGAAGTAGTGAGAGGAGGACATCTGGAAAGCGTGTCTACGTCAGAAATGCAGTGAGATGGGGCTGGACACCTGGGTGCCAACCTTAAAAGCTCAGGCGCAGGGAAGGGTGCCTGAGTGGTGACGGAACGAAGGGAGGACAGGTGTGAGAAAAGCTAGGAAAGTGCGGGGTCATGGAAGCAAGGAAGTGGAGAGGTTCAGAACCAAGAAGGGACCGGGGTGTCAACTGTAGGGCAGAAACCTGCCGCAGGTGTCCGCGCTGTGAAACGTGACGCAAGCAAGACTGTCTACGAAATAGAACGAGAGACGTAGGAGCTGAGTGAGGATACTGCCAAGAATGAAAAAGATTTGGAATGAAAAAGGAAGCTGACGGGGAACAAGAAAAATGTAGGGGAACAGCAGAATTTGGAGACCCTGCCTATCCAGCAGTGTGATCTTCTCTAATGCTTCTCAGCAACCTGGGTTGGAAGCAAAGCAGTTCGGCTACCGTGTGATCAGGGCTGGGACTTTGGGACATGGGTGCAGCCGCAGAAGGGCGGGAGGAAGCCCGAGCTCAGTGAGTGGGCAGGTGAGAGCAGGTCAGACAGTCAGCTGCTGGGTAGAAAGGAGAGAGATCTGAATGGGGCGATGGGTCTGAAGATAATGGAGGGATGAGGAGGAGGAAGGTTTCATGGAAAAGGCAGTTGTCATGGACTCAGAGGTTGAATTGCTCCCAGGGAAGAGGGGCTCATGGCACTGCCCTTGGGGGTGAGTGAATGCAGAGAGGCAGAGATGGAGGCTCTGAGAGTTGTGGCCACCAAGGAACTCAGAAGCTCATTTGTTGGGTTACGCACGTGGGCTTGGCGGTTACCCTGGGGATGGCAGAAGTGCAGTGTAGATAGGTACCTACGTCCTCATGAGAGACATGGAAAGGCCAGGGGGTGAGCAGATGAGAGGAAGGAAAAGGTGCACAGCCAGATGGTCCCAGAATTTTTATGAGACTAGAGGGTGAGTGGCCTGGGGTCAGCATTGACGAGAAAGGAGACCAACCCGTAAGGGAACTGTAAGAGATGCCATCAGAACAGAGTTGCAGATTCTCAGTTTAATGCCGTTGCTCAAGGCCATATTTGAACATTCAATGGTCATGTCTGTTTTCCTGCATCTCCACAGACGTTCCGCATTACACCCGTGATGTGTATCACTAAACCAGAAGTCGATTTTGCAGTGGAAGTATTTCGTTGTGCGGTGATCCAACATATGGAGAGAAGAGCTAAAAAAACTTAAAATATAAAAACCCCACACGCCTCAAGAACGTCCCACTTACGTCCAAGTAACGTGAGGAATTTCGAACCCCTGGTGTAAGTTGTAAAAGTTGACTGCCTGCCAGCCATGTTTGTTCAATAACAGAGCCCCTGTCGTGCTGAGAAATTCCTCTGTTCCCTGCTCAGAGAATAAATCCTAACTAGTCCGGGTTAGGTATAAAGTCATGTGATTCCCCTTTGCAGTGATTGGCTTGTGCAAAGCACAAGACATATTTTGGAACAATGGATCCTGGAGGAAAATGTTGGTGCAGGGTGCGTTCGTTCTTCCCCTCCAGGAGAGGTGTCTTCTTGCACTGAAGCATCAGATGTCATGATGGGACTGCTCAAATCATGTCAGCCACGTGGGGGCCTGGAAGTTGGAAGGTGTTCGGAAGATGAATCAGTAGTGATGGCAGTGAGCCTCTGACCTAACCAATCTGGGGCAAACTTCACCTTGGGGCTTCTTGTGATATGAGACAATAAATTCATTGTATTGCATAAGCCCTTTTTATTTAAGTTTCCTATTTTTGCAGCCCTCAATATCCTGAAAAGTGATGCAGAAAAAAAACAAATTCCTTTAATGCCCTTCAAATGTCTATCCGAGATGCCTCCATTTCCACCATCATCCCCACCCTGGACTCTCCCAGCAAGAATTTCCCCAACTTTAATCATTAGAATGCACCTTCATTGTGTTTTCTCCTACCTGGCTTAGAATCGACTTAATATTTTTCCTTAATTTGACTTATTTTTCCACCTAGGTGTCCTTGAGAGTAGCCTTCCTATAATTATAATAAATGAGAAATCAGTACTGCTTGTCGTAACTGAAAAGTAGCCGTAAAAAGAGAGTAAGCACGAAGCAGTGTAATTCCATTATGGCCAGAGAACCCGTTAAGTCCAGACGTTCTCAGCCGGGGCCCAGCTCTCTTTTTGTTCAAAAGGGAATGTAGAAGGTATCTGAGGGGGGGTTAAAAAAAAATAGTGGCAAAGTGCATCCTCTCCTTAACACAAACAAAAGAGAAGCCACAGAACCAAGAGTGAAATAGCTTCTCAGCATGCAGTGCAATGTTCATTTAAGCTATGCCCCCGCCTACAGGCTGGTTCCAGTGTTTTCTCCGAGGTGCCCGTTGTCTTAGGAACACATCCTACACTCACTGCCAGTTTGTCTCCCTCGGGCACCGACTTAAATATGGTACTCCTCTGCGCAGAACCTCCCAGTTGCTCCCTGTTGGCCCCTGGGTAAGGTCAAAACCCCTGTAACAAGGAATTCAGTGTCCGCCAGTGTCCAATATTAAAACAGAGCAAGTGTGGTGGAAAGATCATTGAATTAAGGGTCAAATGACCTGAAGTCTAGACTCGGTTCTTCCACTTACTTGCTATAGATGATCTTGGGTAGGCCTGGAATCTCTTGTTCATCTTACTTCGTTCCCAGGCATATCAATACTTGCCCTTCCGACCTGCTGAGCGCTCTTGGGAATTGAGTGAGGTTATGGATGTACAAGTGCTTTGCAAACTAATGAGCTACGCAAATGGACATTTCTCTACCTCAGCCGCCATAGCTCTCTTCTTTCCTTCACTGCAAAAGCTCCCAAGAGCAGATTGGGGGCTTTATTCATACTTCCCTGTCCCCCGTCCATGCCTCAGTGGCTAGGATCTCATTCCTGCCGCTTGTCCCTCGGAAACTGCTTCTCAAAAGGCCCCCAGGGGTTTCCTTATGGCCAAAACGTAATGTTTCCTTGCACTGTTTCCCTGAAACTTCTGCTCCTTCTCAACGAGGATCCCTTGGCTTCTGCCACATGGTCCTTCTGTCTCAGGTGGCTCCTTCTAGGTCTCTTTCCTGGCCACTCCCCCACTGTAAGGCTCTGTCCTGGTCCTCCCTTCTCCCAGGCTGTGTCTCCCAGCCTCAGCCACTTCGGAACGGTCACCCACCTTGCCTATGTTGACTGACTTCCAAATACTCTTCAGTCTTAACCTTTTCTCTGAGCCCAACTTCAGATGCATCCCTTCTTGATTAATGGTACCAGTTTCCCCTCGGGCTCACATTGTTGGTCATTATTTTTCTCCAAGTGTGGATGAAAAAGGGGGCCACATGCTAACCTGACAAGCTCGGGGGAGGCGTGTGGGGCAACCTCAAACTCAGAGGCCAGAGTAACTGCACGGGATGGGCTGGAATCAAAACTTTCTAACCAGAAGCGGGTCATGGCAGGTAGTCATGTCTTAGGCTAGAACCTACCCTAACAAAAGTCAATCTTCATCCCATTTAAGCCTGTCTGTTGTCTTTTTGCATCTACAGTAGCACACCTTTGGTATGTCAAGGTAATTCCCCCTACCCATCCCTCAAAACACAGACTACTAAACGGAGGCTACAGATCCCCTCGTTATTATCATGTTAATTGTTAACCATCCCATACCCACCTATGTAGAAGCTGTCTGTGCCTGTGACCTCCGATCTACTCGCCAAGGTCTCCCCACATTGCTTTCTCTTGTCTCCTAATCTTGCCCCAACAGATCTCACGTAACCCATTTACATACTGTAAAATATACAGCGGGACGCTGACCTCCGTGCTCTGAGGCACGTCCTCAGTCCACTGCGGTTTTGCTTCCTGGCAATTGTCCTCCGTTTGGCTCCGATAAACTCGCAAATAGTCTCTACAGGTTTGAATGTTTCTTGCATTGACCAAGTTATCTTTTTTTCCCTTTATATGACTAAGTCTCATGAATACTTTCTACAACATAATTTTTCTATTTTGGTTCAATGATACCAAGGCTGCCTTGATTTAGACCATCACCATCGCTCCTACACTGATACCAAAGTCACTTATTAAAAGGATAAATATGATCACATCTTTTTTTATTAATTTTGATTGTTGTTGCTTTGTATTCATCTCCTTCCACCCCCTGTTCTCCTTTTCCCCACCCTCCCAGTCCCCCCACCCCAACAATCAGTCCCACATGTTGTCCATGTCCATGGGTCATCCATGCTAGTTCCTTGACTGAACTTCTTTGCCTCCTTCTCCCCCCTCCTCCTCCCCTCTGCACACCGAAGGCTTATTCCTTCCTTGTATTCATGCCTCTGATCCCGTTTTGCTTGTTTGTTTTGTTCATTAGCCTCCTGTTTTGGGCGAGATCATAAGGTATTTGTCTTTTACTGACTGACTTATTTCAAAAATATGGAATGCTTCATGAATTTGTGTGTCATCCTTGTGCAGGGCCATGCTAATCTTCTCTGTATCAATCCAATTTTAGTGTATGTGCTGCCAAAGTAAGCGCTGATCACATCTCTGATCTCTTAAAGCCTATGAGGGCTCCCCATTACCAGTGGAACAAAGTCCAGACTCCAGCCATGATGAAATCTAAGGCCTTCACAATTTGTTCCCAAACCACTACTTCCAGCCTGACTCTCGCCATTCTTTCTAGGTCATGCATGGCAGCTCTTTGTTCCCATAGTTCACTCTACCTGGAACATTCTTGCCCCATTTTCTGTTAGTAATATGGGGTCAGGAAGATTGAACAAAAAAGCCAACCCTTCATAGTTATTCTTCAAAGCCTTTCCACTTTCGATGTTTCTTTTCTTTTAAGATAATGGAAAAGGGAATAAGTTAAAAATGCATTTATGATAAGCACTATGAAGAGAAAACAATAAAACACAAATGTACCACAAAACAAGAACAACATAAATTTTCACAAGGAGGTCAAGGGCCTTGCCAACTGCCAGGACATCCTCTCCTGGGGGAAGGGGGCTGACAAGGTTCACTGTTAAATAAATTCATAACATATTCCCCACGGCTTCCCAAGTCCTGCAGGACCCAGAGTCTACCTAACACTGCAACCATCAGTCTCTCACCTCTGGCGACATTGTAGAGTGACACTCAGCCATGGAATTCCAAAAGGGAGCCAGGTCCTGGATCGCATTCCTTGACCATGAAGGCTGCAGGGCTCTATCCCAGTACCTGTGGACCAGGATAAACCATTCCCCTTTCTTGCCCAGCAGCTGGGGACTGCAGATGCATAAACCATCCGCAGCTTGGAGCAGGGAGGGCCACATGGTGGCCTCAGGGCCTGTATTTACTTCTTCCACCAACTAGTTAATAAACACAACGGTTCCCACTTCTCTCCATTTGGAACTGTGGGCAAGGGTTTCGCACCACCATGCTCCCCCTTCCCTTTTCTGCTTGGACCTCAGGAGGTGCAAGGGAAGGCGGCTCACATAAAGCAGGGAGCCCACACCCTTGCCAAGTTCACTTTCATTTCCCTTCTTGTTCAAATTGCCTAGAGGGAAGATAACGAACACTAGACCTTTTTACCACACGAGGAACATATCGATGGTTAATCATGTGATTAGAATATAACACTAAAACATTGGCAACTATTTAAAAACTCTTGGAATGTCAATGCATTCAAAAGAGGATACATTTTTTAATCACATCAAGCTTTCTATACCGTTAACAATAATTATTATGAAGAGATGTAAAATAACACTTGTAACTGGTAATACAAAGATCAACTATGTCTGCTTTTATTCATGTGGTAAAACACCTTTATAAAAACCACATCAAGCTCTGGCTGATGGCACAGTGGATAAGGCGCCTGCCTATGAACCCAAAGGTCGCTAGTTTGATTCTCAGCCAGGGCACATAACCAGGTTCAAACCAAGTCTCCAGCCAGGTCCTTAGCTGGAGGCAGGTGAAAGGGAACCATACATTGATGTCTCTCTCCCTCTCTGCCTCTCTCCCTTCCCCTCTCTCTGAAAATAATAAATAAAATCTTTAAAAAAAAACCCAAAAAACACAAAACTACATCAGTATAGTTTTTAACTCTTCACCAATTCAAATGAACCTCAACAAGTATGGAAGGACTTAATTCTTCTTCCACCTTTAAGTCCCTCTGC
This sequence comes from Noctilio leporinus, assembly GCA_004026585.1. Lineage (NCBI taxonomy): Eukaryota > Metazoa > Chordata > Mammalia > Chiroptera > Noctilionidae > Noctilio > Noctilio leporinus. Next base: position 146,788 of record PVIW01000955.1, read on the forward strand.
AGTGTCACCTTTCCTGCAAAGAAGAACAGAAGGAGCCTAGAAATCACCACCCCTTTGCCACCGCACTGCACAGCGGTCACAGTGCAGAGGCTGCTGGTCCTGCATTGGCAGGTAGTTCCAGGTTAATGATAGCAGCAGCCTCACTTCCCAGTGAGGTGCAGACAGGAAGAAAAGTGCAGCGTGGCCCATCAAAACCTGGAATAGAAGGCCACATCGAAAACAAAAGGCCCACCTAACGAAGGTGTGAAGACAGAAATAAAAGCTTAATCCCACCAATGCCTTCAGGTTTAGTTCAGATAAAAGCGGACCAGCCTCACTGGTGGCAGATGAAAGGCGTGCTTGGTGACCGAAGGCTTTGTGCTGGCCATCCGGCCTGGAGAACAGCCGTGAAGAGAGGTGGCAGGAACACTGTTTCATCCAAAACTGGCTGGGAGGATCATGGCAAGGCGCATCAATGAAAACATGAACTTGTAATTAGATGGGGCAACACAAAGGGCAGGGGTTAGCCACACAAGCTCTCCAGTTGATTTGTTTTGGCCAAATAAACCTCCCTGAGCTGAAGCTTCCTGGGGTCCAGAAAGAGGACTTTATCGCCCCAGGGAAACCTTGTGGGGGTTTAAGTAAGGAAACACGTAGGCCGCTGCGCAATTAGTGGGCACTCTTCCCTTAGCACCCCTTTCTTTTTGACAAAGAACTTCCTTAGGTGGTGGTTGATTCATCCGCTCTTGGGATAATGTTTATTCTTGTGTATCCACCTCACTCCCTAACCAGACCCTGAACTACCGGCAGGGTGACTTCATCTCCTCTGTCCTCATTCAGGGCCTCATGCCGGGCTCCTCTCAGAAAGGCAAAGACTCACTCCTAACAGTGCTGTGTGCATTTTATCCATAGATGATGCCACAGCGTCACCAGCGTTGGAAGGCTGCAACTGGCCTACCTGAAATAAACACTCAGCCATCTGATATACCTTCTACATGTATGTGTATGTATATTCACAAAAAGAAACACGTGTGATATAAAGGGGGATGTATCGGAGACGTAGAAACCATGTGCATCGGTCTCTGTGTGGTTGGCTCCCTGGTGTTGGTATGACAGAGATTGACCTCTTTTTTCCCCCTCGCTGCATACGTTACCTGGGAGATTTTATCCATTATCTATGATGGCTGTAAGTCAGGATTCACAAACATACCTCCAGGGCAACCTTCCCTGGCCTACAGGCTCTTGAAAGAGGTTAACGTTTTCCGCTGGGTACTTAGTGTGTTCTCTCCTGCCTCCGGACACACAGGCTGTCCTGGCCTCAGGAGGTATTATTTGAACCAACTACCCTCTACCTGGTGCCAATAACTCCCCCAGCCAAGCCAGTCTCAACGAAACCTTGATTCTTGCCTCTCTGCCACCTCTGTGAGCTGCCCTCACGGCCCCGGCCCTGGCTGTGAGGACTGATCAGGAATTTCGTGCCCAGCTCGTGGCTCACCTGGGCGCCCCTCGCCCCATTGCCCAACCAGCCGCCAGTTCCTCACCCACGCGAGCACTAGGCTGTGCTGCTCTTGTTAACTAACTCTCTGCTCTAGCTCAAAGCCCTACTTGCAGCACCATTGCTTGCTACGTGAAGCAAGGTTTTAAAAAGAAAGAGGTAGGAGGAAAAGTGTAGAAATTATGCCAGACATAAAATAATTTTAGGATTTCTTTTTCTTCCAGCGACGGTACCGGGGGTGAGGAATGTCAATATAACATGTGAACTCTAGCAGAGGTGGCATGAAAAACTGGCTGAGCTGGTCTCCAGCTAGTTCCATTTGGCACTGCCGCCCACCCACACCTGGTGCAGGGGCCCAACCATGCACCGAGGGTGATCCTGCGCCAGTTTCACCAGCATGGGCAGGAGGGCTCTCTCTTCCTCTTGGCGACATCCCTAGAATCAGCTCCTAGACCCTGGGGACCAGCTCAGGAAACCCCTGTCCCCTGTTTAAAGCAGTGTCACATCCTCTGTTCTCTTTTTAGCAGGGAGCTCTCCTTCCCTTCCCAGGATCATTGCCTTTCTTTACCTGTCCAGCTCTTCTCGCATTTCTTCAAGCGGGTTCTTTACACCCCAAGTCAGCTCCTCCCTGACTCCCCTAACCCTTCCCGAGGGACTGTGGAGAGAGAGGGTGAGGTTCAGTACAAGGGAGCAAGAAGTGTTTTCATTCTGTCCTTCCCGCGCACCAAAGGGAGGAACGAGGATAGTTCACTTTCTCTATTAAAGTTTTGAAGATGAGGATTTTGCTACTCTTAGAAATACATTTCAGAAATGCAGACTGATATGTGAAAAAGAATGAAAGTTGGAGAATTCGTACTTCCTGGTCTCAAAAGTTACTGTTTACAAGCAATAGTAATTTTTTAAAAAGTGTGGTGCTGCCCTGGTCAGGTGGCTCAGCTGGTTGGAGTGTCATCCCATGAGCCACAAAAAAAACAAAAAAATCGCAGGTTCAATCCCCAGTCAGGGGACATACCTAGGTTGCGGGTTTGATCCCTGGTCAAAGTGTGTACAGGAGGCAACTGATTGGTTTCTCTTTCACATCTCTCTCTCCTTCCTTCCCTCTCTCGGAAAATTAGTAAACATATCCTCAGGTGAGGATTTTAAACAAACAGTGTGGTACTAACATATAGACAGACATATAAGACAATAGACTAAAACAGAAAGCCCAGGTAGAAACCCCTGCCTATATGGTAATTAACTTTTGACAAGGGTGCCAGGACCACTCCATGGAGAAAGAATACTCTTTAGCATATGGGGCTGGGAGGACTGGACATCTACATGCAAAAGAATGATGTTGGACACTTCCCTTACAACATATACAAACAAACAAAAAGTATAAAAGCTAAAACTATAAAATCTTGAAAGAAAATCTAAGTAAAATATCTTCGTGACATTAGACTTGACAACAATGTCTAGGATATGGCAACAAAAGAAAAAATAAATAAATTGGATCTATTTAAAAACTTGTGCATCAAGAGAATGAAGTCAGCTCACAGTATGAAATAATATATTGCAAATCATATATCTGATAAGGGCAAAATAGCCAGAATATAAGGTCTGTCCCAAAGGTATCGAGTAGATGTCAGTATAATTAAAGTAGTTGTGTGGCTGATGCTTTCAGGACAGATCTCGTATATAAGAAACTCTTACACCTCAAGAACTACAATGAAACAACCAATTCAAACGTGGGCAAAGGATTTGAATAGCTATTTCTCCACAGATGATATATACATGGCCAATAAGCACATGAAAAAGAAAATGTTCAACCACACTGGGAAATGAATATCAAAACTACAACAAGCTATCACTTGTACCATTAGTTATGCCATTCAGATGTCTATTTGAGAGCAGGGGGAGAGGAAGGGAGAAAGAAAGAAAGAAAGAAAGAAAGAAAGAAAGAAAGAAAGAAAGAAAGAAAGAAAGAAAGAAAGAAAGGAAGGAAGGAAGGAAGGAAGGAAGGAAGGAAGGAAGGAAGGAAGGAAGGAAGGAAGGAAGGAAGGAAAAGGAAAGGAAGGAAGAAAAGAAGAAAACAAAAGTGTTGGTGAGGATATGTAGAAATTGGAACCCTTGTGCATTGCTGGAAGGAATGTTTTCCATCATGGAAAACAGAATACTGGTTCCCCAGAAAAGTTAAACATAGAAAGATGATCTAACACTTTCATTTCTGGGTATGTACCCAAAGGAACGGAAAGCAGGTTTTCAAGCAGATATTTGTATAACTGCTCATAGCCACATAATTCAGAATCCACAAAAGGTAGAACCAGCCAACTGTTGCCTTGGATGAGTAGATAAACAAAAGGTAGCCTATATGACTACAATGGAATAGTATTCAGTCTGAAAAAGGAAGAAATTCTGGGAACATGCTACAACATAATGCGCATTGAAAATGTTATGCTAAGTGAAATACACCAGTCACAAAAGGAAAAATATATATACTGTATAGAGTTCCACTTACACGAGGCACCTATATAGTTGGCAAATTCATAGGCAGAGAGAACAGAGGTACCCCAGGGCGCGACCCGCACAGCGGCCTGAGCCCACCCACCCCTGTGCCCTCACCGTGCGTCTGGGTCAGACCAGCGCGCTGCAGCTCCCCACCCACTGGGGTCAACTGAAGGCGAGAAGCCGGCAGCCACGCGCCCCTTGTCAGCTCCTCTCCCAAACCCCCAACCAAGTAGCCCCCCGCGGCCCTCTAGGATAGCCGAGCCCACGCTGGGCAGTCCCGCTCCGGGGGCCTGGGGGGATGAGCGAATCACACGCACCCCCTGAACTGGGATAATGCGGCTTCGCATCTGTTTCCTATAAAACAGCAGTTTGAGAAAAATATTGGAAAGCTGGTAAATGCTCTCCTTTAAGAAACCCAAATCGGACGCTTGCCTACCCCCAAAGCCGCTTGATTTCACTCCAGGGGGCCACCGTGCGGGTGCTGACGGAGGACCCCGTGTTCAGCGCAGAGCCGCACGGACAGGGTCTGGTTTCAGAGGCCGCGCAGCCCACGGCGAGGGTGTGCGGAGGGTGGGCAGGGCCTGCCTTCCATCCAGAGTCCGCGCCCGTTAGACCGTTCCCTGCGTGCACACGAACAGCCGAGACTGGGCTCTCCCAAAGGGCCTTGTTGGCATCGTCCGCCAGCACAGTGACGAGCGGAACCAGCTAGGATTCAGCGTTACAGTGCCCGGCACGTGGTTGGCCGATGCCCATTTCTTTCCACAGAACATAACACAAGGGGTAGCCAGGGTGCTGTGACAGGCTGGTTTCTCTGGGTGCCCTCTGAATCCTGAATTTGGTGCCGTTCAGAACTTCTTAGGCACCTACCGTGGTTACAGCGCTCAGGGTCGTACAGAATAGAAGAGGCCCTGGCTGGTGGCACAGCGGGTAAGGTGCCAGTCTGCCATGAACCCAAAGGTCGCTGGTTCGATTCCCAGCCAGGGCAACATAACCAGGTTGCAAGCCAGGTCTCCAGCCAGGTCCGTAGCTGGAGGAAGGTGAAAGGCAATCATACATTGTTGTGTCTCTCCCTCTCTGCCTCTCTCCCTTCCCCTCTCTCTAAAAATAATAAATCTTAAAATAAATAAATAAATAAAGAGGACAGGACCCCCATCTGCCCTCAAGTTTGCCGTCTGCTGGAAGCCCAAGACTAGGCAGCAGGGCAGCAGTGCGCCGGGCTGAGTGCTCTGTGCCCCACGGACATCAGTTCGGTCCCTGTGCCACGCCTGGGAGCTGGGCACCTGTGGTAGGTGTGATGCACCTCCTACCACCAAGATCCCAAAGACAGGTTCACCTGAATCCTTGGAACCTGGGCGTGTGTCCCACGTGACAAAAAGGACGTTGCAGAGGTAAAAGAAGGACCTTGTGATGGGAAGAGTATCCTGGATCATCCAGGTGGGCCCAGTATAATCACCTTTCTAAATGAAAGGTCAGAGTCAGCGCTGTGGCTCCCAGGTGTGCCCACTGCTGGCCCTGAAAATAGGGGGAGGCCACAAGGCAAGGAACACAGGTGCCTCTAGAGGCCAGAACAGGCAAGGGGCCAGATTCCCACTAAGACCCTCCAGCAGGAGCCAGCCCTGAGGACCCCCTGCCTTAACTCTGTGAGACCTGGTTCCGACTTCTCCACAACTTCTAAGAGAACACATTTGTGTTGTTTCAAGTCACCAAGTTTGTGGTCACCTGTTACGGAAGAAGTACTGGAGGAAAGTAACCCAATACCATTTCCTTCACTTGCTCGGGGAGTTAAGTAATTTGCTTAAGGTCACCTGGCAGGTGCACCTCAGAGCTGGGGGCAGACTCAGGCCCATTCACTTGCACAGCCAAGTTCTCGTCCCTGAAGTACAGCCCTCCACTCAATACTGGACGGTTCAGCAAGTTACAGGACAACCTGGGCCACCTAAAAGCAAGTGTTAACGTAACACAGACATGTCTTGGCTTTTAAATATGTCTGTTCTTAGCTGAAAACTCCAGGGAGCTGGTGACATTTCCAAAGCAAAAGAGCTGCCAAGTCTCCAGCAGGGAGGGGACTGCTTTGCTCATTTATACCAGGCCAGCCCCTTCCACCCTCTGCTGAGGATTACTCCGCTCCCCAGGAGCCAGCCACTGGGATTAGGGCGTGGGGACTAGGGCTTAGGCTCTCTCTGGGCCACATCCAACCGCCTGGACACACGGAGGCAACTAGCCTGTGTTAGTTATCTCTGGAGCGCAGAGGAGCGCACAGCTGTCCCCCAGGGTGGCCCAGGACACACGCATCACAGCTAGCAGATGGCTGCAAGAGGCGGGCCTGCCGCTTTGGGTGGGCAATTTCTTGTCAAACTCCTTGCACTGATTCGCCATGTGCATTGGAGCCAGTCTTTCAAAACACAACCCAGTCATCCCAGAGGCAACTGATCAAGGTTTCTCTCCCTCCCTGCCTTGCTGAAAATAAATAAAATCTTTAAAAATCGCACGCGCCCTGGCTTGTAGCACAGTGGATAAGGCTCTGGCCTGTGAACCCAAAGGTCACTGGTGCGATTCCCAGCCAGGGCACATAACCAGGTCTCCAGCCAGGTAGGTCCCCAGCTGGAGGCAGGTGAAAGCAACCACACATTGGTGTTTCTCTCCCTCTCTGCCTCTCTCCCTTCCCCTCTCTCTAAAAATAATAAAATATTTTTAAAAAATTGTTTTAAATCACACACGTGACTCAAGATTGAAGAGAAAGTAGGTGCATGCAGTACATCTGAGTTGGTATAAACTTTCGAGAGAAGCCCCTGCCCCTGACTACCCACCCGCTCCACGCAGTGGGCACCTCCCGCATCCCGGCGGGGAGGCTGGAAGGAAGCGAGGTGGTGCTGTTCAACAGCGACTGCGGAAAGCAAACCGAGACCCGGCCCCAGGAAGGGGTTTCCAACCTTGGCTGATGCTGACTTGTTTTTACTCCGTGAAGGTACCAAAAAGGACCCAAAATGGACAGATCGAAGCTGGACGCAACCAAGCCATTTCATCCTCTGTGTTAATAAATAACCTGGGATGCCGTTAAATGCCTAAATACCAAGTTGATCTTGGAGACTGAAGATGCCTGAGGCTCTCACTGCCTATCACAGACTGCTGGACAGGACACGTCACCCAGCCATCCCCGCCCGACCAAGGCCAACAGCAGCTGTCCTAGACAGGGTGTCCCAGGTCCCTGCAGATAAGTAAGGACAAGCCTATTTGTGTTTAAGAAGAAAACAGCCTCACTCAAAACAATTTTCAATTTTTTCCAGTTTACACAAGTTTAAATTTACATTTAAGATGTGCTGTAGACGGTTCGTGGTTTGACCTTGCCACACGGACAGAAGTTACACTGAGGTTAGAATGGAAGCAGGCAACACGGCCGGTGCAGATCAACACCTGAAGTGGCAATCCCTTGGACCCCACACCTCCCCTTCTAGGACTTCATCCTAAGGGGGGAAATAAAATATAAGCAGCATAAAGAAAAGGATAGCCATTAAAATGTCAGAGAAAACTTGGAAAAACAAAATGATTATCAGTATACCAACCATACATAATCATACATCACCCAGCCTTTAAAATGATTATGTAAGCTGACACAGAACATGTACGTATTAAGTGGAAAAGCAAGTTATAAAACACTATCCAGCAGACAAGTTGTTTTTATAAGGATCTCTGCCCTGACAGCGTCTTGGGAGTACACATTACAACGTGGTGTGTGTGGCGTTCTAGGTGAGGTCTGCCTTGAATGTTTCCCAAAGAGAATTTTCTAACTCCATCATTAAAACACGCAATTTTCAAACTAAAGTGAAAACAGGTTTTGGAAAAAACCTGTCGCTCCATTCTGAATAATGAAGATTCAACTCCAAGGCAGAAATAGGACATGTTGTCCCTGGCAAACTTGCCAAGATTACAAGAAGATGACTTCTAAGACACTCAAAGAAAGGTCTTCTGTACCTGTCAGTCTGGCAAATTAGAAAAGGAGTCTTGTGGGAATTGGGAACAGTGAAATCAGGGCACACAGCAGCATCTTAAACACAAGGCTGCCAATCAAAGAGCTTCAAAGTGCCCCAGAATGGCTGCGACAGGCGGACAGGAAGGGACAGGCGTGGCCTTGCTTGCCAGGAGGCCTTGTCACCGCGCTGCTGGCTTCTCCAGGACTGCAGGGAGAAAATCCCAGCCCAGAACGGGACCCTGCTGTGACTCAGGGGATCTCCCCGCTGCTGGTCCAGGCACCCTTTGTGGCACACCTGACAGGCGGTCCAGTCGTAGGAACTGGGTGCTCCTCACATCCTAAGAGACCGATTCCATTGTAGGATGAAATGGTTGGAAACTCTGCTTCGTAATGTGCTGAGACTACTGTTACTTGAACTCAGAAAAGTGTGAGTTCTTATTAAACTTGAGAATAAGTACCCAGAGATATCTAAATTATACACCATTTTATCTAAATGCTAAGAAATACTGTGACCTTCCCATTTTTAGAAATTGTTAGAAATGCTTAAGTGACATTCAAATGATTTGAAGGGCAAAGGACAATTTGAGCCTTCTGTGCGTTCAGGAGGCACCGTGTATCTGAAAGGCCTTTACCATGTTGAGGCCTCGGCTGGTTTTCACAAATGTGCTGGCTACACCTCTTAACACAATTAGGATCGCTGACCTTCAAGGCAGTTTCCATTAGCTGGGAAGGTAAGCCACCATTCTCGGTGGCTTTGTGCCCAACTAAAAATCAGAATTTGAAGCCAGGGAGAAGGAACTCTGACAAAGATAAGTGCTTATGGAATATGCCAGGAATCAAGTGTAGACCTCAAACCCTTTATCTCCCCTTTCAGGCAAGTGGGACATCAATGTGTACTTTTCTGGGTGTTTAAAGTATTCCATGAACCCCACTATCTAGAATTAACAAAGGCTAAAATCTCCCTTTAGAACTTGAACAAACTTGACTCAGATGAAGTTCTTTTGGCTAACACCCATTGCATTCCTCTCTTCCTTTCCAGAGAGAATTGCTTTTCTGAATGATGTCTTTCCCGTTGATGTTTCTGTATATTCTCTTTATAAACAGGAAGAGTGTTTTTAAAAACTGCATAAATGGCACACATTTCATGTCAGAGCTCATTCAGTATTTTCCCAAGAGCTGGCAACTGATATCACAGATCAAGTTCACTAATTTAACCACTTGGCTGGTTTGCCATTTTCTAAATAGGCCACAATTTATCCATTTTCTTGTTCACAGACATTTAGGGGATCTCCAGATTTACTCTATAAAGACAAACAATTCAGCTGGGAACGCCCATGTACGTCTGCTAAGCGCAGGCGTAGGTTCTCAACAGTGCTGCTTCTCCAGCTTCAAGGAGCTCTGGGCCCTCCTAAGACACCTTGTCACCCAGATTCTCACTCAGCACATCTGCAGTGGGACCTCAGAGCCCCCGGGGCAGCCCCTGCTGCTGTTCTGTACGCACCTGGAGAAGTCAGACTACAGGGACCTACCTACAGTTGCTGGGTCCCGACTTCCGTAAATGATCAAACCAAATGGACTCAACTATGCTCCCAAAGAAATCGGTATCCTCCTTTCTCCGTCCGCTCCAACAGCTGATCTTGACTTTACCTTTTGCCAACATGAAAGCATGACATGACGATGAAATCTTATTTCCTCATTATCAGCCACAATGACTCCCTCTTAATATTGCTGGGCCATTTAAGCTTCTTCAGTTCATGTATTTCACCTGTTTTTCAAATGCAGTAGTTCTAAGTGTAGTCTGAGGTCCCCGGGGGAACTTGCCGGGGTGGGGGTAACCAAGATCCTTCCTTTTCTAATTTCCTATCATGTGATCTCTGATTTTCTTCAAATACTTGAACCAAACTCAGAGCAACAGACTGACTGCAAACACAGATAGGAGCATCCAGCTGTCTCCTATTCAGCTAGACATTAGAGACTTTCAAACATCTAAAACAAAGCATCTCATTAAAATTTTGAAAAAGTTGTTTTCCATAATTGTTACATTTTTAAAAAAGATCTTATTCATTATTTTCAGAGACAGAAGGGCAGCAAGAGAGGAAGAAAGGGACAGAAACATCAATGTATGGTTGCCTTTCACCTGCCTCCAGCTGGGGACCTGGCTGAAGACTGACCTGCAACCTGGTTATGTGCCCTGGCTGGGAATCAAACCAGCGACATTTGGGTTCACATGCCAATGCCTATCCACTGAGCCACACCAGCCAGGGCTAAATAAATTCTTTAAATTTAGCATTTTAATTTCTAATGAGTAAATACCAATGGATATAAGGTTTGTCCGAAATTATCAGGCCAACGTCAATATAATTAAGATAGTTTGCACAGTGGATAGTTTTGAGACAGATCTGATATAACCTACCCATATAAAAACCCTTTGGGGTTCTCAGTTCTTAAAGAGTGTAAAGGGGTCATGACACCAAAAAGCTTGTGAACTGCCGTGCTAACGCATAGCTGTCATTTGGTCATTGATTTGTAGGCAGTTCTTTAAAAGAAAAGTATTCTGGGTCGTCACCCTTCTTCAGTTACACATACTGCAAACATTTCTCTTTGTCTGGGGCTTGTCTTTTACTTACGGTGGCGGGTGTTCTACAGAAGTTTCATTCTGATGGAGCTCTACTTTCCTCTAGTGTCACTGCTCCTATTTTGAACTTGGGAAAGCCTCACTGGGCTTCACAGAGAACCCCAGCGGCAGCACCACTGAACAAAGAGAAAATGGGATTTCCCCTTTAATGAGATCAATATGAAGTACGTGCTTGGGTACTTTAGAATATTCTGTTTTTCCTCAGGTAAATGAAATCAAATGTCAGTGATTTCACCTTTGCTTTTACCTTTGACATAATGGTTGTTTTCCCTTTCAGAAGTAGATTAGGAAGGAAATTCCTGTAAAACTTAACGCACATTCAACATGTACATGTCTACAAATACTTTAACTGAAAAATATACAACTCATTAAAATTCAACATTTTGTATAAAGCTTTTGTATTTATAAAGCACTTCAAATATACTATTACACTTGACCTTCAGAATAATCCTGTATGATAAATAGGGACAATAATATTTCACTAAGCATTACATCAGGGATAAGGAAAATGAAGTTCACAGGAGCTAAATGATTTTGCAGCAAGGATTAGAAATGAGATTTAACTTCCAATCACAACTGATGAAGATTTCTTGAAAATTATGGTTGATTTTTGTCAACCAGAATAAAAATGACCAACAACCCCAATCAAACCTCAATGAAGCAGAAACAAATTAAACACCTGCGTGGCTGGTACAAGGGAAAGCAAGGAAGGTTAAAGGGCATTTGCAGCGCATTCCTTGACTTTCAAGATGACTTCATACTTTTTACAGTATAATATCATGTGACTAATATGCCTATTCATTAATATTCCTATTTCACAATTATGGGCAATTCACCTAGTTCAAATTAATGGAAGGTGCAGTGTTCATTCAGATGGAGCCTGGGAGGAAGAGACCAGAGACAGGAAACTGTCTAGTTATTTCCCCTGAAGGGGCCAAGAAAGAGGGGAAAAGACAATGAGGAGGAGGAATCAGTGATGGAAGTTAGACACAGGAAGGGAAGAAAGTAAAAAAATGTATTATCTCCAAATGATACAGAAAGCATTTCAAAATTAAGGTATAAAAAGCACATGTTCAAGTCCGTCACAGAAGGATCCACATGAGTACTGCCCATGAGGCTAAAATGACCTTGACATCAGGGACTCATGTTTTCAAGTTCATCCATGACTGAAGATTCCCTCCTTTGAAGATTCAAGGATATAAGGAGAGAAACAGAACATTGAACAGAAGTAGTACCTCAAGCTAGTAAGTTCAAAGTTACTTTCAAGACCAATTAAAAGAATTCCTTATTTAATTCACCCTAAAAATTGACTCATCACTGAACATGATCATGTTTACTTATAATAATTCTCCATATTTCTCCGGATTTAATATGCATCTTTGCTACAAAATAGATGGCATGAATACCAGCCCTACTCAAAAATCTTTCATGAAGTTTTTCTCCACTGAATAATGTAAAAAGCAAAAGCAAAATTCCTGAAAGTAGTGAAGAAAAAACCCAAGTCAGATGATCCCTTGTTAAAGTGGCAGTATAAATTCTAAACCACCTGCCACCTCGGTCCACCCCACTGTACAGCTGTCCTGGCGCCTCGGGAGGAAGCACCACATACACTAGTTTGCGTCCACCTTCCCACTCCAAGAATGAAAAAATAAGATGCATCTTGTTGATAATTACCACTAAAATCTGAAACCAATATAATTATATATTGGAGAGACATTCACCTTGAAATATAACCACATAGGTGCAATTAGTTTCTACATTCATTGTCCTTGAGGTAAAAATACAGAAATCAACAATGGGTTATTTAGAAATCATCTTAAAATCAGAACTGGAGTCACAGTATCATGTGAGGGGAAATCTATGATGATTTTAAAATGATCTAGAGTCAACAACAGAAGTATTGAATCATATAAAAATACTTAATGGGAAATGCACAAAATAAAAAACAAAAGGGCATTTGTATGTGTCAAAATAATTTAATTCTCCCTGTACATTTCTGTCCACACCAGACAACAGAAATCATAATGTGTACTTTACAATAGTCACCTGTTTTGAGATATTCATCAGTTCAGATGGTAAAAGTAGAATCACTAATGAAATGTTTAAAAATATATATATTAAACAGAAAAATGTTTTTACAAGATAAAAATAATCTTCTACAATGCAATAAATTGCAGATCATTGAAATTTTAACTGTTTAGATGATTTCAGTTCAGTTTTTGGTTTCAATATCTAGAGACAAACAAAGAGAAAAAGGGTTGGCAGAATGTCTATCTGTTTTTACGTTTCTCTTTCTTGCTTCGAGTACTTGTGACACCATTTAAGGATGATGATGCAGGTGCTCTTGCGTGGCCCGTGGCCTTTAGATGCTCAAAAAGTTTATTCCGGGAAGGAAATTCACTATGGCAAGTTGTACAGCTCAGCAGAACACCATTCTGACAAAGGAAAAAAAAAAGCATAAATAAAAGCAAATGTTATTGAAGAGTAGTGTTGTACATCTTCATGTTGAGATGAAATATCCAACAGTTGCAAAATCCAGATCTTTGAACCAAATGGACAGTTACCAGACAGGCTCAACAGAGGCAGCTATTTTTGGAAGTTAAGTCCCATTAACCAACACAATCAACCTTAACAGTTCTGAGACATTCAATAGCACACCCCAGGTGCACTAGACCACAGCTTCACATTTCAAAGTAATGAAATACAGAATACTAACTGTTCATACAAACCAGTATGTCCAACGTGCTTCTTTGTACTTTAAAGGAAAAATAAATGGCAGTGGCACATGCATAAACTTTACGTCTGTCAAAGAAAAGTGTTGCCAAATCCACACCTGTGCCACCGGTGCAGAAGGGCTCACCAAATATGCTTACATATTTATAAAACTGGAAGAACTTAATTACATTGCTTAAGCAACGAGGCCCACTGAAGAGATGTCAGTATGATTTTGACCTACCACTGTCTGCGATTCAGCAGGTCCTTTGACAGACTTTTTCGTATCTTTGGCTTTCTTTGCTCTGGGTTTAGGAACACTAGAAAATAAATGAAAGAATTCAGCATAATCCAATAATAACGTACCCCTTCTAATTGTCATTTTGCTCCCGAGAAAATTTTTAAAAATGACATGGACTTTAAAGGCTAATTTGTTAATTTTAATGGCCATGTTGATTTTTGTGTCTCCAACGGCTTTCAAGAACAACTTCAGAGATCACATTATATATCAGATTTGACACAAAAATGAAGAAATATACTTAAAACAGATGAAACATAAGTGAAAGCAAGACCCCTCTGAATTCCTGTACCCTGTGTTTTTGCTGAAAAGCAAAGCACTTAACACCGCACTTACAGAAGCAAATCATCTTCACAGCCAAGCGGTCCTACTCAGTCTATGACAGCACGTGATTCCCCCAAATGTAACCTCCTGAACCTGAGCTAGTCTATGACAAACATCCCAAGAGTTTCACAATGAAATGAGAAAAATTAAGACACTGCAAATTATTTTTCATAAAATTAAACTTGTTCAATGTACAGAATTTTCTTTTATTGGAAATTACGTCCTGCCCTGGCTGGTGTGACTCATTGGATTGAGCCCTGGCCTGTGAACCAAAGGGCTGCAGGTTCAACTCCCAGGCAGGGCACACGCCTGGGTTGCGGGCCAGGTCCGCAGTTGGGGCGGCACACGAGAAGCAACCATACATTGATAATTCTCTTCCTCTCGTCCCCTCCCTAAAAATAAATAAATAAATAATCTTTAAGAAAAGATGATGTCTTTTCTGCTGACCTGGTGGGTTTTTGTCCCAAAAGCCTGTGACCCAGACACTGCCAGCTAGTAAGTCAGTTTCTCCCATTCTGCTTTAACCCCTAAACTCCCCTCAATCTCCTAAAGGAGTTTTCACTTTCTTTAGTCATTTCACGTTCCCTCATTTGTGCTGAACAAATTCTTGTGGTAAAATCTGAGCGCAACTCTATTTGCAGGACAGGACAGGTTTAAGGAGTTATGAGAATGTTGCTACATCATTTTTCAAGCAGAAACCTAGAGTCAGCATTAAGTTAAATGGCTCATGCAGGCAGACCTCCTTTTACTGCACTTCACGAATACTGTGTTTCTTACAAAAACTGAAAGCAAGACCCTCCGCCAGCAAAAGATGACGACTCCCTTTACAGCGGGGTCTGAGCCCTGCCTGCACGTCTGAAAGATGCTGCATGGGGTGCAGTGCACCACGGGGTACTGGGCCAGCTCTGAACGCATCGAAAGGACATAGCGGCATCAAAGGCTACGGGTTAAGTTACTAATTTACAAAATATCATCAGATATGCCACAAATGCACCCAACAAAACTTAGGATAATGTTCTAGGCCACTGCTATAGGACTGTGTAGGGGTTCAAGTGACTGAGGATGGGGACCAAAACCTCCCAGGACAGAACGCGCTCTCTCAGCAGCTCCATGAGCGCAGGGCTCCTCTGGGCGGGAAAGCCCAGCTGTGGGTGGGTACACACCCAGCCCCCTCACTGTGGGGCAATGACAGTCACGGCCCGCAGATTAGGTCAGCAATGATCGTCAGCAGTCTTGTTCTCCTGTCAGTGTCCAGGATGACTGACCCAGGACAAAAGAAGAACCTCAGCAAGAGGAGGGAAACCAAAACTGGATCAAGGTGACTTCTTCCTGATTTTGGCTGTGTTGCTGAAATGCCTTTGAGTGCGTTCCTCCAGCATTCCCTTTCCAACATGCTTCATCTGTACACACGGGTCTAGATATGTATGTAAGTGGCAGGTACATCTGATTTTGCCCATGCGTAGTGGGAAAGAAGATCCCGTTTGAGATAGAAGATATCCTTCCTGCAATATTAAGTAAGCAGAAAACCACATGCACCTCTGACTTACCTTTTAGCTTCACTTTTGGGGTCATCGCACAGTTCAATAGTCTCTGTGACACTGACATGTTCTACAGGACTATTTTCTGATTCTTTGGCACTTTCTTGAATTAAGTTGGTATCTTCTGGATTGACTTTTAGTCCTTCTCCAGTCCCATTTTCATTGAAATTATCATCATAATTCTAGGGAATAAACATGCATGCATTAATAAAATGAAATTTAAAATAAATACTATAATAGTTAAAATGAGCAATGAGACTGTCACACCTTCTGATGGAGTACGTCAGGTAATAAAAAGGTGATCATTTTAACACATGAATGCTCATTACTGAAAAACTGAATTAGTGAAAAATTGGAAACAACCGAAATACTCAGTAAGTGAATGACTGAACACATGCAGGAAAATTATGTAGCTCTTAAAAGTCATGTTTCCAAAGATACTGATTTAATTATGTAGAAAATATAACATATTAACAAAAGTCAAAGAATGAAAATTATACATAACATCTGATTTCAATTTAATTCAACATCAAGTACTATCATGGCTGAAATAGGGAGGTTATTTATACTTTTCTATATTTTAAAAATAATCTGCAATAAGCAACTATTACTTTATGGTCAGGGAGAAAAAGGAGAGAGAGAAGAAGCAACAACAAATAACATTACAAACGAACATGCCTGGCAAACCTATCTTGACTAAGTGCAACCATTTTCACTTTTCCCCTCATTTCCTGCCTTATTCTTCCTCTCTGCACGCGCTTCCCCATGAACGATGAAAGCAGGCTGCAGGCAGGTGCCTTGACACTTCACCACGTACCT
The DNA here is from genome assembly GCA_004026585.1 of Noctilio leporinus. Lineage (NCBI taxonomy): Eukaryota > Metazoa > Chordata > Mammalia > Chiroptera > Noctilionidae > Noctilio > Noctilio leporinus. The sequence continues at coordinate 163,039 of PVIW01000955.1, forward strand.
CCCAAGAACAAAACTTCCTCCTACATGTCCACAATACCTGCTTCACTTTCAGGAATTTAACCCTGACTGTATCTATTACACAACCCACATTCATATTCTAATAATGTTCTTTTCCTATAATCACCTATAGTAGATATAATCAACAAACACAAGTGGCACTTAGTTGTCATCTCTCTCAAATTTCCTTTATTCCAGCATAGTGCCCCTTTATTATTTTCTTTCACGGTACTATTTGGTGACTGTTTTGTACAACACCCCATAACTTGGGTTTGTCTGTTTTGTAATGATCAGACTCAGGCTAACCGTTTCTAACAAGAATACACGGTCAGGCTGTGTCCTCCTCAGGGCAGTACAACAAAAGGTAGAATGTCAGTCTGTCCCATTTATCAGTGATTAATGTCGGATCACTGGGTTAACCTGGTACTTGCCAGAAATTTCTACTGTCAAGTACCCGTGTTCAAAAGTTTCTTGGATTGATTCTTCCTTTCTGTCAGCCAGGGTCATTTATTTGTTTAAATCCAGTTTCAGTCTTGGGGGCTCTCTTTTAGAATCCTTGTTGGCTTTTACAATTTTTTATGGGCCATATAGAAAACTCTCCCAATCTGATGTTTCACAAGTGCAGTATTTCCTGATTTCTGCTCTTTAATCTAACTATACCTGTCTCATACTACCTTCCTCTTCAAAAAGAACTTAGGGAATATTAGGAAGTGCTACACACATAAACCTAGGTCTGCACTGGGGCTTTCTCCCTGATAGCATCAGGGATCAATGAACAAAAAAAGGAATAAAGCTTTAGAGGGAAAAAGGGGGCGGTAAACTGAAGCACCTTCACTGGCACAAGTATAAATACATATGTTTACTATCCAGTCTTCGTTATTAGTCAACCCTTCATGACTCAAGACGAGATGGGCTTGGTTAGGTATAAATCCCTGTCCATTTTATCGTGTCTTTATTCTAGTGGCTCTAGCACACCCAAGGAAGACAGGAAGGGTTCTGAACTAATGACTATAGGATCTCTGGGTGGAAGAAGATGAGTCATTTTATAAAAGGAAACTACAACTTGCATTCTGATTTTATAATTGAAGTAAAAAGTTCCAAGTCACAATTTTAACAGTGATTACCTGTCATTTTTGGAATATAAAACAGATAAAAATTGTCAAATATAACCATCTGGATAAATACACCAAATTAAAGTTTTCTGAAAAATTATTAATTACCTAGGTTTTCTTAAAAGCATTTGTAGTTATTAAAAAACTATTATAACATTTAATAATCTAAGCTAACATAATTAGATTACATGAATACGGCACAGGAATCAATTTTATTCCCTTTAGAACCACCAAATTATCCTTAGTAAAACAGACAAGTTCATTTTGTTTTTACGGGTTCCAAAACATCCACAAGATTGTGTTGCACACACCATTGCCGTTTTACGTAAAAACACAACGTACAGCCGGCCCTCCGCACCCACGGGTTTTGCACACTTGCAGCAACCAGCTGCAGGACACACAGGTTCTGCTCTGCGCCAGCCTGTTTACAGGGCCCGAGTGTCCAGGGATGTGGTCCCTGCAGCAGGGTCCTGGAACCGACTCCCTGCAGATAGCGAGCAGACTGTAATTTTCCAATTTGGACCCCAGGTATGAAGTATTTGAACTACTTCAATTTCTGAGTAATATCAACAAGCATTCTTTCAATAATCAGTCATTGCACATTTCTAACCAAATGTTCCTTTTATAAAATTTCAGTTATGTTGTTGGCAGAACAAGCTTGATTATATAACGATCAAACCACAGATATTTAATATGGCCACTCAACTAATTTGTATTAGGGAAATTCCACATGCAAAAGTTTTAAACACCCTGGCAACAGTGATCAAATAAATTAGCTACAGCCCTGGCCAGTGTGGCTCCGTGAGATGGGTGTCATTCTGCAAACTGAAAGGTCTCTGGTTCAATTCCTGGTCAGGGCACAAGCCCGGGTTGAGGGCAGGGGCTGCGCTGCAGGAAGGAGGGAGGCTGGTGACTGACGTTTCTCCTGAACATCGGTCTTTCTCTCTCCCTCCCTTCCCCTCTCTCCAAAATTAAATAAAATCTTTAAAGATAAATTAGCTATGCACATACAAGTGGGGATAAGAAATGAAATTACTTCCAACTTTTAACCATTTTACAATCATCATGATATTAGAGTAAAAAGTCCTTCTCCTTAACAAGAGGTTACACTGAATAATGAGCACTACAACTCTCTATTTGAAATTTAATGTTAATTAAACTTTCTAGCATACCTGTGCTGGTTTCTGTTTCTTTTTCTTCTGTTTTTTAGAAAGCCTAAGAGCAAACATAAATCAAAATCTCAAATACTTAACTTTATGAAGACTTACAAAGTAAAAACACTAAAACACTGGTGATACAGAGAGATATAAAGTATTAAAAATATTTAAATCATAGTGCATTAAAAGGGAAAGAAAATGTTCACATTATCGTTTTAGGAAATTAAGTGGCTCAATAGATAGTAATTAGCATATAAATTACCTAGATGTAAAACTCCTTTTAAATAGTCATAATATAGTCTGTAAAAAATTGTATTTGACATCATGTCTTTACTCATTTCAATATTATAAAGTTCTCTTAACTAGAAGAGATACAGAAAATATTAGCACAACAGAGTAATTTCTTTGAGATAAAACAGCATGTAAATGTCATCTCTCAGTGTGGTAAGTACAAGGGGGACCCAAAAAAACCCGGAATTATCTTCTGGAGGGCGGGCCCCATGCAGTGCAGGCTCCTGCCTAGTTTCTAGGAGCCCATCTGTACCAATGAACCAGCTGGCGTGGCTGTGAGAGGCTGAGTTCAGCTTCAGTAAAATTTTTTGAAGACACTTTTGACACGTTTGCCCGTTTCCTGACGGGTGATTTATGAGGGCACCTGCCCACACAGCACTGAGTGTTCATAAGCTTTTGACCAAAATCAGCCTGCGCCCCCGCCCCACCTTCTCTATCCACCTGATCTCTGCCTGAGCAACTATTTTTTGTTTCCCTGGAATGGTTTCCCAAAGGGAACCATTTTGCCAATGTGGAAGAGGTGACACAAAAAACCTAAGAAGCACTAAAAGACAGCAAAATTGATGAGTTCAAAAATTATTATTAAGCAGCAGAAAATGTCTCAATAGGTCTACCACATCACATGGAGAGTCCTCTGAAAGCGACTGAAGTTTAAACATGTCGTCATATGCAATTGTTATAAACATATCCGGGTGTTTTGGGGTTCCCCCTGGTATGCCTGTGATATCTCTAAGACGTACTTCTGTATCGGAGCCTCCTCCAGCTCTTCCTCAGAATTGGCGTTCAATAGGTTTTCATCAGTTTGAGACCCTGAAAAACTTTCTTCCTCCTTCTCCAGCTGCTGTTTTAACAAGGCAACCATCTCCCGGTGCTTCTTGGACTTTTCGTGGTTCCTCATGCTGCAAGGACAACCTGACGTGAGTAACTGCAACAGGACTACAGTGTGGCATGTGTGCTCAGAAGGGCTGCAGGACAAGCGCGAGCAAGTTCAGGTTTACTCCTGGCTAACTGGCACGATGGCAGCGATGCAACAGAAACAGAACCCTGGCGGAGTTCTTAGGCCCAAGCGCACTAGACTCCTCTGCTCTGCTCTTTTCTGGGCTCTCCCGAGGTCTCCCCCTCTTCTGTCTTCTGCCTGCATATGTTCTCACTGCTTTCTTCCCTCAAATTCTCTATTAGTTCTACTTTCCAATTCTTAAAATTCAAGCCTTCGCCACTGTTTTCTCTTTGCTAATTATGTGCTAAAGGTTTATCTGTTCCTGGCCCTGCATGGGCCTCGCAGGATCACTGGGAAATCACAAAGCAACAGTTTAAAAGGAAGACATCTTGGGTTTCAGACGGTGATGTGTACAATATGATGTATATACTGTACAAGAGTCGTTTACCTCTTTTTACTATTTTCAACAGGTGACTTTCACCTTCTCAAGATGGGTCACCCTTCTTACTCCCACTACTCTATGAACCACTCTAAGAGTGAGTTCAGACACACTGCTATTCCTGTAAAACTCTGCTCCACGGAGCACTAAGTAACACTTCACAGAACAGAGTTGACTACACTCAAGGTGCAGAAGTTAGACCCACCCGACAGTAGGGAAATTGCAACTCTATCCACTTAATCTCATCGGTTCCAATTTTCGTTTTCTAGTTTGGGTTTGACTTCCTTTGCCACTCACATTCTCCTTTAGATCAAGGTTCCTTGGAAAAATTGAAACATCTTGTGCCAAGAAGTGAGTGCTCAAAATGTGACTGGGCCCTGTCAAAAGGACATAGGAGCCAGGGTGAAGGAACTCTCACTGCCCACTGCTGGAAAAATTGGAGTAAGAAAAGGGCAATAATAAATTATAAACACTGAAGAAAATCCATAAATTCACACCGACAACAGCTTGGTAAGCAGGGGAGACAGAGAGCTCGGGCCCCCAGCAGGAAGCTGGGTGATGACCAAGGATGTGGAGCAGGCCGACATCCTCAGTGGGCGCTCAACCTGGGAAGGAACTTCTGACGGGGACTCAGATATTTGCATAGTTTCGAAGCATCTCCCCGCAGGCAACTGAAAACAATTTCTGCCAACTTTCCAGTGGACAAACAGGACAGCACAGCGCCTTGACGGGGTGATGGAAATGATCACCCGCAGCAACGGACAGGCAGATGCACATGCCTCCACATGGGAAAGCCAGAGAGCCACACATTTATGTAGACTCTCAGCTGGGCATGCAAACTTGAACCCAATCGTGAGGAAACAACACACTCCCAATAAGAAAAACGTTACTAAAAAAAATATTTTCAAGGGCCAGTATTCTGGAATGTCCATGGCACAGACATGGAACCATCCAGATTCAACAAGACAATACATGCAGTACAGGTCCCTAGACCAGATCCTGCATGGAAGTGACAGATGCCTCACAGGACCTAGTAAGGGGCCACCTGACATAAGTGGAATACGGGCGGCAAATGAGGTGTCATAAACTTCCCCAGGTTGACAGCTGTATTCTGTAAGGCAATGTCCTTATTCTTAAAGAACACACACTGAACTACTGTACCTAGAAGACAAGGAGTATTACATGTCGCAACTTATTTAGAAAAACTGTGTGGCATGGGAAAGAACAAGCACACACAAACGGAGAAAGCACGAGCAGCAGGTGAATCGGATACCCTGTGTTCTATTCTAGTGACCTGCCCGTCAATCCAGCGTTGTTTGCCAACAATAATTTTAAAGCATACTCCCTGTTTGTTATCTTGCTTGTTTCTACCTCCTTCCCATCTCCCCACTGCCCCTACTGCTCTGTGATCTGTCCCTTGGGGGTCCCCCAGTAAGACCATTCCTGACCTCACATCCTCACTTTCTCCTCTGGTCTCCTTTTCTCTTTACCGCACGTGTTTTGCTGCTTTTTCACTTGCTGATTCTACACTTTACCCCGTGTTATTTACGCTCTTTATCAGAGACCCATTTAATACTTCTCTTCGCCATTATTCCCATGAGGTCAAGTCCCCCCACTTCAGCAAAGGTCCTATAGCAGGACGTCTGAAGCTCCCAGGCTGGCAGCCAGGGCCGTGCGGGAGTGTGATGGCGGGAGCACATCTGCCACCAACAACAGAGAGAGACCATAAGCTGTGGTCTTGACTTCTCTCCAGTATGACTATGTCTTCTTTGCCAAAAAAGCACCATTTCTTTCTGAAGACACATGCATGTTTACAAAGCAGCTACTGCATAGGAATATCGACATGACTGAGAATCAGTTCAACAGGCTCAATGCTGGCAGGTCATTCCTCCTCCCCTGCTGGATACAAAGCCTCCAAGGTGACACGTGGGAACTAATGAGCAAATGCTAAAATGTTTCTTCTTGGGACTTTCAAAGTGTTAGACTTCACCTCAAAAGGAGAGGTGAGCTGGAAGATATTAAACTTACGCCTTTTCCGTCTTGAAAGATTTGTCACACGCTGGGCAGTACAGTTCCTCATACAGCTCTGTATCCTCAGCCTCGTCGCTGTCTTTGCCTACAAGGAAGGAAGCCCGTGTAAGAAGCACAGATCTAAAACATGCTGACAAACTACATCTGTTTAGTGCGGATCTAAAGTTGCACACAAATCAGAAATAAAACACTTACTTTCTTACCAAAACAAACAAAACCCCATGTTATCAGGATTTGAGCTGACCCTTTAAAAGCAGCACTAAATTACAGAGATAAATCAATCACTTTACCTTTCAAGATCTATTCGTAAGTCTACTGAGGAGATAATTCTCAAACCCTGTGTGCGAGCTAAGTTCAGAATCAAAGGTCACATCATAATTCTACCACACAGCAGTTTTTCAACCAAGTTTTTTTAGTTTACCTCTAGAGCAAGAATTGCTACAAATAGATTTATAACTGCAACCTACTCTTAAATGCTTAAATAAACTTAGCTTAAAACATCCTATCATTATTAGACAGGACATAAAGCAGCATATTACATGTAAAGTTTAACACTGTTTCTGTAGACTTTTAAAAATAAACTTGAAGATTTATTACAATGGAATAATTACTATTACTATAGTCCAAAAATTTAAGCAACTAAAAAGCGCAATAGTTTTGGGATCAATGAAGATCTCGAAGCATCTCTGATATTCTACAGACTGATTCTTCATAATAAGTGATGTTAATATGATTCTGACAGGCATTCTCATTAAAATTATAAACTATCCAAATACAGTCAATGCTTAGTATATGGTATTATTTTCCAATTATGTGTACACTTTCAATAAATCACATTCATGAAATGAACTCTGATTAAGCAAATAGTAAAGAATGCTGGATTTGAAGCCAAAACCTGAATCTAAAAATGGTTATACATTTTCAGGCATGACCCAGCTTCCCAGTTTAAGCTCCTTTATCAAGAAAATGCAGCTTATTCCATGAGCAAAACCACATTTCAGGGCTATTATTGAAAGATGAAGTAAGATCTTGTAAGTAAAAGCATTTTATAAATTATAAAACTACATAATTACACCACCTCACATTTAGAGTGCTTTGTAATTTTTAAAGCACTTTCACACATACTACTTCTTATTCATTAATAAAAGTGTCATTTGCTAATTATTTTGAATAAATACAAGTCTGTCATTTTATCGTTTGGCCTATTAGTCTGAAAAAGCACATTTATAAATATTTCAGCACAGCAAGTGCCCTTCAAGTCAGAAATGAGAGGCAGAGTTTATATACACCACATAGGCTTCCACACAATATCAGTTTTTCTGGAAAAGAGCTGCTATTAAAACTTGATCTACTGCTTAACTGCATTTTTAGAAATAACCTGTTGGGGCCGCTGGCTGATGTGGTTCAGTGGACTGAGTGCAACCCGTGAATCAAGGGGTCACGGGTTCACTTCCCAGTTGGGGCACATGCTTGGGTTGTGGGCCAGGTTCCCAGCTGGGGGTATGCCATAGACAACTTCTTAATATGTCCATCACTCATCAACATTTCTCTCCCTCTTTTTCTCCTTCCCCTCTCTAAAAATGAATCAACTAGATCTTTTTCAAAAATAAAAAATAAGCCCTGGCTGGTAGCACAGTGGATAAGGCGCTGGCCTGTGAACCCAACAGTCATGGGTTCGATTCCCCAGCCAGGGCACATGACCAGGTTGTGGGCCAGGTCTCCGGCCGGGTCCATGGCTGGAAGCAGGTGAAAGGCAACCATACATTGATGTTTCTCTCCCTCTCTGCCTCTCTCCCTTCCCCTCTCTCTGAAAAATAATAAAATATTTTTAAAAAATTAAAATAAAAAAATAAAAAATAAATTAAATTGCCTGTTGGTCACACCTGTCAAAATGCCCGCTTGTCAAATATATTTTATACAGCCAAAAGCACAAGCTGGTTAAAACATGGTCAGAAAAATGTATGTTAATCAAATTACCAGAATCAGACTACCTCAACAAACTACCTTTCCTTGGCCCATACAATATCGCTTTTCATTTTCACTACCTGCCAAATTTAAAAATTGGGAGATGTCACATACAAATCCAGATTTTGCCCTGGTTGGTGTGGCTCAATGGACTGAGCCTTGCCATGAAGATCAAAAGGTCGCCAGTTCGATTCCCAGTCAGGACACATGTCTGGGTTACGGGCCAGGTCCCCAGGTGGGGGTGTGTGACAGGCAACCAATCAATGTTTCGCCTATCAGTATTTCTCCCTTTCTCCTCTCTCTAAAAATAAATAAAGTTATTTATTTATTTATTTTTTGAAATCCAGATTTCCAGCCCTGGCAGTGTAGCTCAGTCGGTTGGAGCATCATCCATGAGCCAAAAGGTTGTGGGTTCGGCGCCAGTCAGAGCATATACCCAGGTTGCAGGTTTGCTCCCCACCCCATACAGGAGAAGGCAACCAATGAATGTTTCTCTCTCACAGGGAAATTTCTCTTTCTCTCTCTCTTCCTACCTCTCTAACAACATTGTAAAAATGTCCTCAGGTGAGGATAAAAGAAAAAATCCAGATTTCCAGCTTTACTTAAAAACCACACACAAAAACTCCAGCAACAGGCGGCTAGAACTGTGTGTTCTCTGGGTTGTCCTCCACCCTCCCGTGTCACTGTGGAACCCTTTCCCGGCCCTGTAACACCTTCGGTGCACCCCTGTGCACGAAACATTCTCCCAAGTCCCTCACTGAAGAGAAGTCAGCGCCCGCGCACCTCTGGGCTCACGCTCCTCCGCGTCGTCGGCATCGGAGGCGTCTCCGAACTCCTTGCCGTAGCGCGCCTCCATCTCGCGGAGCTCCTTCTCCAGGTCGGCGGCCGTCACCCAGCTCTGCTCCTTGTACTGCTCCGCCAGCCTAGACAAACAGCACAGTCTCCGCGAGAGGCCCTGCTCTCACGTTGTCGGCGCTCACAAACGAAACGTCTGTGCTGAGTTCAAATGGGCAGTTGCTTTAAATCAGTTAGTTGTGGTTGATTTTAATTGCTTAACTAGGAAATGCGTTTTGAAATGTAACTCTTAGCCACTTATTAAAAGTTTTTAATTGACTTTAAGTTATAAGTGTCAAGTGACTTGCTAACTTTCCAAAGATGAGGTGTGGGGCATAGCATTTTTGAGAAGCAGTTTTCTAAAGAATGCTCTATGGAATGTTCTGGATACAATGCTTTTACAGTAACTCAAAAACAAACAAAAAAACCTCCCACACACAAAACTTAACAAGCACCTAGATGACCTAAATGAGGACATCCTGACAGAAGAGACAGGCAGTACCACGTGGTGGAGAAAAAAGGGCACTGGACTGAATTCCTGGGTCCAGGTCCCACCTCTGTGACTTACCAGCCATGTGACCTTAGGCCTGTCTACCTCGTTTTCTCAAAAACGAGGTTAAAACCAGAATTTACCTCTAGCGCTGAAAGCAGGCCCTACACAGGGTAAGAACTCAGTCACCGCTAGTTACTATTACGTTTTACAAGAGCCTATAAAGGATCTCCCGTATAAACGGTCTGGGAAGGAGATGACCCAATTCAAAAGCCATTTTTTCCCCCACAGGAGATGAAAAACCTCTGTAGTGTCAGGATTTAAAGACAATAAAAGAAAAGAAAGTAAGATGAAGCCAGGATGAGGATCCAGGGCAACCTTGAAGCACCGAGTCAGGGAGCTGCCGCGTAACCGGAGCCCACGTGGGGCCAGGGCGCGGCCACACCTCGTACCTGGCCTGCTTCAGCTTCTGCTGCCGCCGCATCTCCTCAGCTTTCCGCGCCTTCTCTGCGTTCTGCTCCTCCACCAGCTTCCGGTGGGCCTGCACCCTCTTATCTCTCTTCCGGATGAACCCTACCAGCTGCCGCACGAGCTCATTCTTCTCTTTCCTTGCTTTGTCTCGAGTCTTCTTGTTTTCTTTCTCCATGGCGCGTTTCTCCCAGTGGTTGGAAGCTTGTCGGGTATCATATTCCTCTTTCCAAGCAAAGTTCTTCTGGGTGCAGAAACTCTGCCAATAGGCGTAGAAGGGGTGGACTACCTAGTGACAAAGGAAATATGTAAAATACTAGTGATTTATTTACTAGTAAGGCAGTACATATTCATGATGCAATACATCTCTTGTCCACTGTATGTAAAATATCAAGGTCCCTCCCTTGATTACTATGAATCAAGGGAGTAGAAAACAAGGTTTTAACAAAATAAATCACTATTCAGTATGAAGTTTACCAAGGCAGTTAATGGGATGGGACGATGGTCAATAAGCAGGGAAAAGGAGAAGAGGGGTGGCTGCCAGGAATTGAGAGAGGAAGAAAGTCACAGGATAGGGCTGAGAACTAAAACAGAAACGGAGAAAGAGACCCTCATCAATGCTAAGTATACAACAGCAATGCATTTTTCTTTCACCGTGTCATAGTCACTCTGGGAGTCTCCAAAAGAGGGGAAGTCCTCAGCATCCTCTTCCAGCACTGATTCCAGTTCTTCCTTCGCGATCATTTCAAAAACATTACGATACACCGTATAAAAGCCCTAAAAAACAGGTATCAGAAACACAAATTTTAATACTTTATAGTCTAATCACATAGCAAGATTTTAAAATGTAACACAAAACCTTTACTGTTAAAGAATTACAGCCTCTGGAGAGTATTATGCTTAGTGAAATAAGCCAGTCAGTGAAGGACAAATACCATATGATCTCACCCATTACAGGACAATAATGAACAAAACTAACAACAAGCAAAACAGAACCAAATATATGAATACAGTGAATAGGCCTTCAGTGGTCAGGGGGAAGGGGGTTGGGGGGAGGCAGAGGCAAGGAAGGGGAGCAGCTTAGACTAGAACCTAGTATAAAGGAACCATGGACATGGACAACAGGTGGTACTGACTTTGGGAGGAATGGGTGGGTGGGGAGGGGGACAGAGGGGAGCAAGAAGGGGATGGAGGTAATATAACAACAATAAAATTTAAAAAATAAAAAAGATTTACAGCCTCAAGCTGTCACTGTATGTTTATGTTTCAATTATAGGTTTTTTAATATGCTGATAGTTTAAGTATAGAGGCATTTTTTTTTTTTTTTTAAGTTTTCAAAATGAACATTATTTCAGTTTCTATTACAGAATTCTCTGTGTACTTGAGTCTAACTTAAGTGCTTGGGAACAAATGCTAAGGGAGTTCATCTCTTACCTTTTCGTCATCCCCATAACCAGAGTAACAAGTAACCGTGAAATAGCGAAGCAAATCTAAGCTGTCATCTTGATATTCTCCTTCAAGTCCACCTTTGAGCAGAGCCTCTCTATGATTATCGTACCTAAACAGACAAAAAATTAGCCTCATCAGTGAAGGCTAAATACATACGATTTCTAAATAACTTATTATTCTGAACCAGCTACAATGCCATTACTGTACATTTTAATGTGTCCAACCCACAATCAAAAAGTGTTAAGCAAAAAATCAATGTGGAAAGACAATGTCTCACAAAATCGCTGACTAAAACTATGACTACAATATCTAACACACTATGGGCGTAATGTAGCACTAGCCCATGTGAACAAGGGCCTTTAATTAGCCAGGGAGTGCCCATGCCTCTCCCAGGATGGAAGCTCCATTTTCACAGGAAAGAAACATTACTGAGTAGGACAGTCCTGGACATAGTTGTGTCCACACATTAATTACACACTTAGGATCTGAGAATTTACCAACATATACCAAAATAGGACTCTTGCTACATTTATGTAAACAATCCAGTAGCTTCATACATGCAATTACCCCACATAATAATTCTGCCAAGTTACTCGTTATCCCTGTTTGATGTGTGACAGGAAGGTGAAGCTCAGCGACGTTAAGTAACTTGCTGTCCCCAGTCATAAAGCCAGGGAGCAGCAAAGCTCCAACTGTAAGCCAGGCCTCCCCGCCCTGCAAGGACTGTGCCCTCCCGCCAGCGCCCAGGACAGCCTCCACACAACAGTGCGGTTAACAGGCAGCAGCTTTAAATGAAAGACAGGAGAACCCTGAGAAAGACAGAGAAACCACCTCAATCCGGAGAGGAAGCCAGAGCAAAAGGGCATCAAGAGGGACCTCGCATTCCCGAAGGAAGACAAAAGCCTGTCTAAGGCCAGATCCCCAAGCTCCTTGGGAGGAGAAGTATTTAGGATCCTCTCTCTGCTCTCCATGTAAAAGATAATTTGGCAAGAATTTTTTTACAGCCTGTCTCCCCTGGCAGCCAGCCGCTGCACCCTGGCACAGAGGCGACCTGCGGATCGGCATGAGCGCCCGCCCACCGGCTCATGGGAGCAGCAGGCTGGGGCAGTTACGTTCGGCTAAACGCCTATTTCTTCGCAGCAAAAAGTTCATCAACTCTGAAAACTCACAGTTCCCAATGCAGAAGTTGTTTTGAAATACTAAGTCACCAACTCATCATTAGCAAAAGTGTCTGTCATAGGTGTAGAAGCTTAACTCAGGTCCATAGAAGCTGGGAAAATATTAGCATTCTTGTATTAAAACACTATTTCTGTTTTTAAAGGACAAGCCAACATTCTTCCTTGTCTGACATCAGGAGATCTGTCACACACCAGAGACCCACTGAATGAGAAGGCATCATCTAATGCTGCCAAGCTACCTGTTTCACTAGCAATAAAATCAGGTAATGAGAGTGACCATCACTGAGATTCTATCCAAATATGGCATTTTTATATCACAAGTAGGTGACAAAAGCCTCAGGACACACCAAAACCATCCATGTATTTTTTCTTTAATCCCTCTATTGACAGTTCTTCCTGACAAAATGCACTGGGATAGGAGGGCAGCGAGATACTCACCATGCCCTTTCCTGGGGGTCACTCAGTACATCGTACGCTGCTTGGATTAATTTAAACTGTTCAGCTGCTTCCACAGCATTGTCCAGGTTTTTATCTGTTAAGATAAAGTCACAGAAATTTAGTTATCAAAAAACTACAGGACAAAATCCAAAAGGAACCTCACCTATCACAAATGCCATGAATAGATGAACGTACAAAACATTATTATTTTAGAGGAAGGGGAAGGGAAGGAGAAAGAAAGGGAGGGAAACAACAGTGTGCAGCTGCCTCTCGCACGTCCCCGACTAGGGACCTGGCTCGCAACCCAGGCATGTGCCCCGCCTGGGAGTCGAACTGGCGACCTTTTGGTTCGCAGGCTGGTGCTCAGTCCACTGAGCCACACCAGCAAGGGTCATCAAAGTTTAAATGGCATTCTCATATTATTATTCTTTGTGCTTTCCTCTTCGTCCACTATGCTCTTGTCCACTCTCTCCCAAACCTTTTTACAGCACCTTTTGGAAAACTCCATGGCTCGTGCCCTGGAAGCCGTCTTGACCGAAAGCAGGCTCCCTGAGCACATCGCCCCCCTCAGGCTCCTCCCGCCAGGGCTCTGTGCTGCAGGGCTGGGGCTAGCACCCCCGGCCCGGGCGACGCACCCTGGAGGACAAGCTAGCAGCCCTTCGAGATCCACCGGTCCCCCACCTCCTTCACTCCCCTGTACTCATTTCCCAACCACTGCCTCTTCTTCACGGAGAATTTCAGTTCTTGGCTCAGAGGTTCCACCCCCAGATCCTTCTCATTATCCTGAGTGACTTCAACGTACCCTGACCTCCTGGTCTTCCCACCTGCAGTCCTGCCTACACCAATCCACTCTCCCCTGCTCCCAACTCTTCACTGCCCTGTGCCTTTGGGTTAAAATCCAGTCTACCTAATCCAGCTCACCACAACCCCCATGACTTGGCTCCCCTCTCCCTCATCATGCTCAGCTCTCTCCCAGTCCTAGACTCTGCCATACTCTCTTGCCACCCTCCACCTGTACGCCCCGTTGCCCTGCTGCAGGTCTCGATCCAGATGTCACTTCTAGGGATACACATCTGCCCCACTCACACGTAAACCCAGTCCAGTTGGTACAAGCGCTCCTAAGCACCTTTTGTTCACCCTCATCTGTCTCCTCTCAGTACAACCCAGCAGGGCAGGGACCACGCCCGCCTGGGTCATCCACAGAGTAAGTGCCTGGGGAACAGCCATCAGATGCATTATTGAAAGCTGGCCCTTCACAAAGCGTAATCTCAGCAAGCAATACTGGTGTCCCTACTGGGAATTATTCTCAGATGCTCCACACAAGAAATAAAAGTATTTCCTTCTCTTTTCTTTGCAACAAAAAACGGGCAGCCTTTCTACTTGAGAAACACATTTGGAAACAAAGCCCATACGTTAACCTCAGAAACATCTAACACAGTACCTTGCACATGAAATCAAACATTTGTTGAGTGAGAGACTAACAAGTTAATGAGCCAGCAAAGCAGACCGAAACCCTGCATTTCCTGGAAGAGTACTTCCTCCCTCAATGCATAAGCATCTTCAAACCAAAAGATATTTAGGATGCTATTTTCTCATTCAGAGAAAATACTCATATTTAATTACTAACAGGTTTGGTTTTAAAATAGGTAACTGCTATTTTATTAATATTTGTCTATTTCTTCCTTGCACCAATTCCAATCAATCACCGTATCTGGTAGTTTCCCATTTACAACAGCTCTTCAATCAGGACCTTACCCTCTCCACTGAATTCCAAGCCTGACTCCTGTCTCCCTCTTCAGTCCTCTCAGTTGCCTTCATAGCTTTTTCCAAGAACATCTGAATAAAACCAGCCTCAACTCTCCATTATTGGAAAAGCCAATTTCACAGTCCTTAGCCTAACATTCAAGGCCCTTACAATTTAATCTCAAAACTGCTACTCGAAAATGTTTTAATATTGTCATTAAAACTATATATGCATTTGCTCACAAGCATTAATCCTCTTCCTCACTCTTCCACCCACAACATCATGAATACCTAACTTTCTTCTAATTCCTAAATCAGTGTTCTAATGCTTCTAAATTATGCTTGATTCCTTCATTGTGGATGCAACTGACTTCCTGCTCTGATGAACACTTTGCTCTTTTACCTCTTCCCTTCCAATGCCTATCACATCTTTTTAGTTCCTCTGTTGGTCAACATTGTAACTTTAAGTAACAAACCCCTCCCTTTACTTCTTGCTCCATCAACTGTAAGCATTACCTTCTGACTTTGGGTCCCAAGCCTTCTCAACAGCTCTTCTTCCAAGGCCTATTTTCAGACTCCCAATAAACTGTCTCCAGATCCACCTTTTATCCCCTACATGCTCCTCCCACACTGGTATGTTCACGCTTCTCAATTCCACTCCTCTAGGACTCAGGTAAGACACCTGCCCCCTTCCACCTCCGCCGAGGGAAGGCCTCCCCACCTCGCAGCACACAGTGAAAACTCCCTCTTCTGAATTTCTGGGGCATCACTAGTTATTCTATTACTCCAATCACCTTTGCTTGGATTTGTATTTAACTTCTCATGTGTGTAAGGCATGTTTTCCTGGCAAGACTGAAGTCCGTCTGGGCATTTCAGAACCGACTGTGTATATTGACTTACACACACTGCAGACTAGAAACACGCTTATTGATCAGTGCTAATTTAAAAAAAACAAACAAACTCTTCTTATAAGCCTTAAAAAGCTGAACTCCAACTCCTTCCTGTCTTGGTTTCCCAGTCTGGCAGACCTACTCCGACACACAAGTCCCAGGGGCCTGGGCTACAACCAAATGAAACATTCAAATCAAGGATCCTTCCACGTAAACTTCAGTAGGGAAGAGTGCTGCCAGTTCCTCTGCCTTAACTTCACTATGACAGGAGCTGTAAACAGCACTTGAAAGCAGCAGGGATTAGGCGATCGCTAAGGCCGGCGAGGAAGAGCCGGAGGGACCAGCGCAGCGGGGCGCTCAAGCCCCGGACCCGCCAGGCAGGGCTGCGTTTTGAACTCCGGGCTCTTCTGTCTCCCGCGGTCCGCGAGCGGGTTGGGGGAGCAAGCGAAGTCCCAGGAATGTCGTCTTTCCCGATCCAGTGGCAAGTGCGGGAGCCGCGGGCCGCGCCTGGGAGGCGACGGGGTGTGGGGAGCTCAGGCGGAGCCGGGGTGACGGTGGGGAGGTGTGGGGGGGGCGCTGCGCCCACCGAGGGGCGACGAGGCGGTGAGGGCGCGTTGGGGAGGACCGCGCGCGACCCCTGGCGGGGACCGGACCGGGGCTCGGCACAGTTTCCCGGGCGAGGGGAGCTCCGGGAGGGTAGACCGAGGCACAGCCGGGTCCCCGGAGTCACTCCAGGAAGAGGAATGAAAAAGGTCGCCAGGCTGGGGACTGACTGCGAGGGACCGCGGCGGTGGCGGAGCAGTTACCCGGGTGCCATTTCAGGGCCAGCTTCCGATAGGCCTTCCTGAGCTCCTCCTCGCTGGCGTCGCGCCGCACCCCCAGCGCCTCGTAGTGACACTTCATCGTCCGGCCGGGCGGGGGGCCGGGGCCCGGGGCGGGGCTGGGACCCGGGCCCGGGCCGAAGTGTTGGTGGCGGCGCTGGTGGTCCTCTCCTGCGGCGGAAGCCGGGCGCCTGCACCGGGCCAGCCAGCGAGCGCGGCGGCGGCGGCGGCGGTGGCCGGCGGCGGCGGCGCGCGGGAGAGTCAGGCCGCGCGGGGTGCGACACGCGGTTGCGCGCAGGGGCCGGCGCCGGCGACCGCGGCTCCGCATGGGCGGAGGGAGGGCCTTGGGCCGGAAAAAGCCCAGCGGGAGGCGGGGCCGCGGCGCGAGGGAGGCGGGGCCGCTGCAGGTGGGAGGCGGGGCCGCGGCGCGGGTAGGGGGCGGGGCTGCTGCAGGTGGGAGGCGGGGCCACGGTGGAGGTCATTGTGACGGTCCGTGTGAGTGACACCAACTGGTCGGCCGTCCTGAGTACTGAGGTAGATGAAAAGATCCTGGAAACATCTTGGGACTTTGATGATAATCGTGGCACAACTGAGCCCCATTTTTATGTAAGAGGCAGCTCATGCCGGAAGTAGACCAGTGGTTGGCTCCATCCAGCCTTCCAATCTAATCAATGGCAGGATTCGGTTGGACTGAACAATTAAAAAAAACACCAGTGTTTTAACTCCAGTTCTCTTCAGCTACCATTTAATGAGATCTCTAAATATTCTCCCTTTTGACCACTATGCATGAGGAATAAACAGCAAGTTGACTTAAACTGAAACAATTTAAGAGGAACTATCAACGCTTTTTAATAGAACCAATTACCAATGTGGGTGAAATTGTGCTGACCCATCCATCCATCCATTTGTTTTCCAAATTGTAAGAGAAAGTTTATTCAGAAAGTTCCAGAGGGAGTAGAAGCGAGCCTGCTGGGCTGGGGAAGCTCAGGGGAGAAGTTAGAGAAGCAGAAGGGCCCTTGGAGCTCCAGGGAGGAAAGCGAAATCAAGGTAAGGCACCTGGGGCGAGGGGGGAGGGGAAGATGGGTAAGGGAAAGGCCTCTGATCCAACATTTCAAAATTTGTTTAGTGTAAGGATTCAGTTAAGGCATAGTACTTAACTAGGTTTTCCTTCACAACAGATACACGGTATTAACAGGATAGAAGATCAGTACAACTGTTACAAATAATTTGGTAAGGTGTCAAAATAGCATCCTACTGGTCATTAAAATGCATTAACTCACCAATATTTCACTGATACGTAGTTTACATACTTCAGCTAGTAGGTGGTTGTATTTGTCAGCCATGTGCATGTTAGTGAAGGGTTGGCTCTGCCACATCCATTTTGTAGTGTTGGGGTACCCCAAGTTTAGGAAGGTGGTCCATTTCTCCCTAATATCCTGCTCCCTGCACAATTGAAACAAACCAACTCTAAATCAGCTTCTCCACTCACCACTGTCCAACCAAATCTCTACTCAAAATTCGTAACTTGCCTATTTTCCAAAGAAGGGAGATAATACAGCTTTGTTTTGAAAAGTGGTAATGCACAGGAATTGAGGAGTTTGAACGCAAGGTAAATGAGAACATTCCCTCATCAGAGAATGGAATGGAGGACAAGGGGTGCAAAAAATGACTGGATCTTTTTCTTCCTTTAACTACATTTTGTTTTGCTTATAACCTCTTGAGTCACTTGCCTTTTTCTCCTGAGGAAAAGGGGATTTTTGCCTATAACATTGCAGAGAAAATTTAACAATTACACTGGATATTTCAGTCCAAAGGAACATCTTTAAACACACTAGCTTCTAAATGAACATAGACTCGGAAGATGAAGATTTCTCATTCAAATGAGATATTCATATAAAAGACTAAAAGGGAAGTAATTTGGCACAGGAAAATAGATGTGGTAACTGATGATCAAAGTTGTTAACTTGGAAATTCCATGAAAACTCTACAGCAAAATCAAAATATATTAAGTAAAAAGTATTGTCTTCAAACTCACAATTTGTTGATCCAGGTTATGTTTATAACCTATAATTACCTTGAGATGTGTTTTTTTAAAAAATCCTGAATACAGTTCTTATTTTCATCCAACGCCAATTTTTTTTTTTTCAATTTTGTTGTTTTAAGAATACAGAATGCTTCATGAATTTGCGCGTCATCCTTGCTCAGGGGCCATGCTAATCTTCTCTGTATTGTTCAATTTTAGTATATGTACTGCCTAAGGGAGCATCAAGGCCAGATTTAATTGCCTAAAACATTTTTTTTTTCATGTAACAAATTTGGCCTTCATTAGCCACATACAAGTGTATCAGGAAAACCTGACCTGAATGAATTACCTACATCATTAAGATTTCAAGCAGCTTCTTTTAGACTATTTCAAGATAAAACCTAATTATACTTTCTTAGCAAAAAATTGAGAAGAAATGAGAAATTGATCATCCTGACTACATTTTTTAAAAAGGAAGAATTAAAATGCAAGTGATGAACTAGGAAAAATATCTAGAACAACCTTACTATGTACGAGCTGTTAAATAACCACCACCCCAAAATAAGATTAGTTACAAAAAAAAAAAAAAAAAAGGAAAACAATCCCAAAGCAAAAAAAAAAGTCTTTTTTCTATCCAATTGACAAAGTTTCGCCATTGGTGATGTTACAAGGAAGTAAAGGCTCTAACCTCTGGTGAGGTACAGTATTTAGAGGAGCAACCAAAATATTTCAGTATTCACAACCTCTGACCCGAGATCCACTTGGACACCCTCAAAAATGGACAAAGTAATTTATGTATAAAAATGCTTGTTGCAAGCATCTATATAAGGAAAAGACACAACTGAACTAAATATCCAACAAAACTGGTAATATAGCTACAGTATGGAGAATACTGTGGAATTACCATCAGAGAGGATATGGGAAAATTTGTAGTAAGTGGTTGACAGAACACTATATGCATGACCCAGTTTTATTAGTTATGTCTAGATCCATGTGTAACTTATACATATATGCATAAAGTCCATCTCCTCAGCAGCCACTTAACTGTTCACAGCCACTGGCACCCAGAATCTGTTATTAACCCACCTCTAAGATGGTAAACAGTGATTTTTGCTTCAAATAATTTTTATAAGAGGAGAAATTCTAATATTTTAATACCCTATAACAAATAGCCCCATTTTTCTTTTACTGTCAATTTAAAAACTAATTTATACCCGCTGCTTGTAAAATGTTTCTAACATTGGCAAAATGTGTTCAACACATGCAGTAACTCATTTGATTCTCAAAACTTGATTTTTTATTGTTCTTTTTCAAGGTACAGTAAAAACCAGATCAGAGGTCGGCTCTTCCAAGGCCTCATTCATTGGTGACTCAGGGACTCAAACTTCAGTAAGATGTTCTCCTTCCTACGAGTCAGCCCCCACTTACAACCCTAAGCTAAGCTTTCAAAGGACCGAATGCTTTGTCTTAAAACTGACCCAATAAATCTGTTTATATTTCAGCTTTGCTTAACCCAAACTTTTCATCCAATACGGCAAGACTAAACCTTAAGTATTCTAAGTTTTTAGTAATAACAAAATAAACCTTGCGAAGACAAATTGATGAGTGCTGGCAGTATTTTATTTAGAAAAACGTAACAACACTGAAGCCACAAGATTTTAGTTTTTCCTTTTAAACGTCACGCTAATTAGATGTAAGACAGTCCTGAATTAATAAAAGTATTTACACATTGCATACAAAATAAATATAAAATAACTGAAAAATTAGTTATCTAATGATTCATTTTGCATTCCCACGGTTCATCTTCTGTCTCATTTTTCTTTGCCTTTTGTAAACCCTTTTCTTTCTTGCTTTCAAGTCGACTTTCGGCTCTGGTTTCACCCACTGTATTTCTACTGGCTTTTCTTCAGCTGGTGTAATGAAAACGTCTGCAGTGGGATCATGCGGCACAACCGTCTTTGGCTGTTTCTTTCTCAGTTTCTGCACCTCTTTGACTTGCTGCTTCTCTTTGTATTTTGCAGCTGTGATGGATCTCACGATACGCCGATGCTAGACACAAAACAAACAAAAAAATTAAGATGCTTTTGGAATACAAATAGGCATTTAATATATGGCAAATACATTAACTTATGAACCCCATTTCTCTTAATCCCAAAGGAAAAAAAAAGTCATATGCAAGGCTGCATGCTACAAAGCCCAAATTCAGTTTCAGTTAACAGAATAGTTATATTGACAATTGTTTTCACCAGAGTTCTTTAACGTGGCAGACCACTAACCAACAAAAACACCTTACCATGTTTGGTGACTGGTAGTGAGGATTTTCATATAAAGTTGGTCCTCCAAAACTTCCCTGGAAAATCTTTATGAGATTTAAGACAAAACGAGGTCCTATTTCTACAAGAGCAGCATCTTCTTCTATTATCTTAAATAAAAAAAGAAACATTTCATTTTGGTTTAGATATACTAGTATTCCTAAAAAGTATACTGACTATAATCTCGTTTCAAATGTGCCTAAAAAAACTCAAACTAAAATTAAGGTAGAGGTGAAAAGTACCAAGCCATTAGTATTTCCTGAAATGTATTAGTTACAGGCGGTTGTCAGGGGAAATACACGTTTTTCAATGTGTCCTTTTAAAACTGAGTAGCTTGAATTTGTTGTAATTCATATCTTGTTTCTCATAATGCATGGGTTCTTGAAAACAGTGGCTGAAGTAAATTTTTTTAAATGCAACTCCCATAACAAAATGTACTGAAGCACAACTACAGGAAAACCTTGAAAAATTTAAATCACTCTCTAAATTATTTTTATAAACCTAATTCAAATTAAAGGTATATAAAAAGCATAGCACATAAAATTTATTTTTGAATGGATACTCTCTGAGGCAGCGCTGAACCACCACCATTAATACTGTATATTCACTCAGATATGTCCCCCTCAGAGGCAAGAAGGGAACATATTTAACCCACTGCAAGGCATCCAATACAGGAGCACAGGACGAACCCGGTTCGCCTCCTATGCTGTCTGAAATTCAGTCCTGATGTTCTCTTCCACCTCTCACCTCTCTGCAGATTTATTATTATCCTGCCAAATTCCTTCTTTCAAGATTTCCATAATCAATGCATGACTCAACTAATAGTTCTCACTAAATACCTTCTACAGAAACTATGCTTTTCTAAGCCTTAACCACCTGCATCGCCTGCCCCAGGTAGATTCTAACCTCTTGACAGAAACTTACATTTTACTATAGGTATTACAGCATCTAGCACAAGGACTCAATTCCTTCATGGATCTTCATACTATTTTTTTTTTAAACAATATAATTGCACTGTTTGTTGTCATTTATTTCAAAGTATAATTAAAAATTAAAGCTAACCTGAAAGTTCCGAAACCATATCCTATTATCCAAGACAGTGAAAGTAAACACGTGGTCCACAAATGGTTGGCTTTTGGGATGATACCGGGGTGTACTAAAGATCTGGTGGTAAAAAAAAAAGGTAAATAAATAATGATAATGATGATGATGATACATTAGCTCCTTATTCTATGATCCAACATGTTTTAGTTTTAGATCACTGAGATAAAAAAAAGTCCAAAGGAAGACACCCATTTATAACATATTATCAGAATACTTTCTAGAAAAGATATTTACCTGAATTAAGAGTTCTTTTAACAAAGCATAATGTGGTAATTCATCAAAAACCTATAAAAATAAAGTGAACACGTTATTTGACAATAGCAAAGTGCTTTAAAACTTTTATACGTTAACTAAATTGACTCATGCTCATGAAAAACCACCATACTGAGTAATAAAGTTAGATTTCATATAGTAAATAAAAAAACTCACAGGGTCAAAAGACAACAGGGGCCGAGAGCCTTTCAAACAGTTTCCAGTCATCTTCAGTTCAGCTAGGGTATGAACTAGAATTGTAACAACAACAAAATTATAATCTTGGCAAAATTATTCCTCAAATTTTTCAGTCTTCTTGTAAAATTTTAAATTGCATAAACTTACTATTTTGAACTAGAAATTTAGCAGATGGTCCATGAGGTGAATTTGAAAGCCTGAAAAATAGAAAGGAAACTTTTTCTATATGCTAGAATTCAGAAATAGTAAATATTTGCTTTCTCTTTATAGTTAAAATATATCATAATGTGCTCATAATATTCATGTACTTTTCTTTAGAGGTTCCAACTTCTATGAAATCAATTGAGTTTACTTCATCCCTTGGCCCTTCTTATAAAAAAGACTAAAAGAAATCTGTAAAAAGTAAAAGAATAAACCCACTTACAAGAAAAAGTTCCACCCAAATCTTACTTAATACATTCTCTTACCACATATAGAGATCCTGTTTCTTCTTAGCCTCAAAATAGATACATTTATTGCAGTTTTTCATTTCACAAACCTAAATGGAGCAAAATATTAAAAAATGAAGTAGATAATGAGCTCTAAAGCAATTCAATTTAAGTAACACCTACATTTCCCCAAAAAGCACGTAAGCAGATTAGCGACCTGCAAAGGTCTAAATCTAGGTAATTATTAGTGGTAGAAACAACTTTCCACGCTCCTCTTAGGTATTGTGCCCAAGGTAAACTAGATCCTCTGCCTCGTTCTTACTGGGGAGCCTCTCCTGGCCAGTCCCTTACAAACTACAGACAGAAGCAGCTGCCCTAGAGATAAAGCATGTCTTTCACCTGACTAATCTCAAAAAAAGAGTCCTTATAGACTCAAACACATCCCTTATAATGGCTATTCTGATTTTTCTTTTTCTTATTCTGACTTAGCTGTTTCATGTTTAAAATTTTAAGATAAAAAAATTCAAGGATTATTTTCCTCATTTAAACTCTCATTTCTGTGGTTCTGTGAAAGCATTAAGGAATTAATGAAAAGCAGAAGTATACAAAACCTGTTTTTGAGGTAAACGTCAACGTCTTGAAGGTTTACAAAGTCACACTTGAGAAATATACAGAAGCAACACAGGACCAAAGACCGTACTATCGTATTCCTAACTATCAGACACAGTATTCAGAAACTAAACCACCTAGAATATTCATAGTGCAGTGTTCTTTTTCCTGCTGGTCTTGGGATAAACACAGCAGCACTGTGCTGCTGTAGTCCGGCTCCGCTGTTGGCAAGCCACACCCTGCTCTGTTTCCTGCAGCCATTTGGCATCCCAGGCCGGTGGCCTGCCTCCTCTTAGACTGGACGCTGGAGCACCAGGTGCCGTCCTGTAGCCACTGGGGCCACAGCACGCAGCTAATGCCACTTGAGCCCACCCTCACAACGTGTGCTAAATGAGCAAGTCTAAAAGCTAAAAAAAATGATCTTTCGAAACATCTAAGTTTTTAAAAGTCTGCTTTGAAATGTCAACTTTGTCTCAACACCACTTTGAAAACAGTACCCTCATTACTACTTTGTAATTCCTTAAAAGCAAGCACCACATGCACAGCTTAGTAGTAGCAAAATGTTTTCTACTATGTGGGTTTTTTAAAATAATGACAGTAAACCAGAAGGCCACCAGTTTGATTCCAGTCAGAGCACATGCCTAGATGGCAGATTTGGTCCCTGGTCAAGGCAACCAATTTATGTCTCTCTCCCTCTCTTCCCCTTTCTAAAACCAAGAACCACATCCTTCCATGACAAATAAATAAATAAATAAACTCAAATGAGTTACTTTATACACTGATCAATGTTTTATATGTGCCCAAGTATGCATTCACATTCCAGTCATGTTACACGTAATGAGAAAAAAAGACTGAGACAGAGTTCTTTCTTGTCTTGCTGAAACAAGATAAATATAAGAACAATGAAAAAATAACACATGCTGAAGCACCAAACTCTATGATGTAGACAGTCAGTATTACTGAAATTTGGAAGGTAGATTACTGAAAATTTAATAAACTCTCAAAAAATATATAAGCCATTGAATAAGTGATTTTTTAAAATGAGATCTCTTCAGTGTTTCAAAATAGTTTGTTCCTGGTGTTCCCAGAATATTTTACTTTAATTACTTTCTAAAATTACCTCATTAATCACAAATAACTTATCTTTACGATCCATTTTGGTATCTGTAAAAAGAAAAAAGAAAAAACAAGTAAACCCAAGATTTCAAAGCACCTTCAATCAAATCACCACATGCCTTCTAGAAAATTTTTTTAAACCTTCAAAGATTTATTAATATTCAAAATGATCAGATCCGAAAACACATGACTCTTTAAAAATCTTGATTCTTTTTAAATGTAAAAATGAGTAATTAAAAATAGTCCTAAAGAATTGTAATGACCTGAGCAGTGTTTCCTCAGAATTGAGCAGTGTTCGGTGAATCCCTTTAAAAAGTGGAACAATTCTCACAACAGATGACTATGTTCTAGGACTCCAGGTTAAGAAACATTCACTTAAAGTTTGAAGTGATGAAAATTATGAATCACAGTTGCCAAAGGAAATTGATTCAAAAAATTCATTTTAGATGATCACAGGAAAAAAGGAAACCAACACAAATGAAAATTCCTCCTATTAGTTTCAGAGATCTGCAACTACGCAGCAAACCCGTTTTGAGAAACACCGATCTACCCAACTAAGTCATTAAAGAGCTAAAACTAAAATAATCTTTGTGCAATGCAGACACAAAGGCGGCTCCAAGGTAGCACTGCCCACAGCTGCCCAACTGAACACTAGTCCTTCTTCACCTGCCAGCAGGGTCCCCCACTGCTAAAAAGATTAGCCTAGCATTTAGGAGGCTGAGCCCCAAATTAAAGGCGCCCAAAACCTTACTCCAAGGCCATTAATTTTTACATGTAAGTTTTTGATTTTAATGCAGAAACTGCACATGGCAGTCCCAAGCCATTTAAAAGACAAGCCATGACCTCCGAGAGCCTCACAATGAAGGCATTTCTGGATCTTCAAGAATGTCTCGGTAATTATGATCATCTATTTAAGGTGAAATGCTTAATAAATTTTGCTAAGCAATTCTGACCACATGTTAACTGGAAAAATCTTGGCACTGAAAAAACTACACATCTAGGAGGAGGAGTAGTTCTTTACCCCCACAAGATTGAAAAAGTGGGAATATGTAAACAGGCAAAATTATGAACATAAATTTTAGAGCATGACATAAAGGTACCTGCTTTGGAATGAGGCATCAACATTCTTAAGTCTTGCATTAAATGTCTTGTTCGGAAATTTATACCTCTGGAAGAAAAGATGAGAATCCGTTCCTTATTTTTCCACCTACCCTAAAGAAAAGTAAAATGTTAAAGAGTTATAAATTGCAGAGTGAACCTACCTTGTTTGTTTGAAGATAAAGCTTCCCAGTAGCAAGCCAAGCCAACCTGACCTAAACCTTTAATTCGAACTCTCAGGCACATTCACTGACCCCGACTGCCACCCAGAAATGCTCTTTGGCTTCTTTCCCTTTTTGTTTTTTATCCCTTCAATCTCTCCAGTCCCTCCTGACTCGAAGGTTCTCTCTTAGCCTCCTTTATTTCTGTTCTCTCCAGGAGAGCTCTCCTAATCGTTCCCATAGTTTCAACTGTCAACTCCACACAAAGGCAAGAACTCCCTCCCATCCCACTAATCTCAAATTCAGTTCTAGAATACTAAACCTTAAGTTTGGTAAATTTCTTGTTATTTACTTTTCCGATGATGTCACCATCACTTCAGTCCCCCAGGCTTTGAATCTTCCACTTGCCCTACTAAGTGCTATCAATTTCTCTCTGCAAAACTTTTAATCAATCCTCTCCTGTTCCCACTGCCCTTCAGATCCTTAGAACTTGCATCAACTGCCCTTCTCCTAAATGGCTAGCCTCCTAGCCAGAAGCCTCTCCAATCCATAAGGCTGAGTAGCACCAGCTTAACCTGAAAGTGTGGCTCCAATCCACCCACTAATGTCAATGTCCAAAATGACGTTGTTCTAACACTAGATGCTAAAGTATATTTATATTTTCACCCCATACTGTCCCAAATTAACCCTAGGCTTTAACCGATCTGGTTCTATTGTTTTAATTTTCTGAATTTCCCACACTTCTAACACCTAATCAGTTTTTTCTCTCTCCCTTGTTTTTTGATAGCAAGCATACAGGACAGCACATAAGATAGACAACATGAAAAACATGAAAATGCACAAAGGACAACTCAGAACAGTATAATGAGTGCATGGAATCTACTGCACGGTGAAAATGCTACAAACACCATTTAAGAAATGTACTAGTGAAAAAAAAAGAAGTTCAAATGCTGGCACTGTCTAGAAAATTTAACAGATTTATACTGTTATAAAGCTGAATTGCTGAAACTTGTTCACTGCAACATTTTGCCTTGCTTTACTGCCTTATATCCCTGCATGTGTATTTAAAAAATTCACAAACAAAAATGGAAAAACTGCCAGTACCTATTTTCCACTTGCAATCATATGTTATGTACCTTTTGACCGCATAGAAAAAGATTATCTAAGGTTCAGAATTACCAGTAACAGGAAGATCTTTTTTTAAACAAATGAAATGTTTTCCATCATAAGGGATTCTAAAGCATTTCTCCACCTTTGTGGCATGCCAGCTGGATATCTGTTGACATAACTGTTACCACACCTCGGCATGGATAGCACACAGGTTGGTGCAGACAGGTTGGTGTCTGCATAAAGGCCAACCAGATGGGCCTCACTTGCAGAGCCAATAGCTGTTCTCTGGAAGTGCAGGTCTGTTCTTAAGTCCTCATCAATTTCTCACACTTCTGATAAAAGTCTAATTTCCCAAAAGTGCCATGTCCCAGGCCTATAACGATGAAGTCTCTCACCCCTCTAGCAGAGGGTGCACTCTCTTAAGGGCAGCTTGGTAGCCAGTTGCTTCCTTGGTGTTTTACCATGGTTGACTTGCAGGCAGTCTCTGTGTAGGAACCATAGCACGGAGACCTTATTCCCCTTCTCCTGTGACTGCAGCTCAAAAACCAAAGGTGGCACAGGGTTTTGAGCTGCAGCGGTGGAGAACAGCCCTCACTTCTGAATATCGAACTTCTGCACTTACTTTGAGATCCAGGTTAAAGGCTTAGTAATTCCTTCATGATTCCTTATGCTATTATTCTAGGGTAAAAGTAATCACTACCTTCTGCACGTCAGTAAACTTTTTCATATCTTCCTCAGACCTAACTCCCTTCCTAGTGCTCGCCACCACACCACCAGGGTCACTTATTTATTTACCCCTTACTGTGTGCTGGAATTACCATGCTAGGCGGGGAAGACACTGAAACTGTCATGCACATGTCTTGTTGCCGCAGTATTCCACCCAGCTTAGTTCGCTCTCAATGAATTAATGGTAGATCCAAGAACTCAAGCTCACCCTCTTTTGAATGAAAAATACCGACTTAACACGAATTGTTTAGTTTCCTTCTAAACGCCAACATAATCAGGAGGAAGAGGTCATGGTATAGGTTTTGCAAGCCCAAAGCTGGGGAAACCTAACTTCATACAGTACCTGGCATGTAAAAAGTTTGGTCAATGCAAGTAAAGCTCACACGATCTACTTTAGCTTCGGTTATCCCCTGAGTTAAAAACCAAAGAAGTCAAAATCACAGTTCCAGAAACAACAACTTTTAAATGAACCGCCTAACAAGCTTCAGGATTCCTGATGACAGTAGTTGCCTATGACAGGGCATCGGAATACTGTCCACAGTTACGGAGTATATATTCAACAGCTAGAAATAACCTTAACGGGCGTGGAGGTGGGTAGCGAGAGAAGCGAAAGCTACAACTGAGTGCTCCGTAAGGCGGTTTCCCGGGCGCCGGGCCAGAGCCCCGAAGCACGCGCGGCTGTTCCCCGGCCGCCTGCCGGAGCGCAGCCACGTGCAAAAGGGTCAGACCCAAATGCCGTGGCCGGTCCGCCGGGGGAGCTGAAGCCCAGCCTCCCGACCCACCCAGGCAACTCGGGAATACGCACGGCGAAAATTAACACAGGCAACCCCAGGGAAGGTGCCCGAGGCAGCGGCCGCCGGTGGAACCCGGGAGTAGCCCTACCTTGCAAACAGGCCCTGGGATGCGGTCTCTGTCTTCCTCTGCCTCCTCTGCCTCGACGCGCGGCTTAGCAGGGGGCCTTGCACCCTTTTCGTTCCTTTTCCGCCGCTTGGCTGGAACCGCCAGGCCTCCACGCTGTTTCCTCTTGGTGGCCGCCATCTTGCATCGCCGCCTTCGCCGCTGGCCTTCCTTCCGGCTCGGCCGCTCGCTCCCCTTCCCACTCTCTGTGGTCCTCCTCCAGCTGTATGGTGCGGACTTCCGGTCTCTGTGGTACTGCACGCGGGCCTCTCTAGGCCTCGTCTAGCTCTGTGGTGACGGTGGCCGAGCGGAGCTGCCGCTCTGAAAAGAGTGGCGGGAAGTGTTCGGCCTCCCTCCGTTTCTCCGGAGTCTCCCGCTCGCTCACCCCGGGGCTTGGTTGGGAAGAGCTCGCAGGCGTCCGATCCCACCGCGAAGGTAGGGTTTCCGTGCCCTCCGATCCCGGGACCAGTAAACAGGGGCCGCTCCGGGCCGGCCGGGGAACCGGGTTGTTTGGGACTCCGGGTGGCTCCCCTGAGAAATCGGCTAAGAAGCAGCGAGGCGGGGGCACCCGACGCCTCCGACGGGGCCGGAGTTTGACGTGGCGCAACCATCTGGCCCCCAGGAGAACGGCCTGATGGCTTCCCTGTGTTCATGGTTCACAGCCTTCCCTGTAGTCCCGTCGTCTTAGCAAAGACAGGGAAACGGCCTTGAATGTCCCCGAAGTCCCAGGGAAGTGGCGGGGGTGGGGTTCAGGTCGGCGCCCAGCCCGGGTGCGGAGTCTCACGCTGCGTCTGCTCGGGCGCGCGCGGCCCGGGAGCAGGAGCGGGAGCGGGAGGGGCGCCCCGGCCGCCGGCCATGCCGCTCGAGCGCCAGCGGGCCCCGGAGGAGCGCGGCTGCAGCCTGCTGGCCTGCCTGGACAACGTCCGGAACCTCTCCACCGTCCTGAAGGCCATTCACTTCCGCGACCACGCCACGTGCTTCGCTACCAGCAACGGCATCAAGGTGACGGTGGAAAACGCCAAGTGTGTGCAAGCCAACGCCTTCATCCAGGTGGGTCAGCGGCGCCGGAGGCAGGGACCCAGCCGAGGGAATTCCAAAGGGCTCCCCACGCGTCACTTAACGTAGACAATAGTCGTTCTTCGGTTTGTTTTTCCTCTCCGGGAACACCTTCCCCACGTTGGTTTACAGAGAGGATGGTTAAGAATAATGTCTTAAATCCATGAGGAGTCCAGACGCTCTTAGGGTGTTTTCTATGTGTAATCGTTTAAAATCCTCAGTTGTAGGAGGAAAGCTGTTACTACTCGCATTTCCACCTGTGGAAACTGAGGCACGCGTGGACTGATCGGGCAAAAGTCCTTGAGAACCCGCAACGTGTGTCCCCAGAGTATATGCTCTTTACTACTACCTCCCTTTTTAAAAAATACTTTTTTATCCATTTATTGGTTGTAGGATAGCCTGTTGTTACACAAATCATATCTATATGGTTCAAACTGCAGATTTAATTCAGCGTGTTTCTGAACACCTGAGTGCAAGTGTGACCTCAGGGGTGGATAGGACATGGTTCCTGTCCTCAAAAGAAATTGACCCTGGCTGGTGGCACAGTGGATAAGGCACCAGCCTGCAAACCCAAAGGTCGCTGGTTCGATTCCCAGCCAGGGCACATAACCAGGTTGCAAGCCAGGTCTCCAGCCAGGTCTGTAGCTGGAGGCAGGTGAAAGGCAACCGTACATTGATGTTTCTCTGTTTCTCTCCCTCTCTGCCTCTCTCCCTTCCTCTCTTTCTGGAAATAATAAATAAAATCTTTAGAAAAGAAAAATTGAAAACTGTCGGTCATGCATGGTCACATTGTTCCGCTATTTTCCAGATGACCTTAGCTGTACTGTGGCCCGGAAAAGGAGACGGGAGCATCCCGTGGCGGGTAGTTTAGATCCAGGGGCTGGATGAAGGGCCCTTCATAAAGTTTTGTGTGGGACCTAAATCTCCCCGGCATCTTTAACTCTTCAGTTAGTGTTGTTCTAACAGAGGGTAGTTGAAACAGCTTCAGATGTGTTGATTGATCATCAGCAATGTTTTTCATGGGTGATCATCAGCAATGTTTTTCATGGGGTTAGCGGAATATTGTTTTCTTAACATATAAAGTGAAACCTAGAACCTTTGTGTGAGATCTCATTCTTCAATATACTTATTTTTTTCGTGTTTACTTTTTTCCCACAGGCCGGAATATTTCAAGAGTTTAAAGTTCAGGAAGAGCCTGTTACTTTTCGAATTAATTTAACTGTCCTTTTAGACTGCTTGTCTATTTTTGGATCAAATCCTATGCCAGGTGAACCACTTTATTATTATAATGACATGGAAACATATAAGAATGATCAGGAAATGACAGGAAAAGTTATTAGAATATAAATAATGTAAACATTTCTTTAGAAAATGAATTGCCAGTTCACTTTTCAATGGTCAGTCATGGATTGTGGCTTTTTACAATATTAATAGAAAGATGCTTATGATTTTTTTCATTTTTGCAAAACTGTTTATCTTTTGTCAATTTACTCACTGTCCTCCTGACTCCCAGTTTAATGCATTCAAAAAGTCTTCCCTTTTTTTCATTAACTCCTCTTTATAAGCTATGTCTGTTTTCCTAACTGCTTTCATTTAAGTTATTTACATATTTTATTTGTTTAGGGTTTTTTTAGGAATGAGGAGTTTGGTTGCTATGAATATAAGACTACAAGGAATCCCCAGATTAATACTTTTATTTCATAGGAAAGGAAAAGGAGATTAACTAAGGGAAACTTGAGTTATGATTCTCTAGAAAATGTTAATATTACATTTTCTATTACAATTTATAATATTACATTTATAAAGTGGGCAATCCCATTATTACTACTTATACTGCTGCATGAAAATGCAGCAAGTTTTTCATAAAGGCACTTGGCCTTCCCTGCTTCCTCATTGGCTCTCCATCCTTCAGGGAGGGAGAGGACCTGGCCTGGCCTGTCACATCCTCTGCCTGCTAGCAGTGGCCGTGTTAGCACCCCAGCCACCTTTAACCATTCTCATTTTTTCCCCAATTTGATCTTAAGATCAAAAGGTTAGGGGAATTAAAGACTGTCCCCCAGTAGAAAAGATTGGAAGGATAGGATCCTTAGAGTGAATACACTGACGTTACAGTACATACAATATCAAACCAATCCACTGTTGCTCAAATTGGACCTTCAAGAATCAGCACAGCCTTTTCTGTGACAACACTGGGCTTTGCAGTGTTGGTGTAGACGCTCCATCCTGAAGTTGTGTGTATGTAATCAATGGTGTGTTTTTGGTATTTGTTTGTTTGTTTGAGGTATTTTGGCAAGCCAGAAAAGGTTTTCAGGGTTACAGTTTATTCCCAACTTCCTTGCAGTTAGTTTTGGAGTCAGGAAATGTCATCAGGAAAGATGTGTCCACTCTTATAGAGAGAGAGACATAGTCGTATATATGGGCCAGAAATTGGGCGGAATAAAGTATTCTTAACTAGTTTTACGTATCATTTGAGGAGAAGCCTAACCCAGAGCTATACAACTAAGCCCAAATAAAGTATGATTTATTTCCGTTGCAGGGACTTTAACTGCACTTCGAATGTGTTACCAAGGTTATGGTTACCCTTTGATGCTATTTCTGGAAGAAGGCGGAGTGGTGACAGTCTGTAAAATCAACACCCAGGAGCCTGAGGAAACTCTGGATTTTGATTTCTGCAGCACCAATGTTATTAATAAAATTATTCTGCAGTCAGAGGGGCTTCGTGAAGCATTTTCCGAATTGGATATGACAAGTGAGGTCCTGCAGATCACCATGTCTCCCGATAAGCCTTATTTCAGGTACTTGAGAGCCGTATACTTGTAGCTAACGTGGTTCACTCCATATTTGCTAAGAATGCAGGATGAGTGTTGTCCAGGGGCCCAGAATTTTCAGAACCCTGGGGAGCCTTTACTCTTACCTCACACTTTATTTGCTCAGGACATTTAACACCGAGGAAAACTAACTCACTAGTTAATAGCTTTGTAGGTAGTTTGGTTTCTATATGAGTAACTCGGTCTCCTAATTCACAAACTAGTGGTCTTTTTGTTGTTGTAGATCCAGTTTTATCATTAGGGAAACTGGGCTTAAAGTTTCAGAAAATATGTTTGTATTGTATGGTATCTCTTTCCTTTCAAGTTAGTACAGGATGCAAAAGGACATCGATGTTTTCCCTTCATGGTTCATTCACTGAGTATCTATTGTCTACTTGTGTGCACGTCTACTTCATTTAGCACTGTGAGAAGGAACAGCTTACAATCACGTTGAAGGGAAGTATGTGAAACAGCACAGAGAAACAAAATTGCATGACATCAACTGCCAAAACTGCCCCGGTAGATACTCCGGAACCGATACATGACCACTCAGCAAGGATTGGTGGGGTCAGCATCCCAAGGGAGGGCCGTTTTCAGCAGGAATGCAATATCAACAACTAGCAAGCTGCGCCTGCTATTTTGACCCAACAGCTTATGAAATGGCAAGATTGTTGTGCAGGCCAGGCAGGGGTGAGATGGCTCAGAGAAGAAGGCTACGTTAGAGGAGAGAAAAGGTGGATCCTGGGGAAAAACAGCGCTGAGGTCTTCTGTCACTGCTCATAGAGTAGTTATTAGTGTGCTAACCCAAGTAGACAATTAGTATGTTCTTGCAGATTAAGTAAACACAGACATTTATAGATTGGTTCTGCACAGACTGCTGATATTACCAAGCAAAGAAAACATAAAACAGCCTGAAAAGCAGCCAGAGATTGAGAAAAGCCACAGTTGCTTGGTGTGTTGATAAAGGTAGTGAGCAGCGGGACTAAGGGCCAGGATCGTCATGCCTCCACTCCTCCGTCACGTAGCTCTGATTTAGGGACGAGGAAAGAAAGGTCAGTGTCAGAGTGGGTTAAGGTAGTGAGATTGAGGCAGACACTTGGATGCTGGAGCCTGGTATTTCTTGAAGCTGTTGACTGGCTGCTAACGCCCCTGTACTTCCACAGCATCCTGTGGGATCTTCCAGGATCTTCGTTAAGGTGATCGTCATAGTGTGCTGGCAACATTTGTTTACTGTGTTTCACTAGAATGGGTTTCTTACGGAAGTGTTTTATTTGGATCCTACTGTGGCCTATTATTGTCAGACCAATGAATAAATGACTTCTTTATCTTCTACCATAGGCTCTCTACTTTTGGGAATGCAGGAAGCTCCCACCTTGACTATCCCAAGGATTCTGATTTGATGGAATCATTTCATTGTAATCAGACCCAGGTCAATAGGTCAGTCAGTTCTTAATATAGAGGTTACCATTGGTGTTGGAGGTGAGCTTAAAAGACCAGATTTCTATTAAATAAAATTTTAAAACTTTAAATCTGTTGACAAAAGGATAGCATTTTTAAAAATGAATGGTGGTGTGCTGGTCTTACTTGAAAATTTGGGGTTCTAGTGGATAATTTTTTTTTAATGAAGAGAAAATATTAGCAAATTGGGCAAATATTGGGTTTTATTCTTACATTTGCTTCTTGGTAGTTCTTGGCTAATTTTTGTTCTTTCTTAAAGCTATATACACTGCTTTAAGTGTGTCCAAATAACAGCTTTTTATTTCCTCTTCTACAGATACAAGATTTCTTTATTGAAGCCCTCTACAAAAGCATTAATCCTGTCTTGTAAGGTGTCTATTCGGACAGATAACAGAGGATTCCTCTCATTACAGTACATGATTAGAAATGAAGATGGACAAATATGTTTTGTGGAATATTACTGCTGCCCTGATGTAGAAGTTCCTGAATCTGAATCTTAAGTATGACAATATGCTGTGACGTTTATTAGTACATCCAAGATAGGTCATGTTCTTCTTCATGATTTCATTGGACTTCCAAAGGGAAGAAGCATGGGAGAGTCAGGAGCCAGATCCCTGTTCCCCCAGGTTACTTTGTATTTTGTGAGTGAATGTGTTTATGCAGTCACAGATTATCCAGTTCTGGACTATCCTGTGGTTCTGTCTTTGAACTTAGGGGTATTATTATAAGCCAAGATAAATAAATTATATATTCTATTTAAGCAGGGTATTTCAAAAGTCTGAATATTTAATTTGATGGAGCCATATATGAAATGTGTTTTTTTATTTATTTACTATTAGAAAAATCAAATGCATATTGGCATTTGCTTATTAGTTTGAATTCTGGAGGCTATATCTTTTAAGATTTTATTTATGTATTCTTAGAGATGGGAGAAGAGGGAAAGAGAGAGGGAGCGAAGTATCAATATGAGAGGGGAAACAGTTCATTTACCTCTTACATGCACACTGAGTGGGGCCTGAACCCACAACCCAGGCATGTGCCCAGACCGAGATTCAAACTTTCGCGTTGCAGGATCATGGCAACCAACTGAGCCACACCAGTCAGGGCTTTTTTTTTTTTTTTTTTTTTTTTTCTTATGAAATATACATTTTACTTATTTTTTTTAATATGAGGCATTTTTTATTGAGATATAATTGACATATAGCATTATATTAGTTTCAGGTGTACAACATGGTTCATTAGAGAATATCTTAAAGTAGTGATTCTTAACACCATCAGTACCGCCTAGACACTTGTCAGAGACTCTGCAAATGGTCCACCAGTCTGTAGCGTAAAAAGTACCCCTCACTCCTGGAAATTCTGATGTATGCTAAAGTTTGAGAACCACTGTGTTCAAGCATACTTTTTTAAAAAATAGCACTTAATTGCATTGAAGTGATTACGTTTCTATACAATTTCTTCACAAACCTTCTGAAGCTTAGGAATCACCAAACAATTTTGAGTAATTGTATGATTTACTTTTTTTTTTTTAATTTTGTTATTGTTGTATTACATCCATCCCCTTTTTGCTCCCCTCTGTCCCCCTCCCCACCCACCCATTCCCCCTGATTTACTTTTAAAGCATTTATTTTCAGCCCTGGCTGGTGTGGCTCAGTGGATTAGTGCTGGCCTGCAAACCCAAAGGTCACTGGTTCAATTCCCGTCAGGGCATATACCTAGGTTGCAGGCCAGGTCTCCAGCCAGGTCCCCATCTGGAGGCAGGTGGAAGGCCACCATACATTGATGCTTCTCTTCATTTCTTCCTCCCTCCCTGCCCTTGTCTCTGGAGATAATGAAAAAAATCTTTTAAAAATAAATAACAAAGTATTTATTTTCATATGAACAAGATATTAAAGAGTCTTCAGAGTTCAGATTTGCTTCTTGTAGATACATACCTTTTGTTTTCCTGTAAAAGCTTCTAAACCACACTAAGGTGTTGAAAGCCAGTTATGAAGTGATACTGCGTTTCTTGTGTAATTTGCAATGAAATAATTTTGTGGCATGTAGATAATTTAATACTATAATACTAAAACTTTCTACTTATTTTTTATTGGAAAGAAATACATGTCTAAAGTTTTTGGCCCTGGCCAGTGTGACTCAGTTTTTTGGAGCATCAGTCCATACTAAGTGGTTGCGGATTTGATTCCCAGCCAGGGAGCATGCCTAGCTTGTGGGTTCCATCCCTGGTCAGGTGCATATGGGAGGCAGTCAACCGATCTTTCCCAATGTTTTAATGTTTCTGTACCAGGTGACAGCAGCTCACACTGTCTCTTGGTGGGAAGGCCCCACTGGCCTTTGGGTGAAACAGTTATGGGGAAAAACTCATTTCATTGCAGGATTCATCTAGTTCCCTGGTCCTTACCTGCTAAGGCCAGTCACTGTGACCACCCCTTCCCCCAAATAAAAGTGGCCCTTCGTGCTGATGATTGAGCACCATCAAGTGATGTTCACCACAGCCTAAGGTTGTATTTGGAATGCCCTACTGTAAAGAGTGTCCGGGAGATGGTTGGAGAGGGTTGCAGCAAAGCACTTGAGCCAAAGGGCCCCCAGGAGGGGTGGGGGCACTGCCCCCAGGCACATGCACAGTTCTGCAGTAGAGGCCGGGGGCAGTTCCTGATACCCAGCGCATCTCCCAGGCAGCCTCAAATGCCTGATGGGTACGGAGAAATTTGAGGTTTTAAAGTACATGTTCAAGAAGGAAATGAATAGTCTCTTGCTGCAGCAATGCCGGTGGGAACCAGCAACTTGATTTGGGCCAAGGCCAAGGATTGTTTTAAGGTGGCAGACAAGCCGGACAAGGGGGAAATTGCCAGCTTCCATAACCCAAGCTGAAGACGACGAAGACGCAGAACACCCTGCCTACCAAAGAGACGGTTGAGCAGGAGATGCAGAGTGAAGTGTCCTAAGGACCTGGAGGATTCCCCACCTCCGTCATCTTTGTGACACCTGTCGTTTGATGTGGGGGAAAATCTACCTGCAAGATGGACACAAGCAACAAACTGCACCATGAACCCGGACACTCCGCGTATATGCCACCAGCCCATGGGTCTCTGAGGGGACCCCCCACCACCAATTGAACTGTCAAATTCTCCAGTTTGCCCTGGGATATTGTAGAACATTATTTGTATGTTTAATAAATGTAAAACATCTCATGGGGGAAAAACCAAAATGAATAACTAAATGTTGCCCAAATATTTTTTGATTAGATGAACACCAAGAACAGAACAAATAAAAACACAATTATGAAAATGTTTGACTAGTCAACGTTTCAAGGACTACAGCTTACCTTTCATTTTAAAATAGAGCAGTTATTTTTCTCTTTCGTTCACTGATAAGTCCAGTACCTAGAACAGTACCTAGCACATAACAAGCATTCAATAAATGCTAGATGAAAGAACCCCCACTTTCAGACTATTGTTTAGCATCTCAGTCACTATTTAATGTCAGTTACTTAGCACTAACTATATTTTTGATCTAATGTATTTTTTAAAGTTAAACCTATGAAGAATTTAAAATATAAATTGATGCAATAAGATAGACATTTTTGCACATTTAAGACTTATTTTAGCTACATCTATCTTTAGCTATTTAGAATTCAGCTGCTAACAAATTCTTTCCAAATCACCCTATCAAGGCCCTAATTGAACAAGGGATTTCATGTTTACATGTGTTCTATTGGACCTGGGAACTGACCTGTTGAACCTTGTTCTGGTTCCTATGAAAGACCTGGGTGGGTGGGGGAAGGGTGCTTCCTGGGGCAGAACAGGGCGTGCTGGGGGCTACAGAGCCCCATTTGGAGGACAGTAACCTGATTTTTAAGACTTTCAGTTGAGACTTTTTGAAGTTTATTTTCTTGTCAATAAAATTGTGCTCACCATTAATGGGTTGGTATTTTCCCCCCATTTTTAATTTGTTCCATTCAGTGTGTTTGTGTAGAATTGATAAAAATGACTAATGAAAAAAAAATCATTTGTTAAATTTTTTTCCTACTAAAAATAAGCCTTGCGA
Source organism: Noctilio leporinus (assembly GCA_004026585.1). Lineage (NCBI taxonomy): Eukaryota > Metazoa > Chordata > Mammalia > Chiroptera > Noctilionidae > Noctilio > Noctilio leporinus. The sequence continues at coordinate 200,681 of PVIW01000955.1, forward strand.
CAATCATTTCATAAGAAGCCTGGGCATCTCTGGGCATTAACAAGTAGTCCTATATGAAGCATTTCCAGTGGCTGAAAGGGCAGCACGTGGCATTGCCAGCAGGGGCGGGTGGGAGTTTTCAGGCCAGTGTACTCCCTGCTTTTCCTCCCCGGCTTCACACTGCCTTTCCTTGTCCCAATTTGAAACAGACCTTTGGGGTCCTGAGAAATTGGGGGAATGGCATAGTTTTTTTTTCTCTTCCTACTAACATGCTAGTGTATTTATTCATGTGCCAGGTTACGTGTGCTCCCAGCAGCAGATGGCAGCTCTCATGGGTTTTCTGATCCAGGAGTGGACACTTAGTACTCCAATCCAGCGCGCCTCGACCTAGTTTGTTAGCCCAGGCACTAGTAAACATGCAGCACCTGACTCTCCGGGCCCTTACCTCTTCCCTTAGATTGTCCATTAGCCAAAATTACAACAGGTGTGAGTCAAAATTAATTTCTGGTTTTTGTCAGGTCAGCAAAAAATATAAAATACTTGGTATGCCATGGAATTTTAGTAATTATGTGTGTCATGAGGTGACAGGTTGAAAATCACTGCTATGATAATGCCACAGGCAACTGTTAAAGTGCTTCTGGTATCCATATTTTAGTCATCATCAAAGGTTTTGATAATTAGAGCAAGTGTTTGAAGTAGGTTTTCCCTTTGAAGTCAATAGTTTGTTGATCAATATAGCAGATATTAGCAGTGGTTCTCATTGGTAAAACTAGAGGTATTCAGGGTGTATAAACTTCCTAAACTATTTCAGAGTGCTTTTCCATCCTTGCATGAAAAGGAGATAAGGATCTAGGGAGGCCTGTAGCCTGGACCCTCGGACCTGATGCCCTAAATGGTCTCGGTTCCTGCCATTTTGTCCAAGAATTTCTGGTTGCTTTTTGTGGAATGGATAAAACAATCCTGTCTGGAAGTTTATCAAGTTCTCCTTAAGTGGGCTTTTCCTGGAAGTGGGGAGTGACCTACGCCACAGAAGTAGGGTAAGCGCTCAGAACACGTAGGATTATTTTTCCCTTAATGCTTGCTAATAAGTGTCTATTAAAACCTGTGTGTAGAACAGCTTGATCTGGGCTTGGGTTGTCTTATTTTAGATCCATAACCTGTTGCAGAGATTGTAGGAAAATAGCTAATCCTCATCCACCTGGAAATCTTCAGTGCCCATTAGCTAATTTAGAAGAATCTAAGAGTTGTGGATGAGTATATTTGGCTCAGATACTGGATTGGATTGGATTATACAGATTGTTTGTTCCCATTGAATGAATGTGGAAAATAACTTGGTTTTCATCTATAGTTTTCTCAGTGAGAATGCAACTTTATATTATGTTATATTCTTTTTCTTTTTCTTTTTTTTAGAGATTTTATTATTTCCAGAGAGAGAGAGAGGAAGGGAGAGAGGCAGAGAGGGAGGGAAACCAACGTATGGTTACCTTTCACCTGCCTCCAGCTACAGACCTGGCTGGAGACCTGGTTATGTGTCCTGACTGGGGAATCGAACCAGCGACCTTTGGGTTAGCAGGCTGGCACCTTATTCACTGTGCCACCAGCCAGGGCTTTTTGTTTTTGTTTTTTTGAGCACTAATTTTGTTTCTTAAAACTTGGGAATTCCACAAAAGAGTAAAATTTTAAAACTTTTTGGACCAACATAGGTGCCACTTTGTCACATTTCAGGATATTAAAACTATACTATTTATTATCACCACCATTTCACAAAATGTTTTAACATCTAAGTATCAGAAAATGAACAGTTAAGCAACTAGCTGACAATAAAGAAAAACTAGAAATATTTAAAAAGCTAAAATGCAAGAACCAGGTTACACTATACAATTGTATTTTAAATGTTATATTTTGTGCTATTGTATTGATAGAGGATTGCCAGTTTGGACATCTTAAGACTTTGGGGTCTCACAAAATAGTAAAATTTTAAAAAATTTTAGTGCTGCCCATAGTGGATCTTGAATGGGTACTTCTTTCTGGTACTTTGTTCTTTTCACAGTCATTGCTGAACATTCACTTTCAACTGGGTATGTGAAAATGGAAACAACTCTAAGCCTACTTGACCTGATTCAAACAGGGCCAAAATGAGCGGTGACCTTCTGAGTTTAAAGTTAATAAGCACTGCAGCAAAGGTCAATGAAAGCTGCTTTCAACCAGGGCTGCAACCTGAGACCTGGGTCTTGAGTGCCAAGCCCAAAGCATTCTGGGAGTTAGCTACGGGAGAGTGGCAGGTGCCAGGAGAAAGCCATTGGGTTAACTAGTATACTGTACTTGTGCCATAGCAGAACACTACTCGGTACTACACATTAGGTTTTACAGACTGAACAAACAACTGAAATAATTTCTTGAATAAAATACCTGTTTCTAGTTTCTCCGTTTTTAAGAATCAAAAAATCCTTTCAAACGTTGTATGACTTTAGTAAATCCGATCAGGGCAGATGTTCAAGAAGATTAAACAAAGCTGTTTTACTGACCTCAAACTGGTCTTGACTTAAATACTTCCAAATAGTATATTCAAATATTCACCAATAAACTACTTAGGTATTGTAAAATGTCTTTAAAAAGAGAGGGAACTGAAAGGAATGATGTTAGGTTAAGGACAGGGAAATGAAAGGAAATGGAGTTGCTGTGACATAAGAAACTAACCCAAACAAAGTATGTGTCTGAAAAAGAAGATTGCCTTCCCTCAAATTATAGATCAGGATCCCGTTTATGGGTTATTTTACCTGTAGCTCTGCTGCTAACAGCTTTTTTGTCCTAGAGTCCTGAGTTCTGCTTTCATCTGCCACTGCAGTCAATGTTGATAGAATATACGTTGTGGTTCAGAATTTTTGTTATCAGTAAGGCTGGCTTTATCATCGGCCCTCTGGTATAGAGGTTCTCTTCACTGATCGTAGAGGATCTGGAAGAAAGGAGAAAACCATCAGTGTACTTACAACTGAACGAGAAAACGGAGGTTCAGCTGCCTGCCACCACAAAAGCCAAACTCGTGAGGCAGATGCTGGTAAAAAACGGAAGAGGTTTTTTTCAGGTGTTGAACAAGCCGGGAGACTGGCATGCTCTTGTCTCAAAGCCCATCTCCTCTTTCTGCCATGGCAAAAGTCCAACCATCCTCAGTAAGGCCAAGATAAAAGCCAGGGGCCAGGGTTCCTGATCCAATCTGGAGCTCCTGGGCGGCTGCTAAGTGCTGATAGTCCCCATCCAGGTAGCTTAGCTTCTCCCGCCTGCTGTTTATTTCAGATTCCTCCCAGAACCTGCGTGTGAAGCCCGCACTGCCACGGACCATGCGGCTGCTAGAGCCAAGGTCACGTACTCCAGGAGAGCGTGTGAACACCAGTGAGTGCATCACCAGGTGGGCAAGAGAGAGAAAGAGGCCGCCTGGCCCGAGGAGAGGTCAGGCGAGCGCACCGGGCAAGTGCAGGTCATGAGCAAGAGAGCCTCTGTCCCCTGGGATTATACTGGCCTGGGCCTGGGACCCAACAGGTGCCTTCTCAGAATGACTAATCAACTTCCCAACCTTTTGTACACGTCAGGTAGGTCCATCTCCCCACCAATCCTTCCTTTCCCCGGGTTAGACGACAGGCCCCTCGGGTCCAGCACCTCCCGCTGCCCCATGCTGACTGCCTTTCCCTGATCCTGCCCCCACTCTGGTACCCGCAGGGGGGTAAAGGCTTTGTTCTCTATCCAACCATCTTGCTAGGGTTTCGTGCTGGGGGCCCTTTCCACTTCCAGCGTTCCCCTTGGTGGCTGTAAGACCCGCCCCCTGCTGCCATCTTGGCCAATAGGGAGGCTCCCCGATGCCGCAGACAGCCCACCGGCCACAGGTTTCTGGCTTCTCGTCTTCTCTTCCCGCTTCCAGTCCCAGCTCACTGCCTTATAGAGCCAGGGGGTGGAAGCCAGTCAGGCAATGGCTTCACCCTGTGACCGGACCGCCAAAATACTGGCTCTTCTAAAGGCCTCCAGAATCGGTACAAGGGTCTTCGGTTCCCCGAAGAGCAGTGAGCTCATCATCCCTGATTCAAATAGCAAGGCTAGGCTATCTTAAGATGCCTGGGTTACTCTTAATCACAGCTTAAACACACCAACAAGACACCTCTAATGTAGGGCCTTTTTAATAGATTTTCAGATGATTTCATCTCATGAGCACAGAGATTTCGAGCTCAGGGGCCTTGTAAGCCTGGAGAAGAGGCTCGGTCCTCTCTGGCTCCAGCCATGAAGATTTCTGCATGCGGATTTCCTAACGCGGGAGGAGTTACACTGGAGTTAGAAGTAACCTGGTCCAGAAATACGGTTTCTATTAAGTGTTCTTCAGTAACCTCCTACTTAGACTTCCAGCCTGCAAAAAGTATTGTTTTCATACCATCTATAGGACAAAAAAAAAAAAAAAAAAAAAATCTGTTCCACAGAAATACAAAGACGCTAAAATTTATGAACCAGTTGAAGTTTTCTTATATGCAGATGCAACTAAAGATTGATCCATTCCGTCTACTACTAAGATACAGAAAGCCACCTGTCACTTTAACTTCCTTCTCAGTAAACCAAGAGATGATGTGATTCCAAAATTGGAGAATGGGCACAAATGCTATCAATTGCCCCAGAGTCTCATAAAGCCACAGGAGGGCAAAGATCTCTGTGCCCTCTGGGGCAGGAGGAGCCACTGGAGCTGGGCCTCGGCCCCCTCATCCGCCACAAGGTGGCAGGATTCCCCTTGCCTGAAATTTCCAGGTCCCTGAAAGGACCTTGGTTTCCAGGGTCTACATTGTCTTCTTTGGATTTAAGTAATTACACCAGACTTGTCTGTGATATAATGTATGTTTCTAAAGACTGGTAAACTCTAGGTCACTTCTGAGATGTTTTCACACCAGCTTGGTGGTAGCTTTTGATTTTCTAGCCCCTATCTCTTTTGGCTTTGCACACCAGCAGTGTAACTAGAAGTTAACCAAGGCAAACCCTAGGTTTCAGTCAAAATTAAAATAGCTGTTAACTCTTTTTTTTTTTTCAATGTATGGTTGCCTTTCACCTGTCTCCAGCTATGGACCTGGCTGGAGACCTGGCTTGCAACCTGGTTATGTGCCCTGGCTGGGGATTGAACCAGTGACCTTTGGGTTCACAGGCCGGTGCCTTATCCACTCTGCCACCAGCCAAGGCATCCAAATTCTTTACCAATCTACCTAAGTAGTCATGTACCTTCAGTGTATGCATGTGCTATTCTTCTTTAAATAAAATCAAACCTTAGCTAGTTTCTCAACCTTGGTTTTGAAGACAAGGTAAGGTCTTATCAGCCAAAACTCAAATCACTGACCATTTCATATATATACTTTTGAAAAATTAATTTATTTTCAACATGCCCATCGGGAAGTTCAGTACGTTATAAAAGGTCTGAGATGTCCTCCAGGAAACAAACCCATGTCACTGGTTAACGGGAGTTTGGTTCTTGCTAACCCGATTTCTCCCTCCTCCATTCCTCGAAATCAGCATCCCCTGCACTGCCCTTTAGGAAATGCTACCTGGTGCAAGAGCTCTAAAGGACCTATCATTTGTTCGATACACTGTCCTCTGTCATGCCTCTGTGACCTTCCACACAGAGTCCCTTCTCCATCTGGATGAACTGTTGCTCACCCTGCCCGGAGAAGCTCAAATGTGAACCCTCTCTACGAAGTCTTGTTCGACTTTCACAGACTGTCCCTCCTTTCTTCTCTCATTGCTCTGAGCCTTCTTCTACAGAACTAATGCTTCCCAGTCTCCCATTTCTTCACTGTTTGCTTAAGGGGAATGGCCATGCTGTACTTCTCTTTATGGCCTGCTGTAGCTCTAACCGCACCTGGCACTCAGTAGGTGCTCACCAGATGTTTGTTGAGGGAAGGAATGAAGCTGAGGAAACCATGGCTCAGGATGTTTGAGAGACTTAGGGTCACTCAGCTATTTCGTAGCAGAGCTGGGATTCACATGGAAGGGGCCTGGACTCGAAGGACCGTGTTTGCTGGCTACACCTGAACAGCAACTCTGTGGAAGAAGCTCAGCTTCCACCCCCAACTCCAGACACCATGGCAGACAATGCTAACACATCAAGCACCACCAAGACCAGCCTTTTGCCCTGGAACCGCGAGCTTCACTCCAGGAAACCACCAAAAATGTGGGCCCATGAGATGGCATCTGCTCTCCTCGCCCTCCTCCGTTCTGCCCTCCTAGCAACCCCTTCCTGTGGGCCTGGTTCCCCCGCTGCCTTGCTGAAGACAAGGCACCCTGCAAGGACACTGGGTGGCTCAGCAGTGTCTGTTCCCCCCCTAAGGTGGGGGAGCTAAAGGCCCCTAAATGTTTCTCTCTGCCCCGATTCCTCTAGTTACTCAAATCCTGATTTGGAAAAGCTGCTGCCCCTTGGCATCTGGGAGCTAGAGCAGACTGTGTCTCCCACCCATCCATGCACCAAGGTTTGCCCCAGTGTTTTTCCTTTGACTTTGTAGAGGCACGCTGGAAATACTTGCTAATAAGTGTCAGGAAAAGAAAATGGGCTCAGCGCCCTGGAAACCTGGCTTATGGGGCAGAAATATTTCATCAGTAAGTGCTGGCCCGGGACTGGTCCGCCAACACAAAACTTAGTGAGCATTTTATCTATTCTATCTGCTGTTCCCTATGGAGATCATCACCCCACATCCTCCACTTCCACCCTGCTTTAACTTTCCCTCCCCAGCCCCTTGTCTCAGAATGCTTTTGAATGACCAAAGTGCATGATCATAAAGATGGACCTTACTGTATGGACTAAACATGTACCAGTGTTCCTACTGGTGGACACCTCAGTTTTTCTACTGTATTGTTATTATAAACAAAGCTACATGAAAGATTGTGTGTGTGTGTGTGTATGTACATTTGTGCACATATTTCAAAAGACAGGCTCCTAGAAGTACTACTTTAGAGTCACAGGAAACTTGCATTTAAACATTTTATTAACTTTTGCCAGAATCCACCAAAAATGAAGTAGCAACAAGCAGGCTGTTTGCAGAGCCCTGGGAGGGCTCATCTCCCCATACCTTTAGAGAACTGGATTCCCAGTCCCTGTAGTTTTCATTACCACAAATATGATAGGTTAAAGTGGTAGTTCATGCTCTGAATCTAACATTCTGATTGAGGTGGGATATCCTGTTTGTGTTTATTGACCACTTGTGTTTCTCCTCCTTTGAACCGCCACTTCATGTCTTTGGTGAAAGTGACGTTGACCATGCCTGCTCTGAAACTTTCTCCTCCTGTGAGTCCCTTTCTATCCTTCCCTGATGCAGAATTCTCTAAAGATTCTTTTTGAGTCTTTTATCCAGTTTCCCCTTCTGCATGATCCCTAGGTTATACAAAACCAATAATTATAATAATTAACATTTTACATCAGCTTACTATGTGCCATAAGTTAAGGAAAGCACTTAAATAGAGTGTTATTTTTTAAAAGATTTTATTCATTATTTTTAGGAAGAGGGGAAGGGAGAGAAGAAGAGAGAACATCAATGCATGGTTGCCTTTCATGTGCCTCCAACTGAGGACCTGGCTGAGGGCGGTGGCGGGGTGGTGGTGGGGACCTGGCCCACAACCCAGCCAGGGCTTAGACTATTATTTTTAAATGAAGAAAGAAAGTCACAGGATGACTTACTGTTAAGTGGAAAAGCTCACATTTGAGGCCTGTTTCGATTCTGAATCTTCGTGTATACCCTCGCCACTGTATGAGGTTTGTCCTGAAAGTATTGAGCCAGTGTGTCAATATCATTAAAACAGTTGATGCTCGCTACTTTCGGGACAGACCTCGTAAGTATGTGTTCTCCAGAGTTCTTCCCTAAGCTTTCTCACCCCACGTTCACATATTCCATGGGTTTCTTATCCATTCTCTTAACTTCAGAATCCATCTTCTTGAGCTCCTAGTCCATGCAGCCTACTAGACATTACCAAGTGGGTGTACTGTGGGTGCTTAACATATCCCAAACGGAAATCATTACCTTCCTCATCCTCCTGGAAATCCTCCAGGATGATCCCCTCCTGCCAACACTATTTCACTCCATAGCATTGCCATTTGCCCAGCCCCGCAAGCCAGGCGCTCCAAAACCACCTTTGATTCCTGCCTCTGAACCCGGTCTAACTGGTTCCGCGGTCCTGCAGACTCCAGATTGCTTCTCAGTCTACCCTTTCCGCATTCCTTCTGACACGGCTTTAGATCGTGAAGACTCAATCTCTCTCCCTTGAACCACTGTACCTGCCTCCTAGTTGGTCTCTCTGTTTCTAACATCTCCCTGGGTCCCATCCATCTTTCCTATGACTGTCATAGTTGTTCTAAAGCCAATAATTGATCATATCACATTCTGCTCAAAACTCTTGGATAGTTGCCTTTTGTCTACTGAATGAATAAACACTACCTCCTTGGCATGACACATAAAACGTTCCCTATTGTGGTCCCAATTTCTTTCCAAACTCATCTGTAGCATGTTCCTGCTCATGTATCTGAACTGCAACCCCTCAAGGCTACCTGCTTTTCTTCAGAAATATCGAACATCTTCATGCTACTTACGCTTTATGCTACTTAAAATGCCCTCCCCTTCTGACTTCTTTTCCTGCTGCTATTTTGCTTCTTTTGGAAGATCCAGCCCCTTGTCCCCAGCATACACATAGTTTCCACCCACATTTCCAGGCTCACGATTTATTGCTTGTCCCCTCTGTTTTCCTTTCTATTAAAGCTTCACCCAGGCTAACCTGTGCGTTGGCCATGTGTGTCTGTTTGCCTGAAAGGCCTGTATCTCAAACATAGTATCCTAGTGCTTAGAAGGAGCTTGGTATGTAAATGATGAAAACCAAAGTATGTCTGTGATTTAAGTAAAAGTAAGACTAAATGCCAAAGCCTACTTCCAATTCGGAGATTTTTCCTCGCTATTTCTACACAATAAAACGTTATTTGAGGCCCTTGTAACTATCATTTAACCTTGGAATGAACTCCAGTTCCAAGGGGCCAGTTCTGCTTTCAGTTCCTTGCAGAGGTTTCAAAAGCCAAGAACTCCAGGCCGGTGAGCGTGGCCGGTGAGCGCTGACACTGGTTCCGATGGAGGTGGGCAGGGAGTGCAAGCCCCAGGATGGCCCAAGACATCTGGGATGGATTATCCCAGGGAGATGCTGAGGCAAAGAGAACATTTCTTACACTGGGATTTTTTTGAGTTTTGGGGGGATGGGGATTTGCCTTTCTTTTTTTCTGTTTTACCTCTGGGCTTCAGCAGCTTCTCCTAGCGCTTAGCTCAGCAGTTTTGCGGAATGCGATACAGGCATGTTTCAGCAAAAGACAGGCCTTTACTGACTCAGGTTCTGCTGCAGCCGAGCCTTCAAAAGACTCTTCCCTGGTGCGGACTCTTGTGGTACACCTAGGTCTCCTTGGTTACAAAGAGACGAATTAGTTTCGAAGCACCAAAAGAACCTGATACCACCTGGGGCCGGACCTGGGCCATTCCAATGCCTCCTCATTTCCCCTCCTCCGATGATTCTTTTCAAATCACAGACAAGGAACAAGGAACAGTAAATGACTGGAAGGAAAAGCAACTCCCAGCTACCAGAGGACATAGATTCACTGCAGCTCTTCCGAACGTTTGTTTGTTTACACGTTCCCGTTTTTTTTAATACAAAGTCAGTAGAACGTTGTTCCCATTTTGAGGACATTTCTTCCCTGAAATTACATGTTTTGTTCTTTAAGTTCATTATCATTACCTTCTAAGCACAAAATGGACTTTGGATCTGTTCAGAGACTCAAATTCTGAATCTAATTCTCCAACCTAGAACATGTGGTGATACTGCTCGCAGCGATCCCGGGTTCAGGTATTCTGACCTGTTGCTCTGAGAACAAAAGGCAGTGCACTGCAGAGGAAGGCAACAGAAGGATGTTTTGCTAACATTTACTGAGCTATATTCTGCCAGGTACTGCCCTAGGAAGGTTATATAGCTTATTTCATTGAAAAATATGGCAACTCCTTATGGTATACTATTATCTGCATGTTGGTTATGGAGAACCTAGGGCTCAAGGAGGTTAAGTGGATTACCTAAGGTCAATTACTAGGTTTTGGAGGCAGGCTAAGATGACAAGGCTCACTGGGTAATGTGCACTCTTTACCCATTACCTTTCCTATGAAAAGAATAATGCTTGAGGGACACACAGAAGCTTCTTATTTAATCCTGACCTGTGATTTCCAGCATCTCAGAAAAATAGTTTTTATTATGTACTGAGCATTTAAGATGTCCCAGATCCTGACCTAAGTGCTGTATATTATACGTGATCTCGCTAGTTCTCAGAAAACCCAGTTTTGAGGAAGTTACTGTTATCTTACTAATGAATAGACATCTTCCTCTTGCTTAGTGCACTGGCTAGGACTTCCAGTACCATGTTCATTAACAGTAGTGAGAATAAACACCCTGGCCTTGTTCCTGATCTGAAGAGGAAAACAGTCTTTCATCATTAAGGACAATGTTAGCTGTAGGTTTTTTGCACATGCCTTTTATCAGATTGAGGAAGTCCCCTTAATTCATGAATGGATGCATACTTTTCCCTATTTCTTCATCAATTGATCAGATTTCCTGCTTTTCCCCTTTGGATTGTTAGTATGATAGAGTACACTGTTTCAAGTACAAATACTGAACCAGCCTGCTATCTGAAGGAAAAACACCTCACTTGATCCTGGTGTATTATTCTTTTTTATATAATTTATTGATACATAGTTTGTTGAGGATTTTTTACATCAATGTGCACAAAGAAGGATACTGGTCTATAGTTGTTTTTCTTCTGTTTTGTTTCTTGTAATGTCTTTGCCCAGTTGTGGTATCAGGTAATGCTGGCCTCATAAAATGAATTGTGTAGTGTTCCCTCTTCTTTACTCTTCTAGAAAAGATTATGTAGCATGGTTGTTAATCCTTATTTAAACTAGAATTACCCAGTGAAATCATATGGGCTTGGAGATTTCGGTCACGGGTTAACTGCAAATTCTTTATATATATAAGGGCTTATTGAGGTTCTCTGTTCATCTTAATTGAATTGTTTTTTGTTTATGATCTTTTGTGATAGGCACAAATTTTGGATCTTTCTATAATTAAGTCTATCAATTTTTTTTTTTTTTTCTGGTATACCTTTGTGTGCTCAAAGAGCTCTTTCTTCTCATTTTAATTTTAGTATTTTTTATTCAAGTACTGTGTTTTTTCTTCTGGCAAATTCATATTTTTCACTTTTGATGTTAAAAATGTTAATCCATTTGGAATTTAGTGAATGACATGAAGTGAAGATTCAACTCACCTATCAAGTTAAAACTTAGTGTGCAAGAAAAAAATACAGTGATAGTGGCCTTAGAGTCTCCCAACTCTACAAGCATAAATTTCTTCTCAAAAAATTTTACAGCCCTGGCTGGTGGCTCAGTGGATAGCCACTGGCCTGTGAACCCAAACATCACTGTTCCAATTCCCAGCCAGGGCATGTAACCAGGTTGCAAGCCAGGTCTCCAGCCAGGTCTGTAGCTGGAGGCAGGTGAAAGGCAACCATACATGGATGTCTCTCTCCCTTTCTGCCTCTCTCTAAAAATAATAAAATCTTTTAAACTTTTTTACAGATTCACAAATAATTTAAATTTGCTATAACCATGATGAACTATATTTAAAAACTCAAAAATGCAGATGGGATACAAATACTGTGAGTATACACATGGGAATTTTAAAAAGGAGCAAGATGATTTGCTAGAAAACAGAATCAGGAAATCTTCAGTAAACATTTATGCTAAAGTAAACAATCAAACATCAAAATAACTTCTGCAAACTCAAAAAAATAAAGTTTATTTAATGAAACAAGGAAATATAAGCGTGAAGAAAAATAGGATGAGAAACTTTCCTGATAATTCTTTCCTTTCTCTCTCTCTTTCTCTTTCATATATGACTAGAAAATAATATATACCAAAATGGATCACTTTTATAAGCAGAGAAAAGTCAACATTTTAAAAATGTTTGAATTACATTCTTCACACATCTCAAATTCCTCCTAATAGACCACTGAATTCATTCATGTCCCTTACTCTCTTCAAGCCAGTGAGTATGGGACACTCCCCCACCAGCCCCTCTGTGTTTCTTCCCAAAGTCAGCTACTTTCCGGGGCACAGCCTTTGCCTGAGAAAGAGGCACTGAAGGATGAACTCCACTTGGCTTTCATCTAGAACTGCTAGCACCTCACGACTGAACACAGGTCAAGAACATTCTAGCTGCTACAGATGTTCTCTCTTGTCAGCTAGAGAAGGAGAATCAGGGAAGTTGAGAGTGGAGGAGGGAGGGAGGAGGAGCTGGTGTTTTTCTCCTTTTGTCACTGGATTTCCTCATCAACAGATACATTGCAGGCCACATTCACAGTATCTATGAGCTCCACTCATTTTGCAGGAGAATTTTGCTGAGATTCTAAGGGAATAAAGGAAAGGGGAATCATGATCTTACTGGTTTTGATATTCCAGCTACTTTGGGGACAAAGTATTATGCTTAAATTCATGTTAAATGATTTTAACATGGCGTTCATTTTAAATGGCGTTCAGTCTTATCTTTCCATCACAGGCATGAACAGCTCATTACAGTTTGTCCATATTGATAGACAAATTATTAGCCAATGTGCTTCCCTCCCATGACTGGGAAATTATGATAACTGCAAGGACACCTCCTTCACCTACTCAAGTGCTGGACCTCTCCAGACATGGCAGAAGTCATGGCTGGTGACACTCTCACCTCTGCAGTTTGGGGGCTGACTTCAGGGAACAAAGAAACACAGGTAGAACAGGCCTGGATCACAGACAATCATGACAAGTTAAGTACCCAAGTGACAGTGATTCACTTCAGATTTTCTAGTAGCTCTCATAGAACTGCTAGTTGAATGAGAGCCGATATACCTAATCATAGAATTATGTGAGAGGAATTTGAGGCCCGGTTCTGAGAGTCTTGAACGAGTAACTTCACCTCCTCTGCGGAATGGATATATTGTTTTCACTGATGAGGGTTTGGGAAAGACTAAATGAGATGATGCATGCAGAACACTGGGCATAGCATCCATTACATAGTAAGTTCTCAAATGTGTTAGTTTTTATTAGGTTTCATAGCAGAAATATAACCATAACTTTAGCTCAGCCTTATCTCTAAGGTTCAGCATCAAAGTATCCCAGTGCCATACAGTTTGGGTTCCCAACCCAGTTCAGCTGTTTACTGTGACACAAGGCAAGTCACTAACTTCTTCAAATATAAAACAGGGATGACAGCCTGGCTGGTGGCACGGTGGATAAGGTGCTGGCCTGCGAACCCAAAGGTCGCTGGTTTGATTCCCAGCCAGGGCACATAACCAGGTTGCAAGCCAGGTCTCCAGCCAGGTCCATAGCTGGAGGCAGGTGAAAGGCAACCATACATGGATGTCTCTCTCCCTCTCTGCCTCTCTCCCTTCCCCTCTCTCTAAAAATAATAAATAAAATCTTTAAAATAAAACAAAAAAATGGGGATAACAAAAACAGCATTTGTCACAAACAGTTGTAAAGATCAAATGAATATATGTAGTGCTTATAATACCACTGGGAGGTAATAAGAACTAAAGAAGTACAGATATTATTATTATTTTTGTACTAAAATGGAAGTGTCACTTTGGAAGCAGAAAGAAGAGAAAAATTACCACCAGCAAGGAAAGACTTGGCTGTGCCTGCATCTCACTGACCAAACACCACAACCACAAGGCACTCCAGAGATTACCGGGCATCCTGGAGCTAAGACACAGCGCAGAGTTGTATAGGCTCTGGGCTCAAATTTTCTGAGTTTCAAATCCCTGCTCTACCACTTGTTAGCTACACAACTTCAACCGAATTAGCACTAAGTCCCTGTACTTCAGTTCCCACCCCCTTAAAGTGAGATAAAGTAATGGTGCCTACTTCATAGGGTTATTCACGTGGATTAACTGAATATATCCTCAAGTGCACGAAGTAAAAGCATTCCATAAATTTGAAGTCTTTTTTGTTGCTATTGAGAAACACTGATTATTTACTGTGTTATTGATTCTGATATGACCACTGCTTTAAAAAATTTTGGACAGAAAAGCAGACTGGCCAACTCCCTGCCCTCAGAGTAGCCTTCACTAACACTTCTAACTAACCTTGGATTTTTGAATTGTCTGCATTCCTTTCCTTCAGGATCAGACTGTGTTCACATACACTGTTGGATCTCCACTATTTCTGTGATATAGGACAGCAATTTTCAACCTTTTTCATCTCGTGGCACACATAAATTAATTATTAAAATTCTGCAGCACACCAAAAAATATATTTTTGCCAATCTGGGGGTAAAATAGGTATAATTTTGATTCATTTGCATCGAATGGCTACTGTTGTTGGTTGTTTTCTTTTCTTGTTTTTTGTTTTTCTTTATTATTTTTAGATAGAGGGATAGGGAGAGAGGCAGAGAGGGAGAGAGAAACCAATGTATGGTAGCCTCCAGCTACAGACCTGGCTGGATACGTGACTTGCAACCTGGTTATGTGCCCTGACTGGGAATTGAACCAGCGACCTTTGGGTTTGCAGGGCAGTGCCTTAGCCACTGTGCCACCAGCCAGGGCTATTTTCATTTTTTATTTGACAGTCCAAAAGAAAAGAGAGCAGTGTGCCAGTGACTAGTCAGGTTCTGTATGTTTTATAAACATTCTTGTCCCTGGCTGGTAACACAGTGGCTAAGGCACCAGCCTGCAAACCTAAAGGTTGCTGGTTAGAGTCCCAGCCAGGGCACATAACCAGGTTGCAAGCCAGGTCTCCAGCCAGGTTCGTGACTGGAGGCAGGTGAAAGACAACCATACATTGATGTTTCTCTCCCTCTGTGCCTCTCTCCCTTCCTCTTTCTGGAAATAATAAATAAAATCTTTTAAATAAATAAATACACATTCTTATGACACACTGGTTAAAAGTTGCTGAGATAGGAAATCCAATACAGGTAACCCCCCCACTCCCACCCTGTATAACACAGCACTTCTCTAACACGGTTTCACTGTAACATGGTTTGAGAATCAGAGAAATTCCCAAACAACATGGAGAGTCACAGGAGTTTTTAAGAGCAAAAATATCTCACCTGAAATTGGGGAAGTACCCAAACAACATGGAAAGTAATAAGAGCTTCTGTGAGCAAAGAATATCTCATTTGAAATTAACAAGATCTCTCAACTAAAAGCAAGCAATCTAAAATAACAGATTTTTTTTTTTTTTTTTTGCAAAAAGCACAGCATAGGAGTCAGGATAATGCTGAAGGAAATTCAGAGGATGAAGATATCTTGTCAAAAAGAAAATGCCCTTGGTTACTGGTGCTTAGTAATAATGACAAAGAAAACATTATTTAATACATATCAATATTATATTTTGGTGACAATTACTTTAATAAAATATTTCTCTTAATTATAAATATAAAGTAATATGTTTTTAAAATTTTTGGAACCTGATCCCCTTTGTTGTACTAGTTCTTTGTTTCATATAACTCAGATTTGCATAACACGGCATTTTTTAGGAACCTAACAGCCATGTTATACAGAAGTTACCTATATTTTGATTCATTTTTGGAGATGGGAACCATCTGAAATCACAGGCAGGGTCCTCATTTGAAGGGAGAGAAGGTTACTTTAACTAGTAGTTTCAAAGGATGTTCCCAGTTCATGACAAGCAAAAGTGCTCTAAATGGCTTTAATGATGCTAGACCTAACATTCCTTCTGTTTAGTTTTGTGCTCCCCTGGGCGTTTGTCAAGTTAGTCATCTCCAAGCAAAACCTTTTTGTTGGTTTAACCTTAGACTCGGATATACAACCAGCTCGACTACTTTATAGAGGACAAATGACAACATAAAATTATCATGATTTTTTCATTATAAGTGCCCTGTACCCTGGCTGGTGACGCAGTGGATAAGGCGCCAGCCTATGAACCCAAAGGTCACTGGTTCGATTGCCAGCCAGGGCACATGACCAGGTTGCAAGCCAGGTCTCCAGCCAGGTCTCCAGCCAGGTCTCCAGCCTGGTCCATAGCTAGAGGCAGGTGGAGGGCAACCATACATCGATGCCTCTCTCCCTTTCTGCTTCTCTCCCTTCCCCTCTCTCTAAAAATAATAAACAAATAAAATCTTTAAAAAAAATAAAAAGAGTCCTATATATTTGTTACAGACGAAAGGTCAGGTGCCACAGTGGCTCTTTCCCCGGAGCCACGTCCTCCTGGCCCTGATGGAGATGAGGGAGGCCTGGGAGGGAAATGCTGACTCACATCAGGTCCTCAGGAGAGCCACCACCCGAGCGTGTTCTCTGCCTGGTGAGCTGAGGTCGAGGAAGGGCTCTTGTATGAATCCGGAGGGAAGTCGGGGTTAAAATGAAAATCGGTTCCACCCCTTGTTCTTTCTAGAAGCCAAGCTTCCCTGGCCCTGGGAACCGGCCTGGGGCCAAACAAAGCCACCTGCCTGGCCGGGGCTCCAGGCAACCCACCAACCTGCTGCGAGTACTGAAGGGCCTGGTCGTGGTTCCCCCTCAGCTGCTCCGTCTGAGCCATTTCCTCGTCGGGTGACCGGATCTGGCGGTCTATCACCCTCTGCAGCAAAAACATTGCCAGCTGCCATTTGAAAGTAAGCCAGAGCTGGGTTCAACCTGTGGGTAGCTAAGGAGGCTCTACAACAAAAGAAGTGAAGATGGAAAGTCATAGAGAGGCCACTTGTCTGGCTGACACAAAACTGGTTCTAACAACTAAATAAGTGGGCCTTCATTGGCCTGTCATCTTGGTGGTTGGCTTATAAGCTAGCCTGGCTGTAAACAAACACCAATTAACCTGCATTTTACCCACTGGATTCCAGTGACCACCATTCATCAAAACCATTAATCTGTCCTGCTATGGCCTAATTTTATAACAAGCAAATGGAAGAAATGGCTTCCAGCAACTCACAAGATGGGATCATTTACCCATGAACATAAATTTTCTAAAATCAAAATAAAATTTTATTACCTCTGGCTCCCTCTCTTTCAGGCCTAAGAAGATTTTTGCTTTATTTTGTTTAAATGAGAGTTAAAAATGAGAGAAGATAGGGAAAACATCGTAAATATCCCCCCTAACAAGGGGGAGGTTAAATCAATTATGGCATATCACCCAGTGAAATACTTCAGACATTAAAAACAATGTTTTCACCCTGGCTGGTATGTCTCAGTGGATTGGCATTGGCCTGCAAACACAAAGTTTGCTAGTTCGATTCCCAACCAGGGCACATAACCAGGTTGCAAGCCAGGTCTCTAGCCAGGCTTGTAGCTGGTGGCAGGTGAAAGGCAACCATACATTGATGTTCCTCTCCCTTTCTTCCTCCCTGCCTTTCTTTCTGAAAATAATGAATAAAATCTTTTTTAAAAAATAGCAAATTATTTTTAAAACTCACATTTTCTTTTTAGACCAACTAATAAGGGGATAAATTCAAAATGTGCTAAGTTTTAAAAGTTTTAAAACTGTACTTAAAATAAAATGAGGAATATAATTTTTTTTTGCACACCCGGCCCGGGAATATAATTTTTTTAATGAAAATAAGATAGTATTTCATTAAGGTTCACCCTTTTAGAGACAGCAAGTTACAATGAGAACATGGGTAGTTCACAGCTGGTTCTCACAGTTATTAGCTTTATGGTCAAACTCCAAATAAAACAAGGTTAAGAATATGTAAAGTGTTGTGAAGATCAAAAGTTACATGTGGTGAGAGGAGCCCAGATGGTGGAGGAGTAAGTGGAGATACACCCATCTTCTCCCAACACCAAACTGGGATTACAACTTAATTGGGGAGAAATCATCCGGAATAACCAGCAGGACACCAACCGGAGAGAAGCCTTATTCCCATGGACAGAACAGAGGAGCGGATTCATCACAACGTGACAGGTAGGAAGAGCGGAGACGCGAGAGGCTGGTGGGGGCTCCCACGGGTGACAGCTGAAGGGACAGAGAAACATCTCAGCAGCTGGGGCTCCATCTGAGAAGGGTGGGATCTAAACCCCCAACTGGGCTCCCCAGCCTATGGCAGCATAGCTGAGAGTAAACAGCACCCATCTGGGAAAAGCAAAAAGCTGCCAGGTCTAGCCAGCTGGATAGAGAGACTGAGTCCTTAAAGGGACCACACATGAAAATACAGTGGCACCACCTACCCTGGGCTCCAGCAAAGACAGGGCTGAGTGGACTAGACACACTTAGGAGGGTTTGGGTCAGTGGCTTTAGGGGGAAAGCTGAGGGAGCAGCCCATGAGTCTAAGTGCTGACCCATCCCCCATACAGCCAGCAGACCACTCTTCTCCAAAGGGTGGGGGCTTGAGAGGAAGCCACAGCCCCACCCATAGGAATTAATCCACCCCACCCAGCGGTGCCTAAACCTGACCTCAGATCACAGGTTAATTGGATGAACAACTGAATTCATCTGCCCCACCCAAAGGTGCCTAAAACTGACCACTGATCACAGACTGATTGGATTAACAACTAAAGGAGACAAAGACAGTGGATCTCTGGTAGTCTCCACCTGGCTGACTAGGCCCAGACTGGCACACGAGATGACATTACCAAGCACAGAGCCAGGAAATAAAAAAAGTGCACCTCTACACCACAGAAGGTCATACCACTAAGAGAGTAAGTCAAAGTAGACCAATCTAAGAAGAAGAAACAAACAAGAGTCATCTAAAATGGGGAGACAAAGAAATAAACCCTCAGCAAATGGAAAGGAGGAATCCCCAGGAGTAGTGCAAAATGAAATAGAGGCAAACACACTCTCAGACATGGAATTCAAGATAAGGATGATAGAGAAGCTCAATGAGCTCAGTGAGTTCAAAGAAAACTATAAACAACTCCAGGGGAACTATGAAGAACTCTAGGGGAAGTACAAACAACTCCAGGGAAGCTATAAGGAACTTACTGAGAACTACACCAGCATTAAAAAGAACATAGAAACCATCAATAAGAGCCAGGAAGAAATGAAGAATACAATTTCTGAATTGAAGAACACAATAGAAGGAATCAAAAGCAGGCTAGAGAAAGCAGAGGATTGGATCATCAAGCTGGAGGTCAATGTAGAAAAAAATTCCCAGGCAGTGTAACCAAATGAAAAAAGACTGAAAAAGAATTAAGAGGTGTTAAGAGAGCTGCAGGACAACATGAAATGTAATAACATCCATATCATAGGGATACCAGAAGGCAAAGAGGAGGAGCAAGGGGTAGAAAACCTCTTTGAAAAGAGAAAACTTCCCTAACTGAGGAGAGAAGAGGTCATGCAAACTCAGGAAGCACAGAGGGTCCCAAGGAAGATGAACCCAAACAGGCCCACTCCAAGACACATCATCATGAAAATGGCAAATTTCAAAGACAAGGAGAGAATCTTAAAAGCAGCAAGAGAGAAATAGCAAATAACATACAAGGGGACACACATAATCAGCTGATTTCTCCACAGAAACACAACAAGCCAGAAGGGAATGGCAAAAAATATTTCAAGTAATGAAAAACAAAGGCCTGCAACCAAGAATACTTTACCCAGCAAGGCTGTCATTCAAAATGGAAGGTGAAATAAGGAGTTTCCAGACAAAAGAAGTCTAAAATAATACATCTCCACCAAACCAGCATTGCAAAAGATACTAAAGGGTCTGCTTTAAGAAAATGAAGAAACAAAGGGACAGACAGAAACAAAGGTACAAAGGTAAATGGATTAAATGCACTAATGAAAACACATCGAGTAGCTGAATGGATAAGAACCAACTTTAACTCATGAATGCTTTAAAGTGATCTTGTTTCTATACCCAAAGAACCCTGAAATACCAATTCAGAAGAACTTATGTACCCTTATATTCATAGCAGTGTTATTTACAATAGCCAAGTGCTGGAAACAGCCTAAGTGCCCATCAGTGGATGATTGGATCGAAAAACTTCAGTACATTTACACAATGGAATACTACACAGCAGAAAGAAAGAAGGAACTCGTACCCTTTGCAACAACATGGATGGAATTGGAGAGTATTATGCTTAGTGAAATAAGCCAGTCAGTGAAAGACAAATACTATATGATCTCACCCATTACAGGACAATAATGAACAAAACAAACAACAAGCAAAAAACAGAACCAGATATATGAATACAGTGAATCCCCCTTCAGTGGTCAGGGGGAAAGGGGGTTCGGGGAAAAGGGGAGGAGGAGGCAAAGAAGGGAAGCAGTTTAGTCAAGAAACTGATATGGAAGAACCATGGACATGGACAACAAGTGGGATTGACTTTAGGGGGTAGTGGGTGGGTAGGGAAGGGGACAGAGGGGAGTAAAAAGGGGATGGATGTAATACAACAACAATAAAATTAAATTTAAAAAAATTACATGTAAGATCACCTAACATAGAGTAGATACATAATCAATATTGTTTCCCCTTCCCCTCATCCCATCTTTATATTCTCAAGTTGAATTACACTATATATGTATAAAATTATTTAAATGAGGCTTTGCAATAGTTACAATTTATTTTAAGCTAAAGATTTAATTTTTCTGAAGATTAGGATTAACAATTAAAAGAACACTGGCATGTTATCTGATAATTCTTTACAAAAAAACTTGTTTTGCTCAATCAGACCACTAGTTCCCTTAACCATAGGAACAGATGGATAGCATGATAATGCCTCTTATGAAGAGATATTAGGGAGCTATTATCCAAGTTGTATGGCTTGAACAATATTGCCCATTTTCCCCACCTTTAAAACGGGGCAAGAGATTTGCCCTTACCAGATATTTGGTCAATATCAAACATGACTCTGCATGGTACAGAAAGTGCGCTATGGATTCAGGTGACCCAGTCCTGGCTCTTCTCCCTACTACCTTGAGTTTCTGAATCTTTCTGTGCCTTAAGTTTCTCATCTGTAAAATAAAAACAATGAACATCCCTCCTCCTAGACTCGGCAGTGAAGACTGAATAAAATAAATTATGCGAAGCACTTAGAACAGTGTCTAGGATGTAATTACACTGAGTTACCATTCAAACGCTTATGAACAGCGCATGCATGAAATAGGTACTCCATATGTATCGTGTAATAAACGAATGAAATGGATACTAGAATTTATTCTAAAAAAGGAACAAGACTATCTTTCACATGAGGCACAAAACCCTTAGGCAGTATCCCCACATGACACTGCCTGAGTAGTAGACGTTCGCCAGACTCTAATTTATGGCCCATGGACTGGAGTCAACAGTTTGATTTAGCGCTGGACGTTCAAACATGGCCCCACCATTTCCCATTTGAGTTGCAGATTCATGGTTGTTTGGAGGAGGAAGGCATGACTCATGTGTGTCACCCACTGACAATTCATTCATCTATCCTACAGACGCAGGGGCTTACGGTTCTGGAAACAGAACCCTTCAAGGATGTGAAGACCTTTGAAAAATCTAAGGAACAGTAAACCTTTCATTATTCTTTTTTCCAGCTGATCATCTGATGGGCCCACTCACATACCTAAATATTCTGATTCTCAGAGGATCCCTAACTCAACTGCAAAACAGTGAAGCCTTGTTCTAGCATGAACCAACTCCATGAACTCTTTTCACATGGAACAGAACATTCCTTTAAAAATGCACGTGCTGTGCATAGCTTCCATGGGCCTCCACTCAACTGCCCTTGTTAGGTGTCCCTCTTCATCTTTTTTTTTTTTTTTTTTAAGATTTAAAAAATTTATTATTTCCAGAGAGAGGGGAGGGGAGAGAGGTAGAGAGGGAGAGAGGCATCAATGTATGGTTGCCTTTTACCTGCCTCCAGCTACGGACCTGGCTGGAGACCCAGCTTGCAACCTGGTTATGTGCCCTGGCTGGGAATCGAACCAACGACCTTTGGGTTTGCTGGTCAGTGCCTATCCACTGAGCCACCAGCCAGGGATCCCTCTTCATTTTTTAAGGTGTCATATTTAATGACAAAAGTAGGCGGCAAGTCATGGCAAGTCATAAAAAAATGAACATTTCGGAACCCGCGTGAGAGGCAGTGTAAGGAAGCACGAAAAGTCTGTGGGATCAGACCATGGATCCAGCAATGAGAGCTCGTCACCCCAGTTTGTTTAATGTGGGCTCCGCTGCCCTCACCCTCTCTCGGGTGAAGTAACAACTGTACCGATCGCCTCAGACAGGGCGGTGCGTGCACATCAGGCTTAGACCACAGCGTCTGCAGCTGGTCAATACATGCCTTTTTATTATTACCTGAATCTGGTTTTTCTTGTCCTCTGAATACTCTTCCCCCTCTACAAAGAGCACAGAACAATCGTGTAAATCCAGGCCTTGTTCATAGAAGTCCAAGCTTCTCCAAGCCCAGATCTACGTGCCCAAAGCAATTGCAAGGTCTCGCCCTGAGACTTGTCATCCACAATTCCTTCAGCTCCTTTGTGTTTCTCTTTGCCTTCTGCAGCTGAAATAAGCTTCCCTGCCAGTGACAATGCCAGGGAAATGCCAAGCTCACCGACCCCGGCTGGGTTTTCCTTACAGGTGTCTCCTGCCTGACAGCAGTTTTCATCTTTCCCAAGTTGGTGCCTATGAATGGTAAAGAGAGGAGCTGAAAGGGACTTTCTGGGCAACTTAGCAAGTCCGAGCAAAGCAGGTATCTGGGGAGAGATAAATAGCAGGGAAAGAAAATCCCCTCAATTCCCAAACATCCTTCTGTTTCCCACATTCCCAGCAGCACTTTGCCAAGGGCATAACAGAGGAAAGCCACATAGCAGATGTCGCAAGCTGAGCATCGAGCCACAGAAGTAGAGGGGGACTGTGCAGAGAGGACAGAGGCTGGGGCCGCAGGAGTCCACAGAGGCCTCAGGATTATCCATGAACATGCAACACCTACAGCGGTCTTCGGTGGAGATGCCACCAAAAGGCCACCAAACCCCAGGCTCCTGGAGGAAAAGAATATGGAACAGTTTCCTTCAGGGGCCGTGGGGAACTATTTCTTTTGTCTCTTTTGCTTGACCATCAGTTTCAGGGGCAGAGAAACTAAAATGATCGAGTCCATGAAATCAGAGGTTTTGGGCTGCATGTTACAATCAGGGGGTGGGAGTGGGAGGCTATTAAAACCGCAGTGAACAGATGCACCCCAGACCTAGTCAATCGGAATCTCTGGGGTGGAGGCCAAATAGCTCTCATTCTTGAAGCTCCCTGGGGGATTACCACATGCAGGCTAGTTTAACAAAAAATGCTTTAAATTACCACCCCTTCTCCCTCTTCCTATACTAACATCACTGCACCCACATCCTCATTGCAAACGCAGATTTTCTTGGATACACACAAAGAGCAGGACAGGCCCGGAAAACTTTCAACTGGCTAGGGGAGGTGACCCCAGGGAGATCCCACCCGTGGCTCAAGTCAGAGCCCACAAGGACAGACACAGGAGGAACATTCACACCTTTCCAGAAGGAGACAACAGGCTTCCGAGGGCCCGAATGTTGGAACAGAGCTCCAAGATCCTGTTGCCACCTCTAGCCTCCTATAACCTGCCTGGTGTGCACACCCCGGGCCCTGATCACCAGCCCAGAGGCCAAGCCAGGTCTCTGTTGGTTCTGCACAAGCCAGGCCACCCACAGAGTGCAGTGGAACATGACCAGCGCTTCCAGGAAGCCTTTTTTGTCCCCCACATCCTTTTTCCCCTCCAGGTGAGCAGTGTGTTCTTGGCAGGTTCAGCGCATTTCCTGGCCGGAGCTAGGGGACCTGGGGAAATTTGAGAATGGATGGCAGGAAGGAAGCCATTAAAGAAGCATGTCTCAGTCTAAGATATTCTGCGAGGGGATAGATGTATGTGTTGGTCACATGGTTCCCCAAAATAGTGATGCGTCAGAAGGATCTGGAATGCTTGTAAAGAACATAGATTCTTGGGCCCCACCACAGACCTACTGAGTGGGGATCTCTAGAGGAATGGGGTCCAGGGGTCGATGTTTGAAATGATCTCCACAAGCACTTCTGATGCAACCACGCCAGCATTACCCTGAGCCCTCTGTTTGAGAACCACTGATAGAGGCAGGACTGGAAGCTCAGGACCCCATTCCCAATTCCGCCACTAATGCCATGTACCCTTTTCAACCCAAAGTTTCTCCATCCTCCAACTGTAAAACGACAACAATAATTACAGAAGGTGCCTTTTTACAAAAACACATGGAGACAGCCCAGGAACAAACTAGGCTGTGCCACAGAACGCTATGTTTTGAGCTTTCTGAGAGAGGCATTCTGTAAAACACAAGGGCTTATGAATACAATTGCTTCCAGCTGGAGATACTTTCAATCCAAAACGAGCTGGTGATACTAATTGGCGCCACACAAACACACACGCAAAATCTGATTTCTGAATAGAGCCAGGCCCCTCACCAAGAAGACAAAGGGAATGCCTAACCCCAGCTGGACAGAATCTGTGGCCTGTTCCCCGAGTTTTCTACCTAAAGGCTGGTGTTCTGGCACTTCCTTGAACTGCTGTGTGTCCAGTCAACAAAGGTAGACTTGGGACTGTTTGGATTTCAGGATATCCCCTCACCTTACAGCCTAACTCCTGTCTAGTGACCCCTGAGGGAAAGGGGAAGTGCCCGGGAGAGGAGAAGGCCGGCAGGAGACATTCCACCCAGGAGCTGTCCTCCACCCCACTGAGGACAGTCACGGCAGGTGCCTGTTTTCAGCTCTCTCTCTGCAGCTCCCAGGGCCCGTGAACACCCTCACTGCTGCCAGGGGGCTGTGTGCCCAGTTCTCTCACCTGCCGCCTGCCGTCCACTCTCCCTGCAGCCCGGGGAGCCTGGTTTCCCAGTCTGGGCATAGTTGATGACAGAAGGGATGAACTGAAGGACTGGCATTTGATGCCTGCAACCTGCCCATGTTCTCCAGGTGCAGAGCTTCATGGTAAGTTGCAACACCGAGGACAAAGCTCTCTGGAAGAGCCTGAAGGTGGCCCAGAAGCCAAGACATCTGTGCAGAATGCTCAGAAGCATCTGTTCCACAGGTCCCGCTGAAGAGCAAAATGGATTCGGTGGTGAAAGAGAAGGCTATGCCCTAAGCTTCCAGGTAACAGTGGTCCTCAAGCTGCACCGCCCACCACCGGTACCCCTAAATGCAGATTCCTGGGCTTCGCTCCCAGTGGCTACGGTTCACAACTGGAAGTGCGAATCAAGGACTCACACTTAGAGTAAGCACGCTAGGTGGTAATGATGGGGGCTGTCGGAGCACTTGGGGAAACACTGAGGTTGTGAAATCTTCAAGCACAAAGTGAGACCCATATTGAACTTGAAGTCAGTCGAGTTCTGGCTGCGGGAGGAGGAGGAGGGATGTTCAGTTGGAGAACACAGCCTGAGGCCAGAAAGACAGAACAAGTATAAACAAGTGTGTGTGTGTGTGTGTGTGTGTGCGCGCACACACGCACTGGTGGGGCAGGGGACACTCCGGAGTGTCAGGGAAGGCAATAAGGTGACTGATCCAACTGAGGGAAGATATGAATTTAAAGATGTAGAAGGTATGAATTGGATAGGGAAGAGGGAGTCTTGGAGACCAAGATGCGGAGGCAGGATCTGATCCGTGGGGTAACGGAGTTTTCAGAAGCCCTGAGAAACTTAGCAACAGAAAACTGCCTGTGACATCAGAAGAAGACAGTAAATCTTTTTTTACTATGTAGGTTGTTTTCTGCAACCTGGTGGGCGGGCCCTTGGGAGCGTTTCAGGAAGATGCACAGGAACCAAGTTTAGAGGCTTCTCTGGGTCTGTGGAAGGAGAAAAGGGATGCTAGGCTCAGGGATGGGAAACAAAGAGAAGGCTGCCCGAAGCTTCGCACACCTGCCCTGCGGCCCCCTCCTCCCAGCGTGTGCTGGCTGGGGGGTCCCCAGGAGGAAGGCTTTTCCTCTAAGCTCAGCAGCCAAGTAATTCTCTAGTTCCTTGTCTCCACCAGACCATAGCCCACTTTTTGGTTCTTCAGAGTTGAGGACCAATGGGCTTAAGGAGACTGCATTAGGATCTTGATTTAAAATGGCTCACTAAACTTAAGAGTAAGCCCTACAGGGAAAAACCATTCCTTCCACCTCTCCAGGTCCACCCCCGTCGCCAGGGTGAGGTGCATGTGCTCCTCCAGGTGTGCACACGCCCCAAGGGTCTGGGGGAAAAATCAAAACTTTTCCAGTACTTTTTTTACCTGAGCATTTTTGGTTTCCATTTTTATGAATATTTACATTACACGTTAGTACCATTGCACGCAATTTATAATAAATACGCAGATACAGAAAGTGTTTGCTTAAGATTTTATGATCAGGAAGCTAATTCTCAAGAGCTTGGGGACCGCTGCTGTAGACAAACATTTTCCAGCCTTTTCGCCAAGGAAAGAGCCCTTTTTACGTTTACAAAATATCTCGCTTTGTGATAATATTTGTATGACATTTCCTACAGGAGAAAATGCACGATGACGAAAGTACTTGGAGCCTGTATCAGTAATACCGTGACATGAACTTGCTTTGTATGTATGAGTTTCCAGCATACCCCTTTTTACGGGAGAGTAACACTGCATGTGTGTGTGTGTTGGAGGCTCCTTTACCTCTCCGGGGAGGATGCTCACAGACTGGGGACCCCATTCCCTAACCACTCCCCAATTCCACTGCCTGTGCTGAGCTAAGTAATTTCCTCTACTTGCCCTCCCCCCAGGGACACCACCTGCTTCTCCCTGAACCCACAGGGCAGCCATTCCTGGGGCAAAAATCAGGGTGCCGGCAACACCTGCAGGGATTACAGGTTAATGAATTGAAAAAGGGGCCCAGAAACGGTCTGCCAATCATTCCGCTTTAGTCTGGGATGTGATTCCGCCACTGATGGCTGTTACTCTGACGGAGGCCAGACAGAATCGGCTCAAAGCGACCCAGTCCTTGCAGGGTGCTACTGTCACCTTTGGTCATCATCTGTATTTAAGAAGTCAGCGTGCACAGCGATTATAAGCACAGGGTGTAGACCCAGACTTCCCAGGCACACATCCCGCCCTGGCCACTTACCAGTACCCGTGGGCCCTTGGCAAGTCACTTGATCTATCTGTGCCTCAGTTTATTCACCTGTAGAATGGTAACGATAACACCTTCCACCATGGGTAGGACGGTTGTTGCAAGGATTAATTACTTCATGAAAAAGGATTAAATAGTGCCTGGCATGTAGGGATAAAATGAGTTTTAAATACTATTACTATTATTATTGTTATTATTCGGTCTATTCCTCTCAAGCAATTTATTATAACGTGTCCTTACTTTGGACCTTTTTCATAGAGCTGCTCACAGAATCTATAAAAGGCTGTATTCTCAAATGCAGACTCACTTTAGGTAGTATTAAGCCACTTTCTGTCAGTTGGACAAGCTGGTTTTTAGCATTATTCTCTATTGCTTGTGAACCAGTTTTTAGTTTCAGCCAGACAGAGAAGGCAGGGGTCCTCTCCCAAGCCTAACCTCAGTGGGACAAGCTGCTGACTGCTTTCTATACACACACGGCGCTTTCCTACCTCTATGCTTTTGCCCAGGCCTGTTCTTCATAGAAATGCCCACCCCTCTGGCCTACCCAAACCCTACTCAGTTTATAAGGGTCCTCTTGAATGGTACCTCCTCCTTCCTGAATCTATCACCACTTGGCCAGAAAGGAGTTTAGCCACCTTCCCTGAAGCTCTCTACTGAAATCAATCCCATGGCCTTGACTCACCTTAGGGTGCTGTCGTCTGTCATCATTGCCGGGATGTAGCTCACCTTCCACATGAGGGTGAGTTCTCTGAAGGCAAAGACTGCCTTCTGGACCTGTGTCCCTAATGCTCTTCACAGAATTTCGCCTGCTACGTCTCTCACTAAATACTCGCTGCAAGACTGTTTAGTGAGGGCAATCAGCCTCTGGCTTGACCCCCCCACACACCCCCACCCCCAGGCTGGAAAAGTCCGGCGGGGAAATGAGGTGAGCAGGTCTGCCGGCTATAAAACACACACCGGGCAGCAAGGCATGACGCACGGAGGCTCACGCCGCGCCTACGCAGAGAGCTGGCTCATAAATTCTGTCCATTTCAAAGCAGTTGCAGGATTAATGACAACAAAACTAAGTGGAGCTCCGCAAGCACTTCATCCCTCTTGAAGGTTTGCAATTTTTCAAAGCTTTAGTTGTTTTAATGCATGGACCACAGACTTTTAAAAGTGAAGAGGCTGGGTAAGGACTAACTAGATAAGAGGCACTGGGCTATTCTCGAGTCAAGGTCATGATCATCATCTATTCTAGACAAACTCTGGGCCAGGCTTCAGAAGGTGGGGCACGGTGCTGTTCTGTGGGCACTTCATCTAATAACAACCAAACACACATAAGAAACGTTTTCCCCCTCCAACCTACTATGCAAATATGGCTCTTCATTCAGGAAGAACTATGAATCAGGGAACAGAAAGACAGCTGTCCCCACCATCTTTGGGATGCGACCTGTTGACCTATTTTGACCCAGTTTGGGTCCAGCTGGAGAAGTCAAGTTCGAAGCCAGGCTGTGCATTTCGGAGGGTGAGCACCAGCCATGGCATCTCTTCAGCCTCCACCTCACTGACCTCTCGCAGCCTCAGGCATTGCTGACACCCCTTTCCTGCCTTGGCTTCCATGACACGGCTCCTCCTGATGGCTCTATTTCCTTCGTTGACTTTACTTCTGCTACCCACTCCTAATGCGTATTCCCCAATTTCCTGTCTCTGTCCCTCTCTCTCTACATACTTTTTCTGACCAGGCTCATCCAGTCCTACAGCCTCCAGTTCCTATGTGCTGATCCCTTCCAAGCTGACGTGGTTCCTTTGCTCTAGATCCACTTTCCAGTTGTCTCCTGAACATCCCACCGAGGATGTTGCCTGGGTCCCTCACACAGGCTGGCCAGCCTGTCTGAGACCAAACTCAGTAGCTTCCTCCCCCTGGCCATCAGCTTGCCCTTCTGCCTGGGTGCTCTATCTTAGCCCATTGTCTAGGTCACACCCTATTCAAGTTCAGCTCTTTCACAAGTGTCACCACCGCTACAGGTCATTTCTTCTGCATCCCAACTGCCAAGACATGTGACTTCATCCGTTGTCATCTGGCTGGGACAAGGGCCTCACTGGTTTTCACCGCTACGTTTTCTACCAGTCCAACCCATCCGCTAGTGTTTTCCATTTAGAAGATAAGCTTGACTATGTCACTTAACACATTTTAATAACTCAACTCCCCAAACCCCTTGATATCTGGCCCAAGTTAACTTTCCAGTCCCATTACTGGGCATGACCTGTCTAAAGTATCTTCTATTCTCCCTAACCTCTGGGGTCCAGAGAACGCTTATAACGTTCAATGTAAGGAGTTTCTCACCTGCTCCTCAGATCAACATATGGAGGGCCAGCTTTGTACTACCACTCCTCTCAAAATCTACACAAATCTGCACTCATTGTTCAAAGACAGGACACAGGTCACCTCCTCTGTGCAGCCTTCCCTGACTTTCTCCCCCAATGGCGGAACACAGATCTGCCTCATTTGTGTCCTCCAGAACCTGTTTCTGCCTCTAATATGGTATCTTTAGTAAGACCCCAAGAGACAGGGACCACTAGTATTTAAGTATCCCCAATGTCTAGCACAGTGCCATCAAACTTGTAACAAGGACTCTTCAAGTGCTGAAGTGGCATGTTACTAAATTTGACCCTTACCATGAAGACAGGTAGTCTGTGAGGAGACCTGCCTGACTGAAACAGACTCCAAAGGAGGCATGATGCTATTGCTCCATTAAGGGGAAGATACTATTTTTGTTGAGAGCCTTCCTGGTACCCCTTAAATCTCAGACAGACACCTCCCTTCTCTCCTGAGCCATGTCAGCCTCTCTCAGAACACAACAGGTGGGTTCTCAAGGCCCAAAAGGATGCTTGAGACTCACAGAATCACTGACCCCAAATCAAACACTAACTCAACTACTCCCAGTCTAGCCGCATCCACCAGTGAATCTGAAGTTACATTTATAACAGAAGCTCAAAAGGGCTCCAGGAGGAGCCCATGTTCGGAGGCTAATTACAGAGTAAGTTCATTTTCACTTTCAAAAGCTCTGATCTCTGATATGTGGGCTCATTGTGGCCGACGAAGTATATTGCTCCCTTTCCCCTGTAGCCTTCATTATCTCTTCATCCCTTAAATCCTGTAACTTGTACTGCAAGCCTTGCCCCATCCTGAACTTAGATCCATGGGGGAGACTGCTGGCAGGGGCTCTGGAGGTCACCCCAGCACTGCAGGGGCTGCTGGTAACCTTCCTGCCCAAGGGCTGCGAGCACTGGGCTGGGCCAGGTTTACCTCCTACATATGAATCTGTCATAATCCAAACTGGCCAAGGCATTATCAAGCCTTAGAACCAAACCCTCATGGCAAACGCTAAACTAAACGTCTTTCTAGAAGTGATATTCTAGCCTGGATTTAAGAAATGCCAATGGGTCCAGGCCAGGGTGGTTGTGCTTTGCAAGTTCTGGATAAGGTACAGAGGTAAGTTTACCAGATAGATCTGTCTAGGGAGGTATCAGATCCTATCCTCTGCCTCTGAAGTGCCTCTGGGCCTTTCCAAAGCCATAGGCAGACCATTTTTTCACACAGTACTTTAAGATAATTTTTTCCCCCTTGGCCATGAATGGCCAGAAAGTCCTCTGTTGACAAATCATGCCCTGGGGGCAGGCTAGTACCTGTGTTCTAATAATGAATGAAGGTCATTGTCAGGCTGACTCAGGCTTTTGGATTTTGAACTTTCCTGCTAAAACACTTTCCCTGAGACCCTAGTTCCTAAATCCTTATTGCACTATTAGAAATGCAAACCAGGACTCCCTGATATCCACACCACCTCCCATTTCTGGTGCTTTGGTTTGCTTACGATTCCACGGTAACCACGGGCCTCTCACCCAGGCCCTGGCCAGGTCTCAGTCTGACCGCCTGGCTACCCTTGTTCTCCGCCTCATGACCCTGGCCTTCTTGTTACCCAAAAGGTACCATTCTGCCACCTTTCAGCTTAAGTCAAAAAATGTTTTCCTTTTTTCCTTTTTTAATTAAAGGTAATCGAACAGGAAGAGGAAGAACCTACTATTAATTAATATTTAGTTTCAAGCGAGGAGCACAAATACTCCAGGGAGGAATACCCAGTGACCAGGCGTGGAGCCGAAAGGGGGGCTGGCAACCCCTCTACACTCTGCATTATTTCCTCCTGCTTGGAAAGAAATATAGCACCTTTGTGTGCTTCAATCTGCAGAGCTTCCCAAACCCCAGACATACTTTTAAACAGAAACTAAGATATAGAGTTTTGTTCGACCATTATTTTCCCTCCTTAGCTGAGCTACTTTCTTCTGCGATTGGGCTGATTTCTCCCTGGGAACAGGCATGTGGTCAACGTCTTCCTCACTCTCCTCAGACCCACTAGCGGGTACGATGCTGTTTGCTGATGGGCGGGGGTCCTGGTTTTGCTCTGGCCTGTGTGTCCAGAGAATGACACGGAATCAGACTTGACCTTTACATACCTTAAACACGGTAAAATAGAAGGATACAGCTCTCCCGACTAGAGGCTAAGGATATATCATATAAACTTGACTGCGTGAAGCTAGGTTGTAAACTCATGTCACCTTCAAAGCCTAGCATTAGCACAACAAAGTGGTGGTTGAAATTAAACAGATTTGGTGGACCACCCACCTACATCAGAGCCTCAGCTGCTCGGCTTACTTGACCACATGACCTTAAGCAATTTATTACTTAATTTCCTTCTCTATAAATGAAGTCAATATGAATACTTACCTAATGAAGTTACAGAATTATTAGATAATACTCATAAATCATTTAGCAGAGTATCCACTAACATTAGCTATTATTTTTATTAGCTCCATGACTTGAGGGTTTTGAATTGGAAGATCCTGAAGATCCTTCATGTTCTAGAATTCTGATCCAAACCAGGAAAAAAATAGTATCATGAAATAAGGTAAAGGGAAGTACATTAGAGCTAGACTTCACATGCTTTCTTTCATATTTCTAAGCTTCAACATGTAGTGCCCAACTAACTAGAGGGAATGCTGTGCCACCAATGAGGAGAGGGGAGGGAACCTACAATGGGTCAAGTGCACAGTCAGAAGAGAAATGGCCTATTCAGTTGTGGTAGAAATAAATGTGTTGAGAAAGAGTTGAGTGGGTTGACAATCTTCCTTTCTCCCCTCTTTGCACCTCTCTCTCTCTCTCTCTCACACACACGAATGTAGATCTCTGATCTCTCTCTCACATACACACACACACATACAAGTAAATCTCTGACTTCAATCCGAAACATAATGATGGATGGTCATTGAAAGGGTAAAGATAAAAGTCAAAAGAGTTAATCTTATACAATAAAAGAGATAATCATATCTTAACGTTACCAGAAGAATCAATAAAGTGATCCAGAAGAAACAGAATTTTGAGATCTTAAGAGCAATGGCAAAAGTTTTCATTAATTATAATTAAGTCCTCCAAAGAAATCATTTTGGTATTCACAATAGCTTTTAAAAGAACAACCGTTGCATAGTTTTAAAAATTAAGTGTATCTTCCTTTTCCACTATTAGATAAGTAATAAATGGTCATGATTTAAAAAAAAAAGGAAGGAAGGAAAGTTAATAGAAGAAAATAAATGTCATGTGGAATCTTTTGCACCAGGTTTGAAAAATGATGTTAATAGCCACCCAAAGACCTGTTCTAACCTATCCAGAGGCATTCTGGGAAACCAGGTTTGCCTTCAGGGGAAGGTCCCAGTGTTTTAGGTGAGTGAGTGTGTTGTCAGGTTCTGCAGTACTTACAGATGGAAGCAGCCTCTTCAGCTAGTATTATCGCTGACAGTTGGGATTCGGGTATGGCTAGCTTGCATCTTCTTTCTACCAAGAATCACGTGTGGGGTTGGCTTGGGAGCAAAAGGCTTAGAAATTGGTTCTGTTTTTCCTGTTTGGATGCTATTAACATGAAACTGAAACTGCCCAAGTACATATGTAACCCACACTATAACCACAAATAGACGGTGTACACTTGTGTATGGAGAACCTGGAAGAAAGAAATTAAAGACATTTGTCCAATTAAATCCCTGAATTAAATATTTTCCCCTAATTCCTACCTCTGCATTTTTCACTCCCTTAAAGTCAACTCCCATACAGTTCCTGAATCATCAAAACTATGGTCCCTTACTCAACTTTGATACTGTTTTTAGAGCAAGATGGATCCAAGCAATGCAACCCGCTAACAGGTACTAAAGAATGGCCAGCGTATTGGTTACGGGCCTAGTTAAGTAACTGAAACACCTATTTGGATCGCCATCGTTAGTGGATGGGGTACATAGTTGAAACTCATGGAAAAAAACTTCAGTTTATAATTATTTTTTAAATTCAACTTTCATGGCCCAAATCAAACGCAAATCGAACGCACAGTTATTTACTGACCTTTAACATTCACCAAGTCGCTCCCCTCTCACGGGGCAGAATGTCCCTCATTCCCACCAGATTTCACGCCCCAGAACGTTCGCAATCCAAAAGCCAGGGGGACGGTTCACTAATTTCCCTTGGTAGCCCCCACTCCAAACCTACGGCCAGGGCGGGGGGGTTCGGCTCCTCAAACCCCTACATTCCGTTCCTAGGAGGTTCAGCACGTGACTGTGACACCAAACCGGCCCCCACTCTCAGGGCACATCGCCTCTTGCTTTTTCTGCTAGCGTTTCCCAGGAACTTAGTAAACCCGGAGGCCACGGCCGACCTTCCTTAGGTTTCTTCCCTGCGGGCTGTGCCTCGAGAGACTCGGGCCAGGAAACGCCGGCGACCTTGCCCAGTGCGCCGCACACACTCCGCCAGGTCTGCCTGCAGCCCCGACGCCGGGGTTCCGGCTCGCGTTGCCATGGGAACGGAACGCCGAAAATCCGGCTGGGAGCGTCCGCGCCCGTTGCCCCGGCGACCCGGCTCACTTCCGGCCGCGCGGCCAGCGCTCGGGCCAACCGCAGCTCCTGCCGCGCCCACGGCTTTCCTGTCCCCGCGGCTGGGCGCTCGCGCCTTCGGCATCGCTCCCAAGCTTCCTTCTGCGGCGGCAGAAGGGTCCGCTACTGTCTTTCTCAAAGGGGGTTGGCTTGGAGATGATGCAGGAAGTGGAGAGAAAGCCCAGCGAAGGGTGGAAAGGAGCGCTGAGCTCCGGGACTTAACTGTTCAACGCTGCGAAGTAGCGGGCGGTGGTGACACCCTGCAGCGCCGGTGCGCCTCCCACCCTCCCCGCGCACCCTGCACCCCAGTAGCTCTCCGGCCCCTTCTGGCTCTCTGGACCCCTGAGCAAAGGCTCAGACACAACTTGACAGGGCTGGAGCCGCCCCCGTTTGAGTGCCTGTGATGTCTGGGGAAGACTTGAGCTACCCATAGTTAGGAAGGCGAAGCGCGAGGATTGTGCAGTTCGAGAACTGGACCGCCACTTCGGCTAATGGTTAGCAATTCCGCGTGTTTTCGAGGGAGAGGTCACATTTGTCATCATATACTCCTAATTGTGCAGCGTTACGCCATCGCTCTTCGGTGGTACCAGTAACTCGGATCTGCAGAGGCAACTGTGGCTAGAACGCGGGCGACCATCATCAGCTCCAGCATCCTAGTGTTTAAGGGCGTTGTCAAGAACCCTACCATGAAATAAGGGCCTAGATGGCTGGGCAAGTTGGAGCTGCTACGTCACTTACTAAAAAGAAAAAGAAAAAAAGGCTCAGTAGAGTGAAGGAAAATATTTATTGGGAACTTTAAAGTTGGTGTTTGCATTTTAAAGAAGACTTTATTTTTAGAGAGAGGGGTGGGGAGAGAGGAAGAGGAACATCCATGGGAAAGAAAATGCAACCAGCACCGCCCACATTTCCCAGACCTGCCAAACCGCAAGCTGGGCATGTAGCCTGACCAGGAATCCAACCACCGCCCTGGTTTTGTGGATCCGCCCCAACGACTGAGACACCTGGTCAGGGCAAGATGCTGTTTACATTTGGTGTTTGTTCTTTCCAGCTCTAAGGTTGAAATTTAATTGCTATTGATCCAAGACAACCAGGGTATCTAGGCTTTCTGGAGTTAGGTTGCAGGAGCTATTTCAATGAGTTGCTTAAATATATCTCAAGTAACACCCAGAAGGCCCATAGGTTTTACTTGAGGTTTAAATCTGTACTCTTCAGTACCTGAGCCAAAATTTTCTAAAGATCCCACACCCTTTACTCTCTATTTCCCAAGAGAATTCTCAGCATGGAACAATAATAAGAACAAACTTGGCTTCCAGGTGTCACGGTTTTGGTTTTCACTGTGTGGCTTGGGGCAAGTCCCAGCCCATGGGTCCCCATTTTCTTGTCTGTACAGTGAGAGCATTTGTATGCTTGCTTTCTAAAACCCATCGCAGGTGCAGGAGTCTGTGACACTAAACTGCAGGTTTTTGTGACTGAAAATTATTAAGCATGTAAGGCGATTAAAAAGACTGGTTTTCTTATGTTCTTGAACACTATTTCCCTAGCCCCTTACTTGGTAAGCTGACGTTTACAAATTGCAAAGTTTTAACGTTCTGTCATTCTAGGAAATGGCTATGAGGCTCTTTCTAAGTGTAATAAATGCAACTTCTCTTTCCTTAACACTGGTGTGTGTCAACTACTGTGAAGGAGGTGCAGGATTGGGACAGATTCCGAATTCCCATTCCTAAAACTGATTTAATTAGCTCTGTTGCTCTCACCTATAAAATTAATTGGAGTTCAAATTAAAAGAAGTTGAAAAGACTTGAGTGCCAAATCTCTGGCATTTTTTCCCCTTGCCATCTTAATCCCATCCCCAAATGGAAACTTAGTGGTATTAGTAAAGATGCTTTGTTAGTTCTCTGGCTCTGGAATGCAATGCTAGCAGTGGAGGTGGGTGTTGTTTTCCAGTGTGGTCACTCACGTTCTGTCCCTTGATCCTGGCATAGAGACTAGCATTGCCATTTCATCAGACAGAGGAAGCATGTGTGGAGGGTACTCCTAGACTCTTCCAACCCCAAATCCAAGGTGACCAGCTCCAAATTACTCCAACCCCAGGAACTGGGGTTAAAGTTAAGAGC
This sequence comes from Noctilio leporinus, assembly GCA_004026585.1. Lineage (NCBI taxonomy): Eukaryota > Metazoa > Chordata > Mammalia > Chiroptera > Noctilionidae > Noctilio > Noctilio leporinus. The sequence continues at coordinate 236,771 of PVIW01000955.1, forward strand.
AAGGAAATCCAAATAAACTTCCTCTTGAGCTGTGTCCTTTCTTGAAACACCTTTTCTGGCCTCTGGAGACAGGATTATTGTTGGGTCACGACCTCTTCGGGAGCTTCTAGGGTGTCATCTGAAACCAGCCCCCATACAAGGAGAGCAGGGAGAATCCAAGGGAAAAGGCAGATCAGTCCAGATTAGCAGGCGGTGGGTTCAATCAGCGAGGGGCTGACCTAGCAAGGCTTGTCCTGGGCAGCTCCAAGGCCAGATTCCTGCGCCCACCCACCAATCTTAAAAGTTGATATACAGAGGCCTAATCTGGTTCAGTTACAGACACCGGGAGCCTTAGCAAGGTTTACTCACGGACCAGTTCAGATGGTCTTACCACCCCATTTCTATCCCAAGGCTGTGTCCTTGGAGCAGCTTCTGGGAGCAGGAAAAGTGCAGAACACGTTCCAAAGCACAAGGGTTGGGGTCAGGGTGAGGAGCATCCATTGCCCAGATACAGTTCTCAGGTCACACCAGTGATGGTATGTTTTTGATGTGCAGAATGTCCCATTCCCCCGCCTCCATTTCTTGGGGATTGACTTCCCAGAGGAGCCTTTCTATCGGCTAGAACCCACGTTGGCTGCTCCCTCAACCAGCTTCTATGCCCCACTTATGGTGACCATCCTAGCTGAGCTCTTGTCCTTTCATAAAGGGCCACACACACCCATGACACGTGACAGTCCTCTGCTCCGAGCGGGTGAACAGAATGGCTGTTCCGAATGCCTACATCCATTGCTTTCCCAGCTCCCACTTCGCCCCGCAGCCCGCCTGCTAACTTGGCTCACAGAACCCCAGCCCATCTTTGCTGGACAGCGTTCCTGCTGCCATCAGCACCCAACACGCCACAGTTGTGTCACATGGCAAAAGGCTGTGCTTCAACATGCTCACAAAGCATTTCCCCCCATAGGACATCCTGTGTTTATCTTAAGATGGGTGGGTTTAATTGGTAAAAGCTTTGGAGTCTGTCTTAGGTTTATGTAAGGAAACAAATTGATGACCCTTAGCCAATTTGAAGAAAAAGGCCATTTTTTTCCTTTCAGTCTTTTTTTCTCTGCATTCCTGTATCACATGATGTGAGTGTGAAAATGGGCAATATAAAAATGATCCAAACAATCCTCACACACATATGTATAGACATTTATAAATAGGATCGTCATTGCATCATTATGAGGACTGTAAAATACTGGAAGGAGATTAAATGCCCACTGGTGAGAAATCAGTTAAATAAAACATACACATTCATATGATTAAATATTATGCAATGGTCAAAAAGAATGAAAACAGTTTCTAAGTTATTTTAAGTAGAAAATCTATGGCCCAGGAAAGTATCAAGTATGCTTCCATATGTAAAAGGGAAATTAAAATCCATGCCTATGTGTACCTTTAGACATAGAATGCCTTGGGCCCCCCAAGAAAAATAGCTGTTGTTTGTAAAGGTGAGCTCAGGGTTGGGGATAACAACAAAACGCACCCCCAGAGATGCAAAATGAAACAAAAGTTTATTTTCTGCAATACCTTCCGTAAATTACAAAGGCAAGATGCTAGACTACAGCATATAACTTTTCAATATTTAACCAAAGTACTTGAAATAAATATGCATCCTGAAACAAGATAAAAGGCTACGCTTTGTCAAGCATCCTACAAAATTTCTCAAGTTTTATACTCTGCAGCATTTCTGTGCGGGGGTGGGAGGGAGTTGCTTTGTGTTTTCTTAAGTGCTGAAACAAGAAGTCCTTTCACACTTCTTTGGAGCATTTTGGAAACCGCTGAACTACAAACAACTCACGGAAAGGAACACCAAGCCTGAAAGCCATAGTTGTTTTGCTGTCACTGGTCGCCATCCAAGCCAGCCAAGCCCCCTCTGGGCCCAGGCAGCCCTGTGGGCCACGGGCCCTGTCAGAGCAGGCCTACGCGTTGAATGGCATCCTTTGCAGATGTCTGTACTCTGTTTATATCCCTCTATCAGGTCAATGTTGTAAGAGAAGTTGCAAGCAAGTTAGAAACATTTTTAACTGGGAAGTGAAGTGAACAGAATTATAGTTCCCCCAAGACCTTTTGCAACGCACCATAATGTTCACCCTATCAGGATGTTTAGCTTCGAAGTTGAAAAACTAACTGTTACTAACAGTTCTTCCGGAGATAATTTGGGGTGCTGGTGGAGCTGGGGTATCTGTAACTATCCAATGGGTAAGAAGAGTCTTTGCTATATTATGAAATGTGCTCCAGTTCTGAGGACCAGAGGGCAGAAATGCAAGGGGGTTGGTGGCTCATACTGACTTTGGAATACATAACTACCTTTTGCTATGGCTGAAAACTTTGAGGAGAAAGGTATGTGTAGTTTTACAAAGTCTTAAGCATGGTTACCTAAAAAATATTTTGTTAATACAGTCTAATGTGAATTTCACTTAGTTAGGGGTTTAGCTATGAAAACATCTTTTAAGAGCCAATAAAAATATTGTAGAGAAAAAAAAAACACTTAAAAAATTGAGGTTAAGAACCATGAGGCATTTCTTTTGGCTGTAAACACGCAGTTTACTATCCCTTGTTGAAACACGAATGTCTGGATTTCCTGAGCTTCACAGATAACGGCAGAAGGCAAGTTTGCATAGGAAATTTGTAATACCTTGATGATTTACTTAAAAACTTTTAAGGGCAATCTGCTTTTGTTTTTAAGCATCATATTTTAGTTGACGGTGCTCATCAAGCTCAGACTGACAAGCCAGTGATATAAGGCAAATGGGGGAAAAAGATGAAATCGGTGTTTTCGAATCCACAGGGTATCATGAGTGAGGGTCCTAGGCATGCACCGCATTAACTAGCACTTTACTAATTTGGTTAGAAGTCAAATCATGTTTTGGGGACTGGAAACCAAAGGTGAAAGGAGTCCTGCTGTGCTAAGTGGCACAGCCAGCGTGTAGGAACCAAAGCTGCATCTACGGGACAGAGGCGTCCACGCGTCGCTCAGCGAGGACCCAGCCACGCAGCTGGCCAGGTCCTGAGGAGGGAGCCCATTCACTGGCACCAGGGCTGGCCTCCTGGGCAAGGCGGCTCCCAGCTCTGGAATAGGCAGGAATGACAGCACCTCTGACCTCTGCTGCTTTCAAGTCTCTCAGCAGTTCTGAGAGGACAGTCCTCTCCCAGGACCAGTCCTCTGAAAGCAGCCTTTGGAAGGGGAAGAAGCCAAGCTGGGTCACGGTGCACACCACGGATGAGAACAACGGCAGTGGTCGCCAACGACTCGGAGTCTGACGCAGAGGTGGGACAACAAGGGGCAGTGTCCTGCCAGGGAGTCCATTCTACTTCTTCTGGGATTGGTTTTTACACATGGTAAGGATCTGCTTCAGTACTTTCTGGACATCTTCATCCATCTGACCCTAGGAAGTTCAAACAAGACATTTAGTAGAACCTCAGGTAAGTCCTGGCACTGTGTCTCTGAGAGAAAGAGACGGCCGGCTGGGAGGAAGCCTTTGGCCCTGATCTTCCAAGGAATAAATGGCAGGCCTAGCAACTCCCACATTTCTACAAGGAACTGAGTCAGAGAGGGCCCTGCTCTTTTCCCCTTGGCGGAGGATGAGGCTGCAGCCCCAGCAAAGGGCGTTTGGGGTCTCTGTTGCAAACACAAGCCCAACAGTGACAGAGGTGACACCAATGGCTCCGAGAATATTGGTAGGCCTAGGAGAAAAAAGAGATGGGGCTCCTGATTCTGAAGGAGTGGGGAGCTGGGGGAGGGACAGTAGCACCTTCTCCTTCATTTCTCAACAAATGATGAGGCTGCTCTTGGTAAACAGGGCCGGGCGCCCAACACAAAAGTCAACGCCAAACAAAAGGCACTTTAGAGCTGTCCAATGTAGAGGGTTTTCCTCAAACTCTCCTTAGTGTCTACCAGTTTGATGATGGGACTCCGGGCAGCACCGGCTGCAGTATTTCTTGAGGACACCCAGCTACCTCTCGGGGTGTTGCCATACCTGCACAGCGTACAGAAGATGCATCCTGTAAACCGATATGACCTCCTGGTGTTGCTTCTTGCAGTCCTGAAAAGATACAATGGCACTTGGATCCGGAGCTTCAAAAAACTAACACTAACTAAGAACTAGCTGTGGTCGAATGTTCCCCAAGTGATCTCCTCCATCAAACGCTTACATACGAAGCTTCTCACACTGCTGTGAGCTCACTGGCTTGCGCATTTCTGAAGACTGGTCAACATTCTTAGGGGGAAAATGGACCTATTTCCTATTCTGGAATGTCAACTCTAAAAGAAAACTCATGATTAAATGTAATCCTAAGGGTCCTTCAAAGAGAGATCCAGGTCAAAGGAGGAAGGAGGAGAGGGGAGGACAGAACCACAGGTTGGGGTGATGCGCTTTTAAAGACGGAGGGAGGGGCCTAAGCCAGGAATTCACGTGGCCTGGAAAAGGTAGGAAAGGCAGGGAAATGGGTTTTTCCCCACAGCCTCTGGCGACACCCAGCCCTGCCGCTGTCTTGACTCCAGTCTAGCCAGACTGATGATCTCCAGAGGTCAAGGCAACACATCTGCACTGTTTTAACCCAGGCTCCTGTTGCTCTGTTGCAAGGGTCATGGGAAATTAATACAGAAATGAGAAGACTTTCTGGGTGAAAGGGGAGGGGCCAAGAAACAGCTTCGGATCTGTCAATACGCAACGACTGGAGATCCTGGCCCTGAGCAAGACGGTCCTTGCCGCTGTCAGAGACGGTCGGACAGCTGCAGAAAAATGGAGACGTGGATGGGGCACAGGGCGCCCACTCCACTGTTCTGCCAATTCCTCCTCCTCCTCAGAGGAATCTGCTCATGGCAGATAAGGACTGGAATTCAATTAGCTCCTTTTTAAAATCTTTACTGTTATTTTCCCCCATTACCATTTAGTCCCCTTATACCCTCCCCACAACTTTTCATTTTATTTTACATTTCATTTGTTCATTTTTGGGGAGAGGGGAGGGACAAAGAGAGGGAGAGGAATGCCAATATACGAGAGATACATCGATGGGTTGCCTCTTGCTCGCCTCCCAACGTGGACCCAGCCACGAATGGAAATGGCGAACTTTAGGTTCACAGGCTGACAGTCCACTGACGCCCACCAGCCAGGGCCCCGTGCCCTCTTCTGCCCTGACCAAAGGAGCCCCCAGTCAGCTGCTCCCTGAAGTACACACTCCTTCAGGCTGGGACTGTCTGCACGCCCACCGGCCCGGCCCGCGTAGCAGGCAGGTGGTCGCCTGGCCCCCGACACCATGCTGACCCTGAGCAAAGCCACTCACCGCCAGCTGCGTCTGGAGCTGCTTGACCTGCTGCTGCAGCCCGTCCAGCTGCTGGCTGTGCCTCTTGGAGGAGCTCGCGGAGTAGGACAGCTGCGACAGGCTGTTCAGCGCCTCCTTCAACTTGGTCACTTCCTTCGACATCTCATTTATCTAGTGAGAAAGGAAAACTGTTGTCAATTGACAAAAGCAAAGTTCCAGGTATCTTAAACCTTGACCGTTGCCTCTGTTAGCCTCTTAGACTTGAGAATTTGGAACAATCTTTTTTTTTTTTTTTAACATTTTAAAGGAAACCCATAAAACCCATCAAATCAGATAAACCAACAAAGCCTTCTAAAGCCATTACAATCAAATAAGGGCCCCAGATTAAATACTGTGGTTTGATGTGTAAATGAAAAAAAAAAAAAAGTAAAAAAAGCTAAGACATTGATTTCCCTTTTTATTTTTCTTAACAAAAATGGGATTTTAGGTGTTCTTTATTTGGAGACAGCTATGTCTTGTTCAAGATATCTAGTATGGGTGATGAGGAATAAGTTCTAGAAACCTTGATATCTCTGGACATTGTGCTTTAAAGTAAACACAATACCTCCCTCCAACTCCCAACCCCTTTGCCCCTTTGAATTGGGAAGCTCTTTTGAAGCATTTATAATAATAAAGGAATAAATGATCAGTAGTGCTCTAGTCAATGCCATTCAGAACATCTGAGCCAGGAGACCGGGAGGCAGGGCAGATCCGGAAATGGAAGCATCCGCCATTCCCCCCTCCTCATGCCACAGCCAGCCCACCTCTAATCACCTGCACCTCCTCTTTCCCCTCCTGTATGCCTCTGAAAATGGGGGCCAGGGAAGGCTGTTTTCACACTGACTCCGGGAAGCCTACGGAGCTTAGGGGAGCGGATTAAATCTGGAAGTATTTGGGTGCCCATATGACATAGGAATGTGTCTGGATTCCAAAAGAGCTCAAGTTCAGGATCGGTCACAAACACTTTTCAGTCTGTGGCTTTACTTCTGATCCCTGACACTTGGCAGAGCTTCTGTAAAATAATTTTTAAAGAGAAAATATGCACCACATATGGGAAAGTGCTTTAGGGTAAGGAAGTGGTCTTTTTGGTTGTTGGTGGTGGTTTTTTGTTTTTTGTGTGTGCTTTTTTAAATAAATGTCTACTGGCCCTGGCCAGGTAGCTGAGCGGGTTAGAGCATTGTACTGATACACTAAGGTTGTGAGTTCGATCCCTGATCAGGGCACATACAAGAATCAACCAATGAATGCATAAACAAATCAGTGTTTCCCTCCCACCTTCCTCTCTTCCAAATTCAATCAACAAAAATAAAATAAATATCTAACCTGTTATTTTAATGTGGCTTTGGTGACAGAGGGATTTGTGGGCTGAACCTCTGAGTATTCACAACAGCCTAGCGTAAACAAAAGCTAAAAACGTGTCCTGGCTGGTGGCACAATGGATAAGGTGCCGGCCTAAGAACCCAAAGGTAGTGCTGGTTCGATTCCCAGTCAGGGCACATAACCAGGTTGCAAGCCAGGTCTCCAGCCAGGTCTGTAGCTGGAGGCAGGTGAAAGGCAACCATACATGGATGTCTCTCTCCCTCTCTCCCTTCCCTTCTCTCTAAAAATAATAAAAAAAAATCTAAAAGAAAAAGCTAACAACACTAACTACAATAAAGGCTGGAGGTCTTAGGGTGTATTACCAGCTAGCAACCAAACAGTAACAGAATCTCACCAACCTTCTTGTCTTTATCCTCCTCTAGTTTCGAAGAGCTCTCCGAGGATCTCTTCATTTCTGCAAGCTCTTCCTGCGCATGCTGGAATTTTTGCAGAGCTTCATTTACGTCCTGCTCTTTGGATTTCAAGAGAGCCTGAAGAGTTTCCTTTTCCCTTTTCATCTGAGAGACCTCACTTCTCATCTGCGCGACCTCTGAATGGGCTCTCTCTTTCTCTTTTACAGAATCCTTTAACTTGGACGTCAACACGCTCACTTCGCTTTCTAAGGACGCCTGGAGGTTTTCGTAGGTGGACCTGGGCACCATGGCCTCCGTCATCGCTGCCTTCTCTTCTGCTAGCTGCTTCTCCAGTTTGGCCACTTCCACCTCCTTGGTGGCAAGGTGCTCGCTGAGAGCGCCGATCTTCCCCTCCATCTCTTTGGCGGTCGTCCGCAACGTGGTTATTACCTGCAAGTGTTCCGTGATGGACACCGAGTTCTCCTTCTGGGCATCTACCAGCTGTTTGAGCTGAGTCAACTCGTTCAACACTTTCGAATACTGGGACTTCATTTCGGCCAGGGCCTCTTCTGCTTTGGCCCGGGACGTGCTGGTCACCTGCATCAGCTTTTCATGCTCTGCTTTGTGGATGTAGTCAGCCATTACATCGTCCAGAGATTTCCTCTTCCTGTAGTCCTCCAGCTCGGCCTGGGCCTCTTTGTACAGCTGGGACAGCTCGCTCACCTGTTTGTTGAGCTCGTCTATCATCCTGTTCATGGCCTCCTTCATGTCCCCTGCGTCATCCCCTCCCTCCTGCGCCGCCTGACATTTGAGTGTCTCTTTTAACTTCACGATTTCTTCTTGGGCCTCTTGGTATTTCTCGAACAAAAACGCTTTCTCCTTATTCATACTCTCGATCACGGAGCAATAGGAGTTTTTCATTTCCTCGTACTCTTCCACAGGTGGCTGAATTACTGCACCCTTCTCCCTCTCGGCAAGTTCTTCCTCCAGCTCTCTCACCTTCTCTTTATTTCTTTCACTTGCTTCTAAAGCATCCTGGAGATCCTGCCTGAGCACGCGCACCTCCTCCTCGGTGACCCTCAGCTCCTGGAGGTGGGAGTAACTGTCCACGCTCTCGGGTGCGAGGAGGCCCAGCTTCATCTGCTTCTGCACGCTCAGGAGTTCCTTCATGGCCTTCTCGTACTTGCTCTGAGTGTCCTTGAGCTTCTGGCTGAGGTCGGAGCCGTTCTCGGAAAGCTCGGTGTTGTTCACGCATGCGGGTTCCGGCCTTCTGGACTGGAGCTCAGCCTGCAGCTGCTTCCTGTCCGCTTCGGAGCTCTCCAATCTTGTCTGCAGGTCCTGCAAGAGCTCTTGCAGTTGCTGAATTCTGCCGTCACTGTCGACAGTGGATTTACTCACGTACTGTGTTGCGACAGGTGGAGAGGATTTAGGGTCTCGGGCACAGGTTTCACTAGGTATCCCCAGAGAGGAGGCCAAGTCAGTGTGAGTGGAATGATAAGAGTCCAAGCTCAGGTCGGCTTCTGCCTCCTTGGGTGTTTTGGCCTGAAAAAAAGGCAAAAAGAATGAACTGGCACCAACGGTGTGGTCATAAGTAGCTGGGATGAGAGAACAAATCCCAAACCTCCTTGTGGGAGAGCAGCATGATCCCTTTAAAAAAATTATTATTATTGTGTGCGTGTGTGTTTATGTGGTCATTTTGTGTCTCTGGCCTCATGGAAAAACATGGTCTGGGCCCGAAACTCAGAATAATGCCACAGCCTATTCTTTGTTCTTTTTTGACTGATTTCTACTGCTACTTAAAAAACAGTAGATTTGTTTAGGCTACAAAGCCTCTGACTCAAATCTTTCCTTTATTTCTCATATTATTCTAGTTGCCAAGAGAAGCAATAAATGTGCTTGGTATAGCGGTTTCTTGAAAACTTCTTACATTTTCTAAATGATTAACTTCACTAAATGGCTAATCATATATCAATGCACATATATATATAACTTGTCATGTTATGTATTATACTATGTATATAATTATACGTATTTTACCATTTTAGAAGCCCAAACTAATAGGGCCAATAAATAACTCTCAAGAAAGAAATAACTTGCAACTGTAAAATGCTTAAGGCTACCGAAATTAAAAAAGAAGAAACTAATGTAGGTGTTTAAAATAAAATATCTGGCTAACCCTGAGAAGCCCAGTAGCTTGACCCTACAGAATGGTGGGGTAATAATCTATTTACCTACCTGTAATTTATCTTGTAATTCTTTATTATGTAAGGTAAGAGAGGCAACCTTTGCTTGTAACAGTGCAAGGATATCTGACTGGTCAGCTTCAGAACTTATATCCAATAAGCTATCAGCACCTGAAAAAGAGAAAGGCAATTTAGAGTAATATTCAAAAATTAAACGGTTATCTGTCTGTTCGCCAATAAACTCCCTTTCTGCCCAATCCTGTTCTTTCTGGTCCTGTTCTTCTTCCTGGTCTTGATTGTGAATGAAAGTCCTCATTAGCTGGAGAGACAGACAGGGATTCTCAGCACCGGGGTTTCCTTATTGGTTTCTCCAGCACAATGCTGGATGTCTGGATGCATAGATGCTTATCTGAAAAGTGATTCGGTCATACATTTTCTCTTCACTTGATGAAGTACAGCTTGGTTGTTTTCAGTTCCTCTCATTTCTGTGAATCCTTTTAGGAAGATCCCTGCAAGTCTGTTCACTTCTTAACCTCATCACCATTACATAAATTCCAACTTTATCACCTGCTCTGAAACTCTGCCAGCAGCTTCCACTAGTTACTCAATCCCCCAACCTGCCCCAGTAAAAATGTAGCCTAATCTCTAAAACGTGTTTTGATAGGGGTCATGCCTTTAGTTCAAGTGCTTTAATGCCTCTTCCTCCAAAACTCATCTCCAAATTCTTTTATCTAGATTAAGGCCCCTAGGATCTGGCCCCCATCCACTGTTTCAGATTTAGGACTCATGAATTCTTCCTCTAGTATCCCAAAGTCCTCAGATTCCAGGTGTCCATTACACCCGCTATTTCCTCAATACAAGGCTGCTGCTTTAATTCTTCGTCCAGACAACTGCCCTTGCAGCATCTCTTTGGTTAGATGACTTGTAGGCTCCTTGAGGCCCCACACCAAACTGCCTCTGCATAAAGCATCTGCTGGCCACCACAGCATGACACCCTCTTCTCTAAGTCCCACAGTAAACACGGCTGGTAAACCACAAGTTTCAGGTGTGTGACCCATTATGACGCTGAAATAGCATCTAAAGCAATGCTGCTCAAAGTGCTCACTGATACAGACAGAATGTGCTGCATCCTTCACCCGGAAAGTCTTCTTCTGGGAAAAAAAGTGTCGGCTAGACCAAACAGTATGCTTAGTGACGCGGCTGGATGATGCTGGCACGAACTCCTTCTATTTCCCGTGGACTGGCAGGGGTTTACAGACTGCATTCTGAACAGCACTGAGCTCAGTTTCTTTTTTTTTTTTTTAAAGATTTTATTTCATTACTTCCGGAAAGAGGGGAAGAGAGAAGCAGAGAGTGGAGAGACATCAATGTATGGTTACTTTTCACCTGCCTCCAGCTACAGCCCTGGCTGGAGACCTGGTTTGCAACCTGTCAGTTTCTCCTGGTATTTTAAATGTTCTCACAGCCACATCATGCAAAGACGAAAGCTCTCATCTTGATTTGAAAGTATGTAAAAAGACACTTTCTCGCAGATGGGCTGACTTCTGAGGTCTAGCGCAAGCATGGAATGAACGGGGGGACTGGGAGCATGACTGTACTTGTAAGTAACAGAAATTACTTCTATGATACAACGAATGCATTTTCAAGTGTCTAGTGTAACAACTGTTCAATTCTGCAAACAATGATTTCTATTGGGAACGAGAAAGTTAATTATTTCCAAATTCTGGGGGTTAAAGGCTCTAAGCACACGAAATGCTAAGACTGAAAAACTGAACACCAGAGCAAAAAAGGACCTTTGAAACAATTTATATTTTAAATGGATTATAAAGGCACTACACTACATCCTTAAGAGGACAAACCCACAGGATGGACTCTTAATACAATGAATTAAACCCTGCCTCTATGAAGACAATACGATTGTGCATGATTTCATTAACATGCTATCTTTTGTGTGTCTATTTAAACCCCCCAGGGAAGTGCATGGTTGGTTCTTCCTTCAGGAAAACAAGCTGTAGCTCACCTGCAAGGAGTGCTGCTTGCCAGTTTTAAATGCAAAAAGTAGACTAGACAGGCTACAGTAACTTAAGAACTTAATTTGTAAAAGAAGAAAAAGATCTGGCGGTAGGTCTAGTAACTGCCCTACTTTCTAGTAGAGGTACTGTAAGTGCTATTTCAAGCTATGTGTAGTAACACTGGGTGATGGGACATTATCTGTGAATTCTCTTGGTGTCAAAGTTGCTGGTCCAGTTATACTATGTGGTATATTGCTCACATTCATAATTGAAGGGAGTGCTAAAATTTAGAAACAAATGAAAACAGATTCATTATTTCACATCCAGGTCCTGTGACTCCTTAAAATCCGGGTGAAGGCTCCCTGGGGTGCAGAGGGCCCTCTGTGTGGCATCAGCTGCTCTGGGGTGGCATGTGGGGGTTCCCAGCTTGACTGCACAGAGGAGCCCTACTTGGTCCTTGCTCTCCTTCCGTGGACATGGAACAGAGACTGAAAAGGACAAAAACATGCTTCCAGCTTACCTGCAGTGCTGTCACTCAGCCTGTCCTTGTTTTCCCGGATGGAACTGATCTCAGCCTGCTGGAACACAAACATGACTTACAAGAACATTCCTGAATGCAACATACCACAAAAGAATCAAGCAAATTATCAGGCCAGAAAAAGTTAGAAAAATCTCAAGGAAAGAAGAGACTTAAAAATGTAAACGAACAGAAGAGACCATTACTACTAAAGTATAACTTCTAAAGCATTAGAAGTTCAAGAGGGTATATCCTTACAGCATTTTTCAGATATTTCATTGAATTAAGTATAATACAAATATCTTTTAAGATGATAATAACTTTAAGATCCTAACACTTGAGCCCTGGCTGGTAGCACAGTGGACAGGGCACTGGCCTGCAAACCCAAAGGTCGCAGGTTCGATTCCCCAGCCAGGGCACATAACAAGGTTGCAAAACAGGTCTCCAGTCAGGTCTGTGGCTGGAGGCAGGTAAAAAGCAACCATACATTGATGTCTCTCTCCCTCTCTGCCTCTATCCCTTCCCCTCTTTCTAAAAATAATTAAATAAAAAAAAATTTTTTAAGAATAAAAAAGATCCTAACACTTGAGATGGCAAATAGTACTTTCATAATGAAGTCACAGGGAAAGTGTTACTATCTGGTTAATGTACTAATTAAAATACATGAGAAGTACTTTTTAACTTGATCATTTTATAAATTAGCTATTATTACTATAGTATTTATTATTATTCTAAAGACCTGTCATAGAAGATAAAGGTATTTTACAAAGGAAATAAAAATTCTCCTGATCTTGGACTGACAAACTCCTAACAACTTCCTTTAAATCCTTGCCCCTGAATATCTGTAATACATTGCAAACATTCTTGTAATTTCAGAGTCAGAGTCTGACTTCAAAAAATAGGACGGTGGCGGGAAATGACTGGGCTTCATGTAGATGAACCACAAACAGGATAGGAGAGAATTTTTCAGCAAAGGAACTTCTGTAAAGGCCAAGATATTAAAAATAAAGTGGGTTACTTTTAGCAAGTAGTTATCTTTACAGAAAGCTGTCTTTGCACTTGGAGAAAATGTATGCTTATTTTCACTTTTCAACTCTGGTCATGTACAATAAAGTATATCCATTTAAGGTTTACAAGTTGAGGGTTTCTGACACATATGTACCCATGGAACGGCCCTGTCACCGACTAGATAAGAGAATGTTCCCAGGACCTCCAAAGCGACCTCCTGTCTCATCAGTCAACCCCTGCCCACCCTCTCCCCAGCAGTCTGCTACTCTCCTTTTCGCGTGTTTCTAGTATTCCCGTAACAGATGTCACAGGGTATGAATTTCTTCCTGTCTGGCCTCTTTCATTCAGCGTAAGGACGTTCAAATGTATCTATAATGCTGCTTAGCTAGCATGTCATTCGTTTTTATGGCTGAGTCATACTCCACCACATAGATAAATCTCATTACCTTTATCCATTCAGGTCTTGAAGGGCATCTGAATTGTTTTTAATTTGGGGATATTTAAATAAAGCTGCTATAAATGTTTGTGGCTAGATCATATGTTGAACTTAAAAAAAAAAAGAACCTATGTCAAACAGTTTTGCAAAGTACTTGCACCATCTGACATTTCTACAAGGAGCACCAGCGTTCTAATTCTCCCTTATCGACACCAACAGTTGGCATTTTTAATCTCTTTAAACTCGAGCCACTCTAACTGGTGGCACTTTTTAAACCTTTCATGTTTTTTTTAAAGGTATTTATACACTCTATTTCTGAAAATAACAACTTGTGCTATTATTCTTTGAAATGCATCGCCTCCTTTGAGCCATGGCGTATGAGAAGATATTACAGTACTAATTACTAGAGTGTAACTTCCTTGCCTTGCCTTACCTTATATAGGTACTCGCCATAAGAGTTAGTGAGTAAACTCTAGTTAAAGTAAGGGGAACAATAGGTTGATAGAATCTTTTTCAGATCAATGAGCATCTAATTTCAACAAAATGATCTTTAGGAACTTTTAGATGGGGAATAAATACGTAATTATACCATTAAAAGGTCATTTTAATAATAATAAATTTTATTTTCTTCCCAAGTGCAATTCTCTAGTGATTATAAAGTAAATAGATATTGGATTGAAATGTGAAATAATACCTAATGGATTTTTAAAGTGTTTCTAAAATATAATACACGTTTCTGTTATAGTCAGGAAAATGTTTAATTAAAAATATACAATTACTTCTCAGTAAGACATCAGAGAACAACAAAACTTTTCATTTGACTGGCATTTTGTCAACTCAATTTAGTAAGAAGACAGGGTAACAGTTCTGTTTCATCTTTGTCCTTTTTTATTAAATGAAGAAATTAACGATTAGCGAATGAATGTAATTTATTTATCCTATTCTTTTGGTATGGGGTCCATGCCAGGAAAATAATCAAGGGTGCTTCTTAATAAAAAGTTTGTGTACCAATCACTGAGAAGTATATTCTGTTTTGTCCAGTGTTGTTTAATTTAAACCAAGTCTACTAAGTATCACACAATTCAATAGCAAAATTGAAGATAAGAAAATACCTTGAACGGTGGTTCAGCAAAAAATGTTGATTCCTTTCCTGAAATTGGTGTTGAAGTTATTGATCTTGGGGAAGACACATCACTCAACTAAAAAAAAGAAAAGAAAAGAAAATCATCAACCAAGAACTTCTCTTCACAGTCTTTCCTTCTCTGGTGCCAAAGTATTTAACCAAGGCAAACAAATCTAACAATAACTATCCTTTGTTTCAGTTATTTGTGGGTAACATATTTTCAAAGTAATTTAGATACCTTGAATACTTTCTAAAAGTTTGCAGATTATAACTAAGTAACTTTGCTCCAATATTTACTAGGATCAATTTAAAAAATCTATGAAACTTCTAGTGCAGGTGGAGAATATTATTAACAAGTATGCTAACAGAGTTCAAATGACTATCTGATGAAATAGTCCTCTCACCTATTTGAATATGGATTATTATTTTTATGGCCCATAATTCTTTGAATAACAAACCCCAGCCTATTTTTATTTGCCCTGTTTGAGCTTCCTCCTCTACATAGTAGACACCATAACCTGAAAGGAAAGCTGTTTTTAACTCAACCCTAAATGTCATTGTAAAGGCACATATATTTTAACAGTGTTTTACGAAACCAACTAAATTCATTTTCAATTGCCCCACCAGCTATCCATTCTCCTGTCCCTTTACAAGAACTGTTAATATGAGGCTTTAAAGAAACTGAACTTATAATCATAAGGAAAAGGTTTCTGCCATAAAGATTTTGAGAAATTTCCCTGAGGCATTTTAAAAAAGATACTGACTCAGTGGATTGAGCTCCAGGTCTGTGAACTAAAGGTCACCAATTCGGTTCCCAGTCAGGGCACACCCCTGGGCTGCGGGCCAGGTCTCCAGCCAGGTTCCAGCTGGAGGCACGCAAAAGGCTACCTACCAAACATGGATGTTTCTCTCCTTCCCTTCCCCTCTCTCTAAAAATAATAAATCAATAAAATCTTAAAAAGGATAGAGTTGATTTCTTCAGTTGTGAAATAAATAAGAATCCACCTATTTCCACATTAATAATCAAAATCCAGGGAAGAAAATTTTACATGTGCACTTAAAGATTCATTCTAAAACATTTCTTTTTGGCCCAAACACGAAAATGACAAAATCGTGACTTTGCTGCTGTAATGTCATTCACTGTGGGTTGGCTTTTGTTTTTACCTGGGTAGGACTGATAGGAGGTGGTGGAGCTTTGCGTTTTTTTGGAGTTCCACTTCTTTCTGAGCTTATTTTAGATACTTGATCATGCTGAAAGTTATCACAGTCCAAAGAATGGAGGTGGGTTAGTTAGGTTAGTAAAGTCTGAGCAAATAGCTTCATCAAACAATGAGGAAAAACCTCAACAATTCATGCATTTCTTACTTTATCAAGATCTGAAATCTGCTACTAATGTAAAAATAAGTGACGCGCATGCGCAAAGTTTCCTTCCAGAAGCCCGTGCTTTTAGAGCAAGAAAATAAAAACACAAGACGAAACCGGATTAAGCTGGTACGGAAAACTGCGAAAGCAGAGGATGAGGAGCTGTCTGCCGCAATTCAGAACCGAGAATACGCTCACTGTCTAGCTTTCATCTTAATGCAAACCACTGAGTGCTATTTTCCCCATTTTGCATTATTTCCATTCCTTTCTTTAAAGACTGTAAATATAGGGGAAAGCAAGAAACACATCT
This sequence comes from Noctilio leporinus, assembly GCA_004026585.1. Classification (NCBI taxonomy): domain Eukaryota; kingdom Metazoa; phylum Chordata; class Mammalia; order Chiroptera; family Noctilionidae; genus Noctilio; species Noctilio leporinus. The sequence goes on from PVIW01000955.1 coordinate 252,756, forward strand.
CTAAAGGTTATGGATAAATACGTAACACAGTTAGTACATAATAAATTCAGTTCCAGGATTGGTGCTTACAATTTTTTCAAAAATGCTGATGTATAAGTAAACAGCCAAACATAATATCTCGTTAATAATAAAAGTAAGCACTAGTGACTATGTTTTTAGAAAAACTCCAAAATAACAGGGCAAACTTCTGAGTTTCTGTGTAACACTAACGCCATTTTTAAAAGCCCCTATTAAAAGAAAAAAGCTAAATATCTTACTTTCATGCAATATCTAACATTGCCATGGATGCAGGCCTACAATCCATGTGATATTACAAGTATTTAAAATATTGTTATTCACTTTCAGCATTTAAGCTGCATCAAACACTTCCACAACTATAGGAAATATTAGTACATTTCAGAAAAAAGATACATAAGTAGCAGGTTTAAAGTTATGAGCTTTGAAACAGGGTACAATTTAGAAAACATCTTTCAGCTTGTAATGATGAATCATTTAATCTAAAGAGATTTCCTTAATGATTTTCAAAATAGTCTTTATCACTTTTCTAGGACCACAACAGTTCAACTGGAACCTTTTCAAATTCTCGCAAGCAAAGGTGAAAAAACAAATCCCTTCCCCCAAAGATAAATACCTGCTTTGGTTTTGTTGGTGTCTTTAAATCTATAGGGGAAAGAGTGGAAAAAAAATAAGACTATAAGAACCATAATAACTCTTACTCACTTCAGGTAGGGGGATACACATATAATACACACAATACTTAACACTTCATTTTTCTTCAAGAATATGTTTAAGTGAATAATAAAACATATCATGTTGCACAAATTCCTTGAACCTTTGGGGAAAACAGATTGGATAAAAAAAAAAACAACACTGGTTCTTTTCTTTCACATACCAGCATCCTGAGAGATTTTTGATAATAGAAGGCTTTGAATTCCTGCATTTTCGGAGAGTTTGGAATAATGTAAGGCATTGTGTCCAAGAGAGTCGACAAGGGTTAGGTCTGCGCCCTTTTTAATTAAGGCTTCGGCGAGGTTGGAGCTGCCGATCTCGCAGGCCACCATCAGAGAGGTTCTGAGGAAAAAAGGGAAACACCAGGTTAGTTCTAGCAAAATGCAAGGACTCGTTCCCTGTCTTAAAACCAGGGCAAAGAAGAGTAAGCGCTGTTAAAACTGGACTACACTTAATCTCCTAGGGAATTCAAAATGGAATGCTCTCAAGATGAAACTAGGTAGCTGTTTTTTTTAAACCTCAGATTAATGCAAAACATTACGCTGTCATAGGTCAACTAACAGATACGATCTTGTAAGCATGATCTTCTAAATATGATGGAATTTATTATGATTGGCATGAGTCTTTTTTTTTTTCTTCACCTTAAGCATTTCAAATGACCTATACATTCTTTAAAAAAAAAAATCAACATATTTACTTGTAATTGATTTTGCATGAGAAGTCACAGGAAATGGCCTAGTCACTTTAGTATTTAATAATCTCATCACAGACTCAATGACGTTACCAGAGGTCTGGAAGAAAATATTTTTTGGAAGAGTCAAAACAGATTCCTGATCATTAACAAAGGCAGAAAATAGAAACGCACAGTTAAAACCACTTCATAAGCAATGATCCAAACTACAGCTATGATATTTTGCACGATTCTCAGAATGGGCATATATCACTTAAGTCACAGGGTTTCTAATCCGGCGGTACCTTCCGCTTTTGTCCCTGGAATTCACATCTGCTCCATGATCCAGAAGAAAGCAACAGACCTCACTGTGGCCGTTTTGTACTGCAAGAAGCAGTGGGATATTCCCATCCTAGGAGACAAATCCATATTAAGATTTTTTTTTTTTAAAGATTTTATTTCATTATTTTCAGAAAGAGGGGAAGGGAGAGAGGCAGAGAGGGAGAGAGACATCAATGGATGGTTGCGTTTCACCTGCCACCAGCCACAGACCTGACTGGAGACCTGGTTTGCAACCTGGTTATGTTGCCCTGGCTGGGGAATCGAACCTGCGACCTTTGGGTTCGCAGGCCGGCGTCTTATCCACTGTGCTACCAGCCAGGGCCATATTAAGATTTTTGACGCCGATACCAATGCCAGAATTGCAAAGGTCCCCGTTCTTTCTACATAGTTCCTGCGTTGGCCTGTTGGTCTGTTCCGTGACCCCCGTGATAGTCACTGGGCTGCTACTACATCTGAGCCCAACTCCTCTTAGGGACGCTCACTGGTAGGAGCCTCAGTCTCTTGTGCTGCTTGCGCTCCCTGGGCCATCAGCCGGTGGTGAGGTGAGAGACAGCGCAGAACACAGAGTACGTAAAGGCTCCAGGCAAGAACGTGCGCAGGTTCACTGAGAGGTGGTTTTGGGGAGTGAAGGACTTGTTTCACACAGCACAAGGAGGTCCCCTGCCCTCTGAGCAGCCTCTACCAAGAAGGGAGGTCCCCACTGTCTTCTTGGAAAACATACTCTTTCATATCTTACTATGTATCAAAACATAACATAGCCCTAGCTGGGTGGCTCGGTTGCTTGAAGCATTGTCCTGTGCATCAAACGGTAGAGAGTTCGATCCCCGGTCAGGGCACATATCTAGGTGGCTGGTTCCATCTCTGGTCGTGGTTGGGGAACATACAGGAGGCAACTGATGGATGTTTCTCTCTCTTATCCATGTTTCTTTTTCTTTGTTTCCCCACCACCCCCTTCCCTCCTCTCTCTCTAAACTCAAAAAACATATCCTCTGGTGAGGATTAAAACAACAATATAAAGTAAGAGTTTGTGTATTACTGACACATGACTAGATAAAGCGATGGATGGAAAGGATGATTTATGTTACAACGTGCCAACTGGCCATTTTGGGAAAAAAAAAGGAAAATTGCATCCCCAGCTCATGTACACAAAAGGATTTAAACATGCAACATAGAAGAAATGAAAAGACAGTAGATGAATATATACGTAACTATTTCCATAACCCTGGGATGAAGGAAACCTGATTCAAATGACACAAGGCACAGGAGAGGCTTCAATTCTGTCCTTTCCTTGAACGTACCCTACAAATGGCGCCATCAGTGATTTTTAAGGTCAATGTATTTTTCCAAATAGGTGAAGGGTGTGGGTAAGTTACAATATCCCCAATTATTTGAACATGGGGATTTGTTATAACGCAACTGCTACTTGAAGATTAAGTCTCCTCTGAAGGTAGAATTTCAGACGCATTTCTCAAAACATGATCTCTTAGAAGTGATGATACTTTCTGGTTATAAGGTGCTGAAATTTGGCGAAGGTGAAGTTATTTCCATATGCTCCCTTCACAATATCTCCATGAGGTGTAAGTGTGTGTGTATCAATTCCCAGACAATAGTAGGAGACGAAATCCTGTAGGTGGGAGCAACAGGCATGTAAACATGTTCTCCCAACAGCCCAGGGAGGTTAAAATAGGCTAGATGTGGTCTTACCTGTTGGGAAATCCTAACCAGAAGTGCCCCAGGGTGATACTGGGTTACCCCCCCACCCCCCAAAAAGAATCAAACTTCTACTTAGACTTTTTAAAAAAAAAAAAAACACCAAGAAATGAAGTCTTGATATTTAAGTTGATGGTAGACCACATATATAGCCTTATGTATAACTATACATATATGAGAGGCGCATGCTGCAAAAGGTTTTACTGATGATTTAGGGACAAATGGGGGGTCAAATGTCCACCCATTTTGCAGAAGAGGAACTAAATGGAAAAGCCACTGCCTTTGCCAACCACTTGGGCTCTGACGTCTTAGTGACTGCCGGTGCCCTAGAAACCGGCGTGCCCCTCCACCTCACATGGCCACCTGGTACTTACCAAGTCCTTGAGGTTGATGGGGCTCTTGTGTTCACAGAGAACCTGCACAGCTGGAAGGCAGCCCTGTGCCGCTGAGGAGGGGAAAACGCATTAGGTCACGCAGCTACTCTCACGGCCTGGGCACCACCCGCCCCTGGGAAAAAGATGGAAGTTCTGCCCGGTGCGCGTCCCTTCACTCTGGTCGTGAAGTGACATGGTGCCAGGAGGGTGAAGGAAGAGGTGTTCTCGGTCACCGCTTCATGTCAGTGTTGGCCAGCTCTGACCCTGGCCGCCGCCTGCTGCCTTGAGGCAAACAGTGGAGTTCGCTTTTGCCCAACTAGCCCGAAAAGAAACTCGGAAATCTAATCAGCCCCGAGTTCAGTGTCAGCGTTCTGTCACGTGAGGCGGTGTGACAGTAAAACTAAATGCTGATAAATTGATCCGTGTTCTTAATAAGCACCAAATCTGGAAAAAAAAAATCTGTGTTGCCCATTACTTGAAATCTACAAAGGCTCATGAACATCTCTTAGCTGAAACAAGAACCTTAATGAAAATATAATCAAGACAATTTTTACTGGTTGTTCGGTGGGCAACCGATGAATTCTAAATTTATTCCTTGGTAACGCTACACGCTTTGCAGACAGAAAACAATGGGACTAAGAATGATGACAGAACACAGCACCAGGAATAATATAATACGTAAGTTGAATGGCCTGAGTCAAGAAAGCGAAGAGTTAGCGGGTCTTATGGCAGAAGAAGGTAAGAAAAAGACTCACCTGCGTAATGTAAAGCGGTTTTCCCAGAGCTGTCGGTGCTTTCGGCCGGGCACTTAGACTGTAGGACAAAAATAAACAGATCCATGTAACCAAGTGCAGCTCCAGTCGGTTCATCTTGTTCCTGCCAAGTATGGCGGGACTTGCTGGGATAGTGTAAGCATGAACCGGCCCCCATCGCCATGCTCCAGGGACCTGGTGTTTCCTATGGGGAGGAAGACTCATCTCCAGGCCAGCTGTCACTCTGTCCCTGCTCCAGCCGTCTCTCCCTGTCCCTTACTCATCACCGTATTCCCTGCCAGCTAGCAAACATACTCTCTGATTTTTCATCTTGCTACGATCACCCTCTCCCTCCCACGTATTCCAGCCCTAATTCTTTGTCCTTTTCACAAAACCCACGTTTTCTTAAGAAACTGTCTCCACACAGTCCATGCTTCCTCACTGGCCGTTCATTCCTGAACCTGCAGTCAGGTGTTTTGTCTCACGGCTCCAGAGGAAGGTCCTGGTCAGAGTCACCAACAATCTTGTCCTCCTCAGCCCGACCTCTCCCCGCAACCATGCCCCCTCCTCAAGGAGCCCGTCTCCCAGAGCCCTGGCCGGCCCATGCAGTCCTGGTTTCCTGGCGCTGTCGGGCCACTCCTGCGGCCAAACATGAAACTTGGGTTCCCCAGCGCCCTCTCTCTCTGAGCTCTCTTCCTCAGAGATCTCATCCACATCTAAAACCCAATGGTTCCCAAATGCCTATCTTAACAGTAATTACAATATCGTGTGGACAGTAGCGGGGATATGCCAGGGGTTGTTCTAAGAACTGTTTAAAGGTTCCTAGCCTCGTTGGACACTATCATTTAGCCCCATTTTCAGGTGAGGACACGGAGCTGCACAGATGTTAATAATCTGTCCGGGTCGCAGTGAGCAGCAGTGCCAGGATTTGAACCCTCACAGGCTGAGCCGGAGCCTGGGTTCTCCTCAGCCACTTCAAGCCTGGCCCAGCCAAATCTTCCGGTTCCTCCCCCCTCCCCCAGCCTGATCCTCCGGCCCTTGGTCCGTTAACAGTGTTACATCAATCTAGTTGTTGAGCCAGGAACTACCGAATCATCTCTCATTTCTCTTCCTCCTCCCTTCTCCACCAATTCTGCTCCCAAAACACCCCGGTTCTACCGTCCTGTTCTCCATGACACCTGGTGTGAACCAGGACCTTCTCACCTGGGCGGACAGCAACGCCTCCCTCCTAGCAGGTCTCAGCAACTCTGAGCTCCCCCCATGTGACCAACGCTATCCAGTTAGAGTCATCTTTTAAAACGATCACTCTTCACTTCCAAGCTCTTCCAGCTGCACGCTGTACTTAGGTGAATTACAGTCTGTCCATGGTGACATACAAGGCCCACACCACGTGCCTATATTTCGCTTCCTCCCGGGCTTTCCCCAGGCCCACTCAATGGCTTTCTTTCCTCTGAACTTGTGCCTTTTCTACCTTAGGTCTGTTGTACTCGTCATTGTGTTTGCTTGATGTGTTTGCTTTCCCCTTGGCTCTTTGCATTGCTGAATTCTCAGCTTGATTATCACCTCTTCCACGAAGCCTTCCCTGAACACTACCCTTCGCTCCTCTCTCAAGTATCCTGTTAGTTTCTTTTTTGTGCTGTGTAATTTGTAATATGTCTCTGTGTACTTGCTTACCAGACTGTAAGCTCCAGAAGGACAGGGGCTGCTGTATTCAGTATATAATATACTTCATGCTTGACAAAAGTGCCCACCGAACAGTCGTAAGAAGAAAGGTGTGTGTGGGTCGGGTGAAGAGTGGGCTCTCAGGAGAGGGAAAGAGTTTGAAGAATTTCACAAGGCTCTATTTGTTCTCATTGCCTTGAGGAGGTAGACCTTTAAAATGACAGCCACTGAAGAGGGCAAGTATCTCTGGCAGACAAGGAGGAAGCCTCTGTCCAGAGGGCCCAGGGAAAGGAATAAATGCAGAGGGTGCGGGGGTGAGGGGTGGCAAGGGATTGTAGGGGTCACATCACAGAGGGCACAGGCTGCCAAGATGGGAGGTGAAGAAATGACTAAAGATGCACAGGACCCAAGGGAAGCAACCTGTCGGGAGGACATGAGAGCCTCAGGCCTTAACTACTACCCAGAAATAGCATCCACACAACACGCAAGCTCAGGAGGCAAGAAGAGGCAACCTTGGAGGGAAATGTCTGAGTGCCCGCCCTTCCGTGGTAAAAGGAATGGAGATCAAGTTTCAACTCACCAAGCTTTGGCCTAATTTTAGAACAGCATGAGGAACTGTTTAAAGGCTTCAAAGATTCTAGAGAAAAACCAATCCATTTGCATAACCAGATATAAGGTTACAGGAGAGGCTAGAGTATCTGGTCCTCGCCCACGAGGATATCCAGCCTGTCAAGTTCATGCTTCCTTAAAATCAGAGGCAGATGCAAAGTTGGGATGGCCAAGCCAGGAGGGGAATGGGGAGTTAGAACACATGCAGGTTTTAACAATTAAGGTGAAAACCAAGGGTGCAGAGGCAGGGCACTTACTTGGTCAAGTCAACAATTCTCATTTATCCTAAGTGCCCACCCAGACCCAGAGAAGGCAGATGAGAGAAGTTCTATTTGAACTGTTTTCAGCGGGAAGCTGCATCGTAAAAACAATAAGCATCACAGGTACCGATCTGTTTTTCTTGAATTTCACATCGAAGGCCTGCGACGGCCACGCACGCCGGCGTTGGCAGGAGCTTGCGTCATGCAATGCAGGACAAGCTGTGTGATCAGCAGAGCAGGGCAAGCTGAAGAACGTGGCCACATGTCTGTGTCAGAGTTGCTAAGTCCAATTAAAGCAAGATGCTGGGTAGCAAACAGTGCTCGGGAGGCTGAGCCCACAGCTCCACAGAACAGAACTCCACACCCGTCTCTCACTGCTCCGCGCGGGTCCTGCAAACAGCCAGCCTGCCTTCTGACCGGCGACGCTGGATGTTCTGGTCAGGGCCGCGAGAGGGGTTTCATTACATGTTCATCTTTGCAAAGAGTTACGGAAGTTGGCACCCTAAGCGATCATCATAAGCTTCCTGGCGAGGCTGTCAAGTCAGGGAGTTAGCTTAAAATTATAAAGAAGAATAAAACCAAGAACTTAAAATCTAAGCGCTAAAAGCTCATCGAGTTACGTACAGGGAAATAATGGCTGGAATCTTGGTTTTCGAGAAGAGCGGTAGTCTTACTCATGAAGGGAAGACAGGGCTAGGATAAGGGGGAGGCTGTGCATAAGGATCTCCCACAGCACGGGAATCATTATGTTTTTAATGAAAATCATTTCATCTTCATTGTATTTTTTCCCATCACCACTCAGTCCCCTTATACTCCCTCCTCCCAGCGATCACCACACTGCTGTCCACGTCCATGAGCCCTGTTTCCTCTCTGCTCAGTCTACTTTCCACTAGCTGTCACCTTGCTCTCCATCCATGAGTCTGTCCCCATTTTCCTTGTTAGTTCAGCTTATTCCTTAGATTCCACATATGAGTCAGATTATAGGGTACTTGTCTTTCTCTGACTGGCTTATTTCACTTAGCATAAGGTTCTCCAGGTCCATCCACACTGTCACAAAGGGTGAAATTATCTTCTTCTCCATAGCGGTTTTTTTTTTTTTTTTTTTAACTATTTAAAGGGCCCAAGTCCTTCAGAAAAGAAGAGGAGGTGCTGAAGAAAGGAGAGAGAAAAACTGAATCCCAGGAAGAAACTCCAAATTCCCTACCCTTGTGATTGTATAGACATGATCTTCCCCTGGGTTGGCATTTCAGTAATTTCAGTAATGAAACCAGGTTCTGGGAGAGCACTTAAAGGACAGAGAGGGAGGGAAAGACAGAGAGGGAGAGAGAGAGGGAGAGACAGAGAGAGAGAGAGAGACAGAGAGACAGAGAGAGAGAGAGAGAGGGAGAGACAGAGAGAGAGAGAGAGAGAGGGAGAGACAGAGAGAGACAGAGAGACAGAGAGAGACAGAGAGGGAGAGACAGAGAAAGACAGACATAGAGACAGAGAGAAAGAGAGGGAGAGACAGAGAGAGAGACAGAGACAGAGACAGAGAGAGACAGGGAGAGAATGAATCTGTTCTTTCCCAGCTAACATCATTTGAAATGTTCACAGCAGCATGTGCATAGTTTTAGGTGGCTGCCATCTTTTACCTGAAGGAGCTTCCTGACGTATTCATGGTGGCTGTTCTTGGCAGCGAGGTGCAAAGCGCTGTGTCCTAAATAGATGAAAGAAAACAAAAATGAAAAAAAAAAAAAAAAAGGCCACACGTTTTAAACCTCTTATCTCTGTAATGAAGACAACTATGAGGAAATAAATGGTTCTCCAACAAAGCGGGGATTGTTCTTCTCCAGAGTCAGGTCTCCATGCCTTGTCTCTCAAGTTCAGCGTGACAGAGCTGGGACCCTGCCCCAGGGGTCCTATCCAGGGCCGGTCCTGTGTCCACGGTCACAGGCTGTGAATCTCACAGGCTTGGGGACACAGTAAGGGCAGCTGCAAGCCCGCAGAGGACATTTCCAGCACCCACACCCTTCAATCCCTGCTTCTGACCTCCCTGTCATTTCTCCCTCCCAAATGTCACCAGGTTAAAAAGTAGGAAAATGAACCATTTTGATCATCCCATCAACTTTGTGAATAAAAAGGGTCAGTGTAATAGATTTGAAAAGCAGGCTTTCTCAGAAACTCTGCAGGGCAGTAAGGTGCTTGGTAACGGACCCTTTCCTAGCAGTTCCCAGTGGGTGGGCAGACCGAAAATGCCTGTAATAATAGCTCAGTAATCGTACCGCCATACTTAAGGCGGGGTTGCCGGAAAGACAGCTCCCATGAGAGCCGAGCCATTTAATTCACACCTGAACCACAATGAACAAGTGTGCTGGGTTTTTGATGAGCAAGCACTAAGGCACAGTGGCTACCGTCCTTGTCCTTCCCTTGGGCTCCGATCTGCTATGCTGACAGGGGCGGATGACGGCAGTAAAAGCCGCCCTGTTTATCGTTCTGGCGGTGACAGACAGAAGTCCCAGCAGTGTTGGTCTAGATGACAGCGCACGCATTGTTTGCGCACCGTGCCTTCCTTCTTTTGTTCCCCGATCCTCTGTGCACACTCTTAAGGGGCTGAGAGAAGCCAGAGCCTCGTTCAGACCACAGTAAGGCAACAAGTGAGGACCCCAGTGCTGCCCGCACCGCTAACAGTGCTGGGCAAGAGGGAAGGGACTGGCCGCTCTGAGACGTCTCCCACCCGTGGTGGAACATCTGACAGTGTTCTGGGGCCACAAGGGCTGTGGTTCCACCACTTTCTATTAGAGTGAAAAATCAAGGACTCTGGCAGTTCCGGGTGACTGGCCCAGAGAGGCATCCTGCAGGATGGAAATGCAGTGCCCACTCCACCCCCCAACCCCCCCGGCCCGAGTGTGTTGCTTCTGGGAGGGGAGTGACCCCTCCCCCGGTGGGCAGGGGACCTGGATGGTGCTAGGGTGTCCAGGTGTCACTGCCCAACACTTCATCAAGAGCTAGGGCTCTGCCGGTAAATACAACGTCTACCCACATGGTGTTATATAACCACCAAAAATAAAAACAAAAATACTATGCTTCCTAAGCGCTTTTAATGCAGGAAATAGCACTGGTAAAATATTTTCTAAAGGGGTGGCAGGATGTACTTTGTTACATAATGTGATTTCAGCCCCGCAAAAGTGTGCCAGGAAAAATCTGGAAGGAACTATAGCAAAACAGTAAAATTTGTTTCTTCTTGGTGGCAGTGGAAGCGATGGTGATCTTCGCAGTTTGCTGCATTTCCCAACTTTTCCACAATGTGCACATAGGAGAGAAACATATTTTCCCTTCTAATAAAAAGATGGGGCAGAGGAGATGCTTGGTTGTGATGGAAACAACTAGACTCCTGTCTACTGCATGTCTTCACATCACAGGCGGTGAAACAGAACCGTATTACAGCTCTGGTTTATTCACTTGGAGCTAATTCTTTTAGGTTTTGATTTCCTTCCAGGGAACCTGTTTACTTAAGAGGACATACATCCCACGAAGGGTACTTTGACCAATTAGTCTGCTCTAAATGGACGGAAACCATTTAAAGACAAAATAACGGGGCTTGGGATTAAGGATGACTTTACTATACAAAGCAGGTAGTCACTTTCGGACATGCGTCCCTCGCCAAGTTCTCAAAATATTCCGGGAGGCTTTTGCGGCACTGCTCAGGAAATCACGGTTACTTCAGTCGCTCCCTATTTTTGGCCAAAAAATGGTTTTCCCAGTGGCATCTCATTCACCTGACTTGACTTCAGGTGGTTCTTGGTCTGCCCTAGGGAAACAAATTCACTGAAAAATAAAGATGTTCAACCACTGAGAACATTTAAGTTTTAAAAAAGTGCCACAGCCTTTTTGAAAACATTCTGGAATGCAAGTTCTCCAATCAGAGTTTGACTAATAACTTTTACAATACCTGACTGACCCCCATCCCTCAGATAACTATTCTGAGTAGGCAGAGGAAAGGGGAGGCATTATGGATGAATGCAAAGACTATAGAGTTAGACAGATATTGTAGTCTAGTAAAAACTAACAAAGCCTTATTAGAAGGCAAAGATTTTCAAGTCCAAAGAGAAACAGAAGCTAACAGTAGCGGCTTTGATCCTGAGCAGGGGCAGAATCCCAGGCTGGAGACCCCAGGAGCTGTTTCCAGGCGAACAAAGTTCATAAAGGGCAAGGCTTTATTCTCTCCGTGTGCTTTGCATATCCTTCGTCCACACTGGCTTCACATCAGGGTCACCTGAGGAGCTTTAAAGATGACACCAACTGGCTGGCACCCTCAGGACAGTGGAAACAGAGTCTCAGAGGGCAGAGCCTGGGCACATATGTGGGTGTATGTACTGTTTACTCCTTCTTTGTCCTCCTGCCTTCTCTCTTTCCTCCCTCCCTCCCTTCCCACCATGTCCCCTGGGGGCACTAAAACCCAGTCAAGGGGGAGACCCCTGGGCAGCCAGTCCAGGTGCGGATCGTGGCTTCTGAAGGTCGACCTTACCTCAGTCGACAAAATGAGCTTTCCAACAACTCATTCCATTTACCACCTCATCCCGTGATTCACAAAAACAAAAAGTAGGAAATACTACTTGGTCCCTACACATAACTTTAGACAACAATGCTTTCTAAATGGGGGATAAGAATCACGCAGTGTCCACCTGACTAACCACATCTTCGATGCAAACACCCGGAAAGGCACAAAGGATGAAACCGGGTCAGCCTCACCCCTGGAGGCGATCTAGGGTCTCCTTTTCCACAGTGAGTCCCCTTCACGATGTTCACTGTTGCGCTGGCCTGTTGACCTAAGCGATGAAGACCACGTACCGGCAGAATCCTGCGCTGTCACATCCACGCCATGCGTAACCATGACTCTGAGGCATTCCACATGTCCTTTTGTAGCAGCAAGATGAAAACTGGAAAAGAGATCAACAACCTCCTTAACATTTCCACTCTTCAGATTCATCTCCGACATTTTTTGCCAGTTCCCCATGAGTAGGTATTACTATCAACCTCACTTTAACGATGAGGAAGCTGAGGCTCCAAGTAGTCGGACCATTTGCCCACGGGCACTTTTTATTAAGTAATATAGCAGAAGCTAGGACTCAGGTCTTCCGATCCACAGACCAGGCTTGGAAAAGAGTAAGATTCATAAAACTGAAATGTTCAGTTTTTCACCTAGATCCAATTCCTAAATAAGTGCTTTGCCAACATTTTTATGTTGCCTAAAGCCATTACTTTAAAGTAATATACTCTCTTAAAAAACAAACAACAAACAACAAAAAAAAACAAAACAAAACTTGTCTAACCTAGACGATGGATGGATGGGTCAAGGGTCCTGGACCACATCAACATCGAATCCATGGCTGTGTTGTAGTTGAATAACAGTTGTTACACACAACTTTTGTAACGTGGGCCAAGCACCTCACTACCCACTTTTATCCAATACATTGTCTCTTTTCATGTACATAGCAGCCTTGTGAGGTGATTCCTGTTACTATCTGCATAGAGGGCAGGCGCAGACAGCATTAAATAAGGCCCACACTTAGGCTCCAGAACTCGGGGACATTTGGGAGCACAGACCATGCTTGCCGTGTTTAGACTTGTCATTTGAAGAAGAAATACCATCCAAATGCCATACCCATAATCATCCCTGCAGGGCCCAAGGGTGAAGGGTAATCCTACAGCAGAAGGAAAGCGCCATTTGGATGAGAGTTGAGACCCAGTGGCTGAGGAGGGCAAAGCCTGTGGGAAGGTCTCCACCACACAGAGGTCAACCAGCCTCCCTGTTACCCACCTGCCTCAGTGATGTTGTGGGGAGGTGCCTTCTTGGGATACTTGCCATCCAGCACCTCACTGTCTGGACCTCTGAACTAGGGCCCAGGCAGTATTTTTTCACAGGATACTGTCACTGGGGCCCAGGGTCACACCCAAATAGCAAATCCACGAGGAACACCAATTCAAACCCAATCAGCTTGATCCCACACCGCTGTCCTGGAGACCTAGGTTGCGTGAACCTGGACAGGTCAGCAAATGGAGACACCGCAAGTCTGCAATGTACTGTGGGAAGTCAAGTTAACCTCGCTGAGGCTAAATTTCCTGCACTGTCAAGTGTGGGCACTGAATCAAGTGACATCGAATGCTCCCTGCAGCTCTGTCTGTCATTTCAGCCTTCCTGGCTCTGACCACACCGACTATTTGCGAATTTGTGCAGCCACGAGTGTGTCATGTTTTTTACGGTCCTAATCCACTTTGTAGGTGACTTCACATTACAGTGAAGCTTTGAGCCTATGGGGAGATTTGGGAATGTGGCGACTTATCTGCATGAAATCCTGATTAAACACAGACTAACCAAAAGACGCTCCCCAAAGGGCCGTACAGTTACACCTGCTTTTCATCACTGTTGGCCTCACGCAATTTTACAGCAAGTTTACCTTTAAGAGGCAAGTGGTTTAACGGATCTTGGAGAAAGGTTTCTAAACTTTCCCCAGCTTTAGTAACGCTGTATGTTACATAATTTAATTGCTCGAGGACATGAAGTCACCAGTAAGTCTCACTTTTCCTCAACTCTGTTTTCAAGGCTATTCATCCAACTGCCCCAGATTACTAAACCCGAATATTCATGCATATTTACCTTCTTCTTTTAATGTCTGCGTGTCTGCTTCTAACCTGTTCACTCTGCTCCCTTGTATAACCAGGGAGAAATCAATCTATCAGGACAAGAGAGCAGCCACACCCTATGTTACAAGCAAGAGTATGAGGGTTAGTGATTAGCATGCACACACACACACACACAAGCACACGTGTAGATCTACAGGGTGGGGCAAAAGCAGATTTACAGTGGTTTATCCTTACATTGTTATTATTTTATTATTTTTCACGTGAACAACTGTAATGCTACTTTCGTTCTACCCTTGATTGAAGTACAAAGAATTGGTGGCAATTTACTTAAGAGGACCAATGTGATTGGTGTGCAAAGAAAACCACATATTCTAACTGTACAGCCTGCTAAATAGACTTTCACAGGTGGCACATGCCCATTTTACCTTCATACTAATAAACAGATGTGGCTGGGGACCCAAATGCCCCTGCGTATCTGCTGCTGGCACCCACCCAGAACTGATCCATAGGCCCCTGAGAGTTACCAGCCCCACTCCCCCCAAACAGTTTTCGTATTTCCCCTAATCCGAGACGTGAAAGGTCAATGGTGATTAAAGAGAAGTGAAGTGTGAGAAAGCTGGATTCGACATCCAACCCTCCAATACAAACTTTCTTAGACGTTGCTTTTTAAAGCGAAAGCCTTGCTATCAACACAGTCAACCTGTTTTTGATGGCTATAACACATGTTATTGAAGGACCCAGGTACTTGAACTTTTACTGTATACGCTTTAATAAATGACGCGCATACACACGAGTCGAAGGAGAGGGAGAAAGAGATGGATTTTGTTCTGTCCTGCCTCCCTCACTAGAATTTGGTTCAGGAAGTGTCTTCTTCCTCTGTTCTGGGAACTCTCCAGCTACCTCCGGCAGAATATTGTATCCTGCTGAGAAAATAAAATAATGCTAGTCTTCTCCAAATTCATCATGCTTTCACACATTTTACCTAAAATGTCAGCAGTCACTCCTCTTTGCCGATGACCACAAATACAATTAGAAAGAGCTGATGATATAAGGACAGATGAAGGTGCTTATAATTTTCCACTCCTTCATCTAGTACTTTTACTTGATGCGATTTAGTCCAGTATTATTGTTATTTCAAGGTATTTTTCAAATGAGACTCTTAACTTCCAGGTGTTTGTTGTGTTCCTGTGCCACATAAAACTGGCGGCTCTACTTTCTGAAATGACGGAGCACGAGGAAAAGTCTAAAAAGCAGGAAAGGGAAGAGTTGGTCTTTCCAGCCAGTGATTTCCCTCACTTTTCCCGGCAGACAAGGAACTCCACTAATTCTCACCACTCCTTCCCCTTGGGTGTGCATTTCCAGGAAAGGGGAGCACACCAAGGAACTCGGTGTTGGAGTTTGCTCCGGGGGAACCTTCACCAGTGCTGTGCCGCCTGCCTGCCCCTCCTGATCCTGCCCCCCACCTCCCTCCCGGGGGGCTGTGGCCCAGGCGGCAGACCTCTCTAAGGGACTGCACCCAGTGGGCTGCCTCGTCCCGTGCTTCTGGTTGAGACACAGAGACCAATGACAGACACAGAGACAGAAGAATGGTCTAAGGGCTCTGGGCATGACACCCTCCACTGTCTCGCCAGGCAGTGGCTGCTGTCCTTTGGGATGCCCAGCGTGTGCGCCAGCTCTCCCCTCCGCCTGTGAGGAACTGCGCCTCTCTCTCCGCGCCTTTAGGTGGGAAGAGCCCCAGTGTGGCTTTCCCAGGCTGCCTTCCCAACCTTGCTGGTGAAATCCCACTGGTAGGTTCCTCTGGATACAGGACTTGATTAAATATCTACAAAGGCAAAGTTGGGCTTTAAAAAAATGTGTCCACTCCACATGTAAATAGAGTTGATTATTTAAGATATTTGGGCATTTTGGCTAAAATGCTCTGATGGGAGAACATGCTATTATCATTTTAATTGCAACATATGAAATATGATGAGTGATTTCAAAACAGTTTTCTGATACAGTCTTAGGCAGAAATAGGAACCAATTTAAAAAGGTTTAAGAATACATCTCTCCAAGAATAAGAAAAACAATCGACTTCAATGACAGCCTTCAGTTTAGAATGTCCCACTGTACGATATATGCTAAAATTCAGATTTTAAGCTGTAAATTTGGTTTTGAAAGAATAACCAACACCCCATCCATAACACACATGAGTACACAGCATTATACATGCTACAACTGTGTTCTAAAATTGGGAAACTCTTAATAAGTTCTATGAGCATGTCCTATGGAGTAACAAGGGTTCTTCAGTAAAGAGTCCGAACAGAAGGTTTAAGTAAAATCTTCTATACCATATACTACATTCTATATCTATAAATGCGTATGTGTGTATATGTATAACTCTATAAAGTCCATACTATGTATAACACTCTACACTGTATTCGACTATAAAAACTCGGCAGGCTAAGTTTATAAAGAGAAAATATATAGTAAGAAACAATAACTATCAAGACATATAATTATTGTGGTAGCTACTAATCACTCTGATTAACTCCTTAAAATACCCTATAATTTACCTAATACATCACTGCCATAAAATTTTAGTCAAAAAATAATTTTACTACTTAACTTGGGATATAGTATTTATAACTTGAATTTGTTAAATAAACTGCCACTTAAAAGAGAACCAAAATGGTCAGTGTACTGATTTAGCTTTGTCTTTTAATTTCTTAGGTTGCATTTTTTCTTTAATTTTTATTGAGTTTATTGGTGTGACATTGTTTAATAAAATGATAAAGGTTTCCGGTGTGCAATTCCATATCATCTATACATTGTATTGTGTGTTCACCACCCCAAGTTTCCTTACATCATCAATATCCCCTCTTTGCCTATTTTTTAACTTTTTTTTTTTTTTTTTTTTTTTGGTATTGAGTTGTATATGTATTTTATAAGCTTTGGATATTAACTCCATATCAGATGTATCACTGATGAATACGTTCTCCCAGTCAATGGAATGACTTTTCATTTTGTTGATGGTTTCCTGTGCTACGCAAAACCTTTTTAGTTTGATGTGGTCCCATTTGTCTACTTATTTCCTTTGGTTTCCCTTGCCCTCGGAGATCTATCAGAAAAAAATACCGGTACAAAAAATGTCCGAGATTCTACTGCCCGTGTTTTCTTAGCTTTGTCTTGTTTTCCAATGAAAGGTATGAAAATGCCTAAGGAAAAAGGCACAGATGAGATAATACAATGACTGTCAGCAGCTTCCTAACAACCCATCTCCCTTATGAGAGCACTACGGGGTCATCCAACGCAGTTCTCTGATACTTGAGCAGCAACCTACTACCACTGAAAAGAGAGAATGCCGCTCTCCGCAGGACAGGATCCCACCTGCCTTCTCTCCCAGGGCCCGCTCCGCACCCAGGAGCAGCTCTCACTCAGCCAGGAGCACAGTCAATGCCGCTGTGCGGACGCGCCAGTGGGAAAATTACACTTGATTTTCTGCTTATATGTATCGGTTTTCTGTTGATATTTAATTTGGGTATCCAGGCATTTTAATGTTTTAACTTAAATAATTATACTATAGTTTAATATATTCAGAAAAATCTGGTCGGTATTTCTAATATCCAAGATTTTTAACGAATTAAAACGCCCGACATTATAGGTTTATTAAAACTCAGAGGAGGGACAAACATGTCAGATGAGGAAATATCACACGCAGCATGATATCAGGGAGGAACAACACAGAACTTTTCAAGGGCTCAGCCTACTTGGATTTGAATCCGCACTTTGCCATTTATTAGTGTGTGATTTGGGGCAAAAGCTCTCTATCTCACATTCCTCGTCTGTAAAATGCACTGTGAGGAATGAATTTTATATATATATATACACACACACATAAAAGCTCTGAACAAAGTATGTCAAGTATGTGGAAACACACACAAAAAACACTGCCACCAATTATTAGAGCCTCACATGCACAAGGCAAGACAGAGTGTGGGACATGTTGGATTCTGTCTTGATGTTCAGAAGTCAGGCTAGCAGAAGCTAAATCAGAACATCTACTGCTGAAGGGAGGAAGGAACGGAGGGCGGGAGGAAGGAGGGGAGGGAGGAAAAGAGGGGAGGGAGGGAGGAAGGGAGGGAGGGAGGGAGGGAAGGAGGGAAAAAGCCATGTGCTTCGCCACTGAAGGGAAACTCAGGAACAAAACTTAGACAGTTGCAGACAACAAAAAAACCACCCAGGCCTTGTCTACAGTATAGCCTGAGCTGTTGACATTTTGGCACCTGTCATTCGAACGATAATCCCCAAAGCAGCGCTTGGAAGCCACACATCATTAACATTTAGTCTCTGAAGGTGAACAGGAAACAGAGCCAACTTTTAGTAAGATACTCAAGTGGAAAATTGTAGAAAACATGATTCATCGGTGACAGCACCTTTGTTTGCAGATGGCAGTGAGTAGGTTTCCTTTCTTAAGCAGTGATGGTAAATGCAGGCCTCCTCAGTGGTGGGGGTCCCGGTGATCAGGGGGCTGGGGCCAACCCCCTGTCTGGATGGCAGATGGGTATCTGTAGGGTTAGGGAGCAGATGTGTGTCCCAGGTCAGCTGCAACTACTAAAGAACATGGTTGGTGGCCTATACTGGCCTCTGTCATGGATAACCAGCGACAGAAATACATGGTGATAAAACAAACTCCCTGCCCTCATCGATCTTGACTTTTAGTAGGAAGATGAAAGCTAAACCTGTGGTTTGCAACTGGGGTGAGTCTGCTGCCTTCCTCCTGCATATCTGGCAATGTCAGGAGATACATCTTATTATTCAAGAGTGGCGGTGGGGCATTCTACTGGCATTTAATGTGCGAAGGCCACGGACCCTTCCAAACATCCCAGAACACCCCAGAGCACACATGACAGCTCCCCACAGCATTTATCCATCTAGCCCCAAATGTCAATGTGTCAGGTTGAGACACTCTGGTGGCACTGTGGATAAGGCGCCAGCCTGCGAACCCAAAGGTCACACTGGCTCAATTCCCAGCTAGGGCATATAACCAGGTTGCAAGCCAGGTCTCCAGTCAGGTCCCCCAGCTGGAGGCAGGTGAAAGGCAACCATACGTTGATGTTTCTCTCCCTTTCTTCCTCCCTCCCTGCCCTTCTCTTAAAATAATGAATAAGATCTTTTTAAAAAAATGTATAAAGCTGAAATATAATTCCATTAAAACAAATTAAAGACTGAAGAAAAATGAACAGATTTTAATTTTCTTATTGACAAAATTCATGTAACAAAAAATTCACTCTTAAAACTGAACATACAAGCCCTGGCTGGTAGCACAGTGGTTAAGGTGCCGGCCTGCGAACCCAAAGGTCGCAGGTTCGATTCCCCAGCCAGGGCACATAATCAGGTTGCAAGCCAGGTCTCCAGTCAGGTCTGTGGCTGGAGGCAGGTGAAACACAACCATACATTGATGTCTCTCTCCCTCTCTGCCTCTATCCCTTCCCCTCTAAGAATAATGAAATAAAATCTTAAAAAAAAAACCAAAACTTAACATACAATTGTTTTCAGTGTATTGACAACACTGTCCAACCAGCAGCAATGTCAAGCTCCAAAACATTTTCATCACCATAAAATACAGTCCCTTCCTAGTCCATGTCAGCCCAGCCCCTGGCACTTACTACTCTGCTTTCTGCCTCTGCGGATTTGCCTCTCCTGGGCATCTCATTAAGACCGTGTCATACAATACATGGTCTTTTGTGTCTAGCTTTTTTTCCTTTGGCATGTTTTCAAGGTTCATCCATGGTATGGCTCCATAGCATGGATCACACTTCATTGTTTCCTTAAACATATTCCATTGTATAGCTATCCCACATTTTGTTTACCCATCCCTTCGTCATGGTCATTTGGATTATTTACAATTTTTGGTTATTACGAATAATGCTGGTAGAACATCGATGTACAAGTGTTCGCATGCTTTCAGTGCTGGTGGGTAAATACCCAGCAACTGTGTAGGAGGGCTCCAATTTCTCCACACTGCAGCCAAGACTCGTTTTTGTCTGGCAGGTTTTAATTTAAGAGATGAGAATTTTAATTACAACCTGAATTTTCCAGAGGCGAAACATTCTCATCGTTCTTAATGAACCCTTTGAGGTTATTAGGGTGAATTATTAGCTCCAGTTTTCTCTTGGGAAAACGTAGAGGCATGAACAGAAAACAAATTTAGAACATCTCTGGGTGTGTTTCCATGTGGGCTTTCACTCCTAATTTAAAATGTGGCTAGTCCTTTTCAAGACCAGCAATGTCATTCAAAAGCCTATGCAGCAATATAGCTCATGAGAGATTTTGTTGGCATGTAAACGGGTCAGTAATTCAGTGGAGGAGGGAGGCCTGTAAAAACCTTTCTCCACTCCTCTAACCCCAGGCCCGGGGACAGGGACAGTGGTGACTGCGCAGGGATGGAGCACAATAGGGTGATTCTCCACATTCTCCTATAAATGCAGTGACTGCACTCCATTGCCTTACGTCCTGCCTACTCAGGCGAGAGGTCTGTGGACCAGGAACTTAACTAGAAATGGAGGCTCTCAGGTCCTCATCTCCCATTTACTGAATCAAAAGCTGCAGGTGACGTGTTTCCCAGCTGACTCCCTGGACACCAACGTTCAGGAAGCACCGCTCTTCCCGGTTGACAAGTGGATGACAAGGTAAGGGTCCTGAGCCACCATTCTCACCAAGTCACCCATTGTTGCAAAGTTCTTCTGAAAACAGAATTCCCTTCATCTTAACAACAACCTGGTGGCTATGTTCCACAGCAAAGGCATCCAGGATGTTTTCAGATGCCTCATAATAGGAAATGCTTAGCTCTGCTGATAAAGTAAAGCTCAGCCAAAACCTAGGAGGGCTCCTGGAGCAGCCCGCAGGTCTACATAATGCTCTTTTGATCTCTTTGCTGCTTATGGATATTTGGAATTTCTCTGCTTCTGTCCCTTGGGACGTTCCCAAGGTTTCTGTGCTTAAGAGTTGTGTGGCCCCGAATTTCCCCACCCCGCGCCCACGCCGGGGGGAAGGTCAGCTCGCTGGTGTTCCCGGTATCTGAGGCAGCAGCAGAAGGTGGTGAGAGGCCTATGAGGCCAGGTACCATGGCTGGGCTGGCTGCCTTGCTGTTATGCCACCGTGGCTCAGGTCCCCTCCCCTCTGAATCACATTCAAGGAAATGAAATAACAGCACCATCAGTAATAATAGCTGCGTATCCATTAAAACACAATGCGCTAGCCATGTCTGAACCCATTACAACCCCAACAAACCTACGGGAGGAGTCACTATTGTCACCCCCATTCTACAGAGGATGATACTGAGGCATGGAGAGTTCTAGAAACGTGTCGGAAGTCCCAGAACACGTAGGGAGCCTGGATTCTAACCTGGGCATCCTGCCTGCAGAGTTGGTCCTTCACCCCCAGGCTGAGCAAATGCAATGCTTGTTCAATCACTCTGCAGACGGTGAATCGTTACAGAATATAACTTACTGGCTGGGCTGCTCTTTAGAAAACAAAGTTGAAACTGAGAGAACAGGAAAGTCTTCGGCCAAAAAGCAAACCCTGGCTTCTCACCAGGGCCGGTGCCGCCTGCCAGGGCTCTCCAACCGACGGAAACGTAACCCCAGGGCCGGAGAGCACAGGGCCTGCGACAGAGGCTTCGTTCCCTACCAGGCCACTCGGCAAGTTGTGCAAACCTTCCCGAAATAAACACCTCAGGACAAGGCTGGGCTATTTCTCGAGGCTCTTCACCTGAAGGGGGATCCAACTATTACTCGCAACAGGCTGGGACCACAACGTGTCTCCAACTCCCGCCGTGGCCTCTGCACCTGGGTTCACGCCCCAAGTCAAGCAAACCGCCACGCCCACACCAAGAAATGGCCACCAGGACCAGTCACATCCGCATTCCCAAGTGTAGAAGGTTCCTGAAGGATAAATGAGTCTCATGGCCTCTTTTTGCAGACAAAACAATGGGGCTCTCAGAGGCCAGGATATGTGTGAAAGATCAGGGCTTGACTTCATTGCTCTCACCTGAAGAGCAGTTTTTTCCTGAATGTACCTATGTCTCCCTCCTTTCCTCATAAACGCCCCTTCTCTCCAAGACAGGGGGTCGCCAGGGTCAGTCATGCTCTGGAATACTTCATGCCGATGGCCAGCTTTCCATAATCCCTTAAGAGCTTCCGCATTTCTCACCCCCTAGCACCGCCTACACTTGAATGGCATTCCTTTTGTAAGACAGCTTTCTAGAGGGGAAAAAATGGTATTAAATTGTATTAAAAACCAATCAGGGAAATTAGGTACAAAGAATCAGGATTTAATAATCCCAAGTCACCGTGACCCACCCGCAGGCCACCATCTGACCTCACCCCACGTTCTAGCTCTCTCCCTTCACATGCTGTTCCTGTCACCAGAAAAGTGCCCAGCCCAGCCCGCATGCCACTCAGAACCCTGCTCATGCTCAGTTCCCTGCTGAGAGAGGCCCGCCTTCCCCACGTTTATTCTGTGGTCCCTGGCCTCTTCACTGTCGCCCAGGCACTGACGTTACATGCAAGTGCCCTGTGTTTATTGTCTGTGTGCCCTGGTAGATGGACTGTACATACATGAGGACAGAGAATTTATCTTGCTTACTGCAATTCTCCTAGCAGATTTTTTTTTTTCATTTTGAGAATTTGCTTTTTTAGTCTAAAATTTCTACTTTGTGTTCCCTATATTGCAGCACACCCATAACCATGTTCATGTCAG
This sequence comes from Noctilio leporinus, assembly GCA_004026585.1. Lineage (NCBI taxonomy): Eukaryota > Metazoa > Chordata > Mammalia > Chiroptera > Noctilionidae > Noctilio > Noctilio leporinus. The sequence continues at coordinate 275,227 of PVIW01000955.1, forward strand.
GTTCTAGCAGAAGTTCTTAAGAGAGAAGCCGGGCCCTCTGTGTTACTGTAAGTTCGATGTTGCTTCCCAACATTGCACAGCTGCTCTCAAAGTGCAGTTCCAGGCCGGCAGCATCAGCATCAGCGTGGGACTTACTGGAAATACAAATTCTCAGGCTCCGGCCTGGAACAGGGGTGAGCCCAGCAGCCTATTCCAATAAGCCCCCCATGTTATTCTGACACAAGTTCAATGTTTAGGACCACTGGCACAGTGGGAGAAGTGTGAACTAGGTCATTCTCTTTTGTCTTTGGCCTCAGCTCTGTCATCCCCAAGTATGTGACAACAAAGTCACTCAAGTTCGGTGGCCCCAGTGCCCTCCTCTGTCCATGTGACCACTGAAGCCTTTGCAGAAGCCTACCAATTGTTCAATGCCCTCATGTGCCGTGTTATCTCATTTCTAATGGGGTCACTGAGCTGAAATGAGGCGCAGTCCATACCAAGTATTTCAGCAGGACAGCCCTTAATCCTGAAGGATCTGAATTCCTACCTCAGATCATAATCTAAGGGTAAGGTAGGCAGTACTTACTGTCTAATACCTTCTGTTATCAAAGCCTTGACACACTAAATTCTGCTTCGCCAGCTGGGTTTTTAGCTATTTCAAAAGCAGAAGCACTGGGGATCCCACCTCTGCCTTGGGGAGGCACCGATGTGGCTGAAAGTTCGAGAAATGAGAACATCGGTGGCCTTTTCCTGCTAAATGTTCCAGACAGAGATCATCAAAGGTGGCCAGCATGAAAGAAAATAAAGGCTCCAAAATGGGATTGCTGTCTTGAAGTGCTCAGGATGGGTTCATAGAATCAGCGCGGCCACTTTCTGGAGACAGAGATCTCCTGGGGACAGCAGGGGGGAGACAGGGATAAAAGATCACACATTCAGAGCTAAGAAACCCCATGGCATTTAAGCTGAGTGTTAGCGCTTCAGGGTTGTTTAGTTTCATCAATGCGATCTGGATAGAGCACTCGGGCAATAGGAACTTACTATTTGGGCAAATGGTTCGACTCAGGCAGTCATGCCAGGCGTGGGTACCTAGAGCTGAGAACAGGTGATTTGTATGAATCCACACATTCTTCTTTATGAATTACTTAGGGTGCCAGGGAACGTCAGGTGAGAAATACCAAAGGGCAACTGGCAGGCCTTTAAAATGGGGGAAGAGCATGAACTAGGGTATTTAATGCACGGATGACACAGAGGAAAGCCCCTGGCCCAGCGCTGGGGCACTCGGTATGAACACGGTTCACAGTAACTCCTTTCTTAGTGATTGGGTGAGCACGAGCCCTAACCCTGAGAGTCCAATCACAGGGCTGAGGTGAGGACACAGGGGATTAAGACCCATCAAAGGTTGAAGAGACTGTGGCAAGAAGGAGCTCAATCACTTTGGAAATTAGAAAGATCTTTGCGAAAGAGGCGGCAGCCAGGCCCTGAATGACCCGCAGGACTTGGTGGGGTGGGTGGTGGTGGCATGTTGCTTTGGGAGGCAGGAGCCTCAGGGACCTGGGGAGGAGGGAGTGTTTCTGAAGGACAGGCACATGCCAAGTGACCTTACACGGCTCAACCCCTGAGCCGCCTGCTTGCTGTCCGCATGAGAACCTCCTGCTGCAGGTGCCTGCTCTCAGGGGGTTGGGCTGAGGTCTGCGCCCACCCACCCGAGCTCTGCTCGCCAGCACAGCGAACTACCACGTTTCCCAGGCTCTCCTGACCTCTGCGTGCGGGAGCAGGTCCAGCCAGCAAAGGTCATGGCCAGGGGAGCGGAGGGAGGGGAAAGCCAGACTGCTTCAAACCTAAACAACAATGACCCGCTTGAGTGTCTGAAAATCCTTCATCCTCGATATACTCAATCTAGCTTTGCAAACAGCATCAAAATGAAAAATCCTGTGATCCCACTAACATGTGATCAGTTCCAACCAATTCCCATCAACGTGATTGCAAGTCTTTCCTCTAAAGCACAATTTTGTAGCAAGATCTGTTTAACTTTAACATACATTATTTCCCCTTGAAAAAGCTCATGAATGATATTCTTTAGCATCATGTACTCTAAGCCCAAACTTACCTTTCATTTTAATTTGATTTTGTGCACAAGCATCACACATGCTCTCTCTCTCTCAGGTACTCTGGGCCTTCCTCACTCCACCTATATCCACCTGTAGCTATTGTGCGGTAAAACCCCCTGGGGAGCTTTGGGCCGGGAAACCTGGGGTCTCAGTTTGGTGCTTTAAAAACACTCATGCTGCCCTGGCTGGTGTGGCTCAGTGGACTGGACAATGACCTGCCAACCAAAGGGTCACTGTTTCCATTCCCAGTCAGGGCACAGGCCTGGGTTGCAGGCCAGTTGGGGCATGTGAGAAGCAATCATACATTCATGTTTTTCTCCCTCTCCTTCTCCCTCCTTTTCCCTTTCTCTAAAAATAAATAAATATCTTTTAAAAGATAATTAAAAAAAAAAAAATGATCAGACTGTACCCCATGCTAATTACACAGGCATCTCTGAGGGCGACACCCAGCATTTTTCAAAATTGCCCAGATGGTTCTAAGGGGAGTCGGGTTGAGACCCACTGACCAACCTGGTTAGTATCTCTTGGGGCCCTGAACTTGAACTAAAATGATAAGCTTTTGAAGAAAAGGAAGCAATGGCCATGGTGCCACAGTTGATCTTTTCGGCTGGGGACGGGCCTCAGGCTGTTGCCAGCACTAACACGGTCTCTGCCTCCCCTGTGACCACCCAAATCGTCCCCATCCATTCTTCAAGGCCACCTCGCACGCAGCCGGAGGCAGAAGCATTTCTTAGCCGCTCCAGTGCGTCGCCCTGTGCCCCTACCTCAAACTCCTCGGAGGTATTTTACAGCTGAGCACTCAAGTCTTCTCCAGGACTTTCCCTGGTCTTGTCTTCTCAGCTGGAGGTTGTGCATCTTAGGGACGCGGGCGTTATTTTCTGCTCCTTTTGGACAAGCTTACAAAAATACAGTTTGGAACATTTTGGGTGCAGGGAGGACCTCCCAACTGGTAGGTTAATGAAACAGACAGGTGGGCCCACTGGCAGGGTAGGAGCAGAGGTCCTATCACCTTCAAACATCTCTGTGACCCAAAGCAGAGTGGCTTTGCTGGTACAGCAATGATCTCCTTCAGTGTATCCCTCTGTCAAGTACCAGCAGGTTTTCAGAAAGAGAGGCTCGTTTTGCCTGGAGAGGGATTTTGCAAAAAAAGGAGGCTGCAATTACACGTAAAGTATGTAGTAGTTTTTTTTTTTTTTGGTAATTTGGCAGCAAAACTGATTTGATTTCCAAGACTAGACTGCTGCTATAAAATATCTAATACATCCCTATTCTGAGAAAACAGCAGAGACAAAGTGCAGTAAGCCCCCAGCTGAAAAAAAACACAAAACCCAAACCCTCACCATAAGATTTGCAGAATTCAAGGATTACTTCTCCTACTTTATATTGAAGGTCCTCAGAGTCATCTAAAAATACTTTTCCAGGTTCTTGCTCTCAAAGCAAAAGAGATCAGGTTTCTGCAACATGGGCTCCGTAGGCAGACTGTATCTATCATCTGTCTACGTACATGCCTGGGCTGGGATTTCTTCAAATACTATCGTCCCGGCAGCGATTTTATTTAGTCTGGTTGTTCCTAAGACAAACACACATAACTTGAATTAAACGCACACCAAGCGCAGGGGAAACCATCTTGAAACAATTAAGCTGCCCCATGGCCAGAGGTGTGAGGCTACGGTGTCCTCCCGCCCCCTCACCTCCACCAGGGGGAGGACAGACAGGCGGACAGCAGCCGAGCCTGACCCCACGAACAGAGGCTGCCCCTACAACTTGACGCCTCGCTCGGTTCTGTTCTCTTCCGACCCAAGACACCACCCTTCTTTTTACTCTTTCCTGAGGGAATTCCAGTCATCCGATCGCTTTCACTCTTTTTTCTTAACCCCTCTTTGATCGGTTTTACAGGGAGAAACACTTCAGACAAGGTTTCTTATCTATTCCTAAAGGAAAGAGGCCAGGGAGAAATGGAAATATATGAAGGATTACTAACCACCCACCCATCTGGTTATGGACCTTGTGCGGGGAGACTTCTGGACAGTGTCTGCCGGCATGGCTGCCTCTGTCACCTCCTTCTTGGGACTTCTGGGTCGTCTGGTATGTAGGTGGTAAAGGCTGAGTATTTTTCTATTTAGATTCCACTAGAAGCTGGGAGAGCAGAGCATCTGGCTGTGACATTCACCAGGGTAGCTCTCTTCCCCTTGAACCCCAAGTTAATTCACCCCCAGTGAATTTATCCATGATATTTTCGCCAGCAGAGAGTTTTTCTCCATGAGAACCACCCTGAAAAGTCACTCCCACACATTCTGACCAAACGCCTTTTCTGTGCCTGGAAGAGTGGGAAGGAGCAGCAAGGAAAGAAAACCATGTGAGCCCTGGCCTCACTGTGCTTGCTGTGTTTTGTAAGGGATTCAAATCTTTCAGCAAACAAAGGTTTTCCTTAAACTACTGAGTCTTTTCTGTTGCTGTTCCTGTCAATGTAAGAAAACACATGAATTCTAAATTAAGATGGTAGCCCTGGCTGGTGTGGCTCAGTGGACTGAGCGCCAGGCTGCAGACAGGAGGGTTGTTAGGGTCGCTGGTTCAATTTCGGGTCCGGGCACATGCCTGGGCTGCAGGCCAGGTCCCCAGTTGGGGGTGTGTGAGAGGCAACAGATCTATGTTCCTCTCACACGTTAATGTTTCTCTCCCTCTTTCTCCCTCGCTTCTCTTATCTCTAAAAATACATTAACGAAAATCTTAAAAAGTATATATTATGATTGCAATAGTTCAAAGAGGAGAAACATCACACAGGGACTAGAAACATCAGAGTGGAA
>PVIW01000955.1:280217-363508 GCA_004026585.1 Noctilio leporinus
GGGGGGGGGGGGTGGGGAGCTTGAAAGCCAAATTCCAACTCTAGGTTGTCAGGCAATAGGAAAATCCTGTGCACTGCTGAGCAAACTACAAAATGAGGTATCACAAAACTCTAGAAAATAGTCCTCCAGCCTCATTTTGATATGGGAGTGGACAAATCACAGGGTAAACCCGAACAAGCAGGCAGAGAATCAGGACCTCACTCTCAGCGGTGTGACCTGACCTGGCCCGGCCCTTTGGAGACAAGTGAAGAACACTGCATCTGCGCCCCCGTCAAGGGCTGGGCATGCAAGCCCCGGGGGGTGTGGGAGGCAAGGGCTCCAGCAGAGGGGACACGCCAGGCTGGCCGGTCACGGACTCACCACCATGCCTAGGAAGCCCCCCGTTCATGTGCTACCAGACGAGCGCAGGTGGAAGGGCAGGAACAAGAACAGAAGGGACTGAGAAGAGCCTTCGCGTGCGAGGGAGACCCGTGCCCACTCGGGCAGGAGTGCACAGCTCAGACTGACTGGGATACCGAGGCGCAGGCCTGCCAGGGTGAGGAGGCCAACCCACAGGACCGGCACTGCTTGGCCTCACTGTCCCAAGGGACCCCTGGCCCCGTGTCGTTACAAGACGCCAATGACAGCCCCTCGTTCTGCATACTGAGACCCTGAGGTTTGAAAGAAAAAATGAAGCCCGATAGATTGAATGCTGTGGTGCCTTTAAAAAGTAAATTCCTACGGTTTTCAGTTAATAACTTTAATCATCAAAAGGAATGTTCCAAGCAGAAAAACTGTAACAGATGATTGGTTATGAAAGATCTAGTGCTGAAAAAAAATAATTAGCTTCTTCCGCCCCTTCTCATGTAATTGTAACTTTCCGCAGGAGTGTCATCGAAGGAAATAATGGTGGACTAGCATGTGCAGAGGCAGACATGTTAACTGGTTCCAGAGTTTACCCAGGCTAAGTTGCGTCAAGGGGGCCTTCATTCTGGCATCTGCAAATGGAAGTGGGGGCTTCTGTAGAACTGCTTGTGCCCTTCTACTGTTCACAGAGAACAAGGTGCAGAAGTGATTCATGCTGCCAGGATGAACCATGGAACCATCATCCTCGGTGACAGGAGCCAAAGACCACGGGCCCCACATGATGTGATTCCATGTATATGGAATACCCAGATGAGGCCCATTCACAGAGACAGAAAATACAGATCCGTGGTTGCCCGGTGGAGAGGGAGGGGAGGCCAGAGCGCGTCACTCACTGCCTAATGGGTACAGGGTTCCATTCAGGATGATGAAAAACAGGATGATAGCAAACGAAGATGGTTGTACAACATCATCCATGTGCTTAATGCCAGTGAGATGTATACTCCGCTATGGTTACGATGGTACATTTTATGTTATATATACTTTTACCACAATAAAAAAGAAAAGAGAGGCCCTGGCTGGTGGCACAGTGGATAGGTGCCGGCCTATGAACCCAAAGGTCACTGGTTCAATTCCCAGTCAGGGCACATAACCAGGTTGCAAGCTAGGTCTCAGGCCAGGTCTATAGCTGGAGCAGATGAAAGGCAACCATACATTGATGTTTCTCTCCTTTTTTTCCTCCCTCCCTGCCCTTCTCTTTAAAAATAATGAATAAGATCTTTAAAATATTTAAAAAAAAAGAAAAAAAAAAAGAGAATAGAAAATAGCATCCTGGCTGTGTCCTCTATACATAATAAGTGTCTTACTGACAAAAGTTATCAATTTATTCAGCTGATCACAACTGTGGCCAAACTGCTCACCTCTATCTTCTCCTTTTGCTTTAGTGGGTACTGTCTTGGACAAACCTGTCATAAACAATGATCTCCCTCCTTCCTCTGGCCCAGCTCTGAAAAACTGTTTTGCGTAGACACCCCTGGACTGGCAGGGGTGGGGAGGGGTGGTGGAGCCAAAAAAGCTGTGCAGTGCTTCATGAAGTCATCTGAAAGCACCATGCACACTACCAAAAATCTCAGGACCTGGTGTGGGCTCTGCCACTATTACTCCCATGGCACTGACTCCACACGTGGCCTTGTGGGAAAAGGCTGACCAACTCATTCAACAAGCGTTCTCTGCGCACCTACAACAAGCTGGATGGTGGAATGATGGCAGCTACAGTCCCTTCTGTCACGGAAATTTCAATGCAGACTACAAGAGGGATGAGAACGAGCGTTCACAAAAGGTTGAGAAGGCTCAACATCCTATTAGCCAACAACCCAAGTGGGCCTGCTGTTAGGAGTTCCGCCTTCTGCAGCAGAGTTCACTAGGTGGGGTGCGCCCCACACTCCAGAGGCAGGTGTCTGCGGAGGTGGGGTCAAACCAAAGCCGGGTGGGGGGAGCTGTGGCAAGGAAGCAGCCCAGCCCCTCGAGGGCCAGGCCCTGCCTGGGAGAGCACATTCCTCTCGTTCTTTGTGAAACAACAGCCCATCCTGTGGCTCCCACAACAACAGGGTTGGTATCCACCCTATGGGACCCAATGGGTGTCAGAAAGAGGGTTTAATTGGCAAATTTTACTAAACCATGATGTCCAATCTTCTGAAAATGTCCCTTTAATTCTCACTACCCAGGCTTCAGTCTCAGGGCAACCTTGTTGCGAGATGACGGTTCTCTGGTTGAACCCACATGGGACCGAAGGCGATGGATTCCTGGGCCTCTCCACAGACAATACGGTACCTCGGGGGTGAGCATGGCATCAGCCTTTTTCCAAAGCCCCCCGGTGGTTCTAAAGCTGGCAGGTTTGAGAACCACTCATCTAGGGCAAGCAGGGAAGGGGGTGATTATTGCGTGCCTGCTATGGGCTGGGTGCTAGCTCCTCGCACACAGGTGCCCCACTGTGTATCTTCTTGCGCTGTTCTGGCCAGACGCAGATGGCCCCTTAGAGCAACACTCAACGTTGGAGGGGCAAGAGATTAGGAACAGGTACCCCACTTCCCTCATCCCCTGGGTGGGGGAACTCTGAAATATGCAGGCACCTTAAACCTGGGGTAAGCAAACTATTTCTGGAAGAAGCAGGGCTTCTTCAGTATTTGTCCTGACGACTCAAACCTGCCTTCGCGGTGCAGAAGCAGCCATGAGCGATGAGCAATAAAGGATTTATTTACAAAGACAGACAGCAGGACAGAATTGGCCGATCCCTGCTCTAAGTCTGCACGGCTTCCTGGAAGTGCTCAAGGAAAATGAGCTCCAGTGCACCACGGCACTGCCCTGCCAACAGCGGATCCACAGGCCTCCTTCCATTACTGGGCACCCTGCTGGCTAGAGAGACTGTCTGCATCAGAGCCTGATCTCAGAGCCTGCTTCTGGGGGCCCCCAACCAATGCCAGTATCTTATTTTATACTCATAAATACTACGTGGTTGAACATTACCACGAGATTCAAGGACTACAAAACTCCCAAGTGACCGAGTCCAGATTTGACGCCTGTTTGCCTCCAAGGCCAATGATCTCTCTACTACAGGACCAGAATAAGATGGATACAAACAAGTTTACTTGTTTGTGTATGTATACACATATACAGGGTGCGCGCTATCCACTGGCAATAACTTTGCATCTCCTTATTTCATGTGCTTATTAATTTTGAAAACCTATGTTTCTCAGGTTATGATTTAACATCATTGTTTCAGATATAAAGTTTTAAATTCTGAGAGAAGCCATGACATTGAAGGAATACGATGTTAGAACCACCATAATTTCTGGACTGCATGCAGGGCCAACTGATAAGGAAATTGCGGACTTCAATAACATACCTTTATATACAGTTTACAAAGTGAAGAAGGTGTATGATGCTGACCCTGATGTCGCTACACTGACAAGGAAAACCCATTAGGTACGCAAGGGTCATACAAGTCCAGATACTGTACACAGAATCCAGGAGATCATCAATGAAGATCCAGGAAAGCCAATGCGCCCCATAGCAAGAGAACTGCAGATGTCGGATGCAATAGTTCATGAGATTATTGCTGAAGAGATCTGACAGAGATTGTATGTTCTTAGAAGAGGCCAGTTTATGGCACAGCAGACAAAGGAAAGGCACTTTGAAAAAGCAAGGAAACTGCTAACAAAAGTGGAAAAGAATCCTCAGCAGGACCAAACAGTCAACAGAAGACGCAACAGGTGGCTCTGTGAGAATCTTAATGAAGTCCCAATTGTCATGAAAACAAAACTTCCTGCTATAGTGATGGTGTTAGGTGTTGTCAGCAGTGAAGGAAATATTATCAAGACCCTGCATTTTTTCCCACAAAGCTTGAAGGTGACTGCTGATGTTGACCTTGACATTTTGAGAGAAGTAGTTGGGTAGAAGTAGATGAAGCAAGGTGCAAATGGGCATCATTTTATCTTCCAACAAGATGGTGCACCAGCACATAATGCCAAAAAGGTGTGAGAATTTCTCAGTGTCAATGTTCCTGAATTCTGATCAAAGGAAATCTGGCCACCTGGTTCACCAGATGCAAATCCTTTAGGCTATTACGTATGAAGCGTTTGTGAGAGAGAAGTTAATAAACAACCTCATTCCAATTAAGAGGCTATTAAAGCTAAGAGTGAAAACATGATGATGTCCGTGGATAAAGAAAAGTTAATTAAAGCATGCTCAAGATTCCAAAGTGGAATCAACTCTATTACGGCAGCAAATGGAGACTTTTTTGAACAAGTTAAAAAAGAATGACTATGTTTATGTATTTACATATAAGAATAAGTTTATTTCAAAGTATAACTTTTGTGGTACATTGTTTATTTTACTAAAATTTGGCCAATTTATCGTGTGCACCCTGTACATATACTCTTATTCAAATAGTTTTAATTATGGTAAGCAAGAGTACCACATATGGGAAACCATAAAGCAAACTTCCTACTACTCTTGTTAAGGAAGGCGTTTAAAGAGAAATAATAAAGTAGTCAGGTCGGAGGGTTATGAAAACAATACTCTTTCTCTTTAATGCTGTTTCTAATCTAGGACAGATTCACCTCCCACCTATCAGTTGGCAGCAATCCTGATGCTCTCTCTCCCTGTGAGACCTTTGGTTATGCCTGGGAACAAACACGACCCTGCAAGGTGAAGCCCCGTGTAATTTGGAACCTGCAGGGAAAGGAAGTAGATTAAAATACCCTCCCACACATGTTAATGTGAGGTAGGAGGACAGCATGTCTCAACGTCTCTTAAAGGCCCCTTTGAAGGCCCCCTCTGGATCCTAAAGGGTCCAGCGAACACGCTACAAACCCAGAACTGGCGCAGTTGGAAACCAATCTTTAGAGCTTACGCGGTCTTGCCCTCGCTGTCCTGCTTGGTGGCACTGGCCCCCTTCTTGCCCAGCAGCGAGGCCACCTTCTCCGCGTCTCCATGCTCCACGGCCTGCAGCAGCCGGTCATCGTTCTTGTTCCACTCGTTGGTCTGCAGAGCAAAGGGGAGACGGGTGTGAGTGAGCAGACGCGTGGTGACCGCCATGTGGACAGGCCGAGTCTCCATCCTTCCCCACTGCTGCTACCATCGAAACTGTCCCCAGATGGGCCCTTTAAAACTACCTTTCCCTTCACCATGGCGGCACTCAAGAAAGCTTATTTCCCAAAAGGAAACATCAACAACTCAATGAAATAGCAGCCGGTCACCAGACCCTGAAATAAAATTAACTCGTTTTAACTGAAGGTGGGAAGATGAGGCAACATACAAAGACCTGCAGGCCAGTTTACACATTAGCTGACTTCTGGCTAACCCCGTCCGCTGGCCTGGGACACTGGCCTTTGACCTGGTCCGCAGTTGACGGCCGTGGTGTTGCTGTCACCAAACCAAACCTGCCAACAGCTCAAGGTTACCTGAGGGTTTATAATATGCATGATTTTTTCTCAGTTTTTACTGCCACTCTCTCTGGCCTGTTCCCTGATATTGGAGCTGGATACTCATTTTAAGTAGTTGTCCAGGCCACCGAGTCAATGAAACATCATCAAAAACAAACCTTCTTCCTGAGCAAGCTACTTACCATCAAAGAGCTCTGAGCAAAGCCCCCACAGGGCAATCATGCAGACCACCGTGACAGCAACGCTTTAGTAAAAAACTAGCTTTTACTCTTGCAAAGGAAAGTGAGGATCTCTGTATAAATAAACAAATGGGCCTCGAGCATAAAACCAAGAAGTTGCAGAAGTGAAAGGGTACATCGAGCCACTTAAGGTTTTGGAGCAGGGGAATGAGAGAATAAAATTCGCAACTGAAGACGTCATCTAGAGGTATACAAGTGTACAGGATCATGAGGGAGAATGGATCCTGGGACAGACACGTCAAAGCCCCTGGGTCACTCTCTGCAGGCCCCGGGACACCTCCAGACTTCTCCTAGTGAAGCCACCACCTTGGGAGAGGTTCCTCCTCACTCCCAAACTTCCTATTGACAAGTCTCCAGGGCTCTCTGCTTCCCAGTGGCCTCCAAGGAGCCTTCAGGCATTTCATATTAAAGGTGTGGCCATGGACCACCGTAGAGAGGCAAACAGAAGAGATACTGGAGATTAGAAGCTCACTAAAGGTAATTTCATAGGACTACAGCCTTCCATAGCCCCAGAATGTTCCCAATGTCTCCTTCTTGATGGAACTAGCAAACCCAATAGGACTTTGCTCTCTCACTGAGCAGGCGTGGGTCTATCAGGTGTCCCTGGCACCATGCCCACCCCAACCTAGAAGCAGGGCATTAGGGAAAGAAAGCCGCAGGCCGCCACGGAGGAGTAAAATAGGGGTATGCGGGGTGCAAGTAAGGAACTGACTTCTCTGAGTCTCAGGACTGGATTACTCCTATTTCTCAGGACCCTCCCTTCCCCTGTGGCCACTACTATGTGTAAGAACACAGGAAGAATGAGGTAAGTTTGAATGAAAACGAGAATTTTGACTTCTAGGTTACATGATCTTTATTTTTCTTGTTCTTTTGCAAGTCCAGACCTCTACATAGACGCTTACATACTATGAACCTTAAATCATTCAAAACCTCTCTCTGCCTCCATTTCCCAAGGCCTTAGGCTAGATCACCACTCTGGTTCTCCTAAAGACCCAAATGCTGACCGTATGAAATGCCCCAAACCAAACACAGCTATGGATTTTTGTAGAACAGTACTGTCTGTGCTAATAGAAAGGTTCTGCATCCGCAGTGTCCAAACTGTTGACACAGGCGGTGATTCTCAACCAGGGGTGATATGGTGATATTTCCCCTCTGACTGTCAGGACTAGGGGGCACTACTGGCTTCTAACAGGCGGAGGCTGGGGTCCTGCTAAACATCCTTCAATGCAAAGAAGAGCCCCCACTTCCCCCGGCCCAACAAACAATCAGCTGGCCCCAAATATCATGACTGTATGAGCCATGTGTAATCTCACTGGAAATGCAGCCGGTGCAGCTGAGGAACTGAAGTTTTTTATTTGAATTTCTGACCTTGGTGTAGCTGTACACGGTGGCCTTGCAAACACTTTATTTAACCAAGTCGGAAGGTGTCTGGGCCAACGCCATCCACACGCTCCTACGACAATCAATTTACTTGCAAAGAAGACATTAGGTTTTATCTTCAATTATAAATCAGGCTTCCTGTTGAAGGGGAACACAGTGGATAATAGACCGCCCCAGGCACAAGCATTTGTTAGCAGAATAGGAGGCTTTACTTAACAAAATGAATGTAGCCAACACCAAGAAGCAGGCTGCAGTTCATTTCCCCCAGATTGCATTTTTACAAGCCAAAACAAAACCAACGAGCTTTATGCAAGTACACAGAGAACTCATGATTCCTACCTACATGATCCCAAAGTTACATTATTAGCGCTATCTTTTAAACCCTTCCCGAACTAAATTAAAACTGGACTGGGGAGATCAAAAGGGCATTAAATCTCAGAGGACAAGACTGAAAGGACTTATACAAAAAAAGGCCACGCGAAAGAATTTTCCTATTCAGTGCTGCACACTCAACTCCTGGGTAGGGAAAAATCGGACTGCAGGGGTTCCCTAAAATTAGTTACACATGGATATTTCAGGAGCTCAGTTTCTATAGGACAAAGTAGGAAAGATCCCCCTTGCCCCTACTCTTTGGAAGACAAAGTCAATGGCACCTTCCCTGAGATGTAATGTTCTTTTCTCTCATCTCTGTTCTGTCAGAGCAGACGAGGCAAAGGGAACATGCCCACCTCCACACAAAGACTGGACACGCATTTGTCAACACCATGCACTGCCGCACAGCAAGATGCACAGGCAGCGTCAAGAATGAAAAGGGCAGGGGCTGTGCACGCTGGCTTTGGAGCCTGAGCCAAAAGAGGGGTTCGGAACAAACTGGGAAGACAGGGGCAAACCTGAGAAAGATCCTGGGGAAAAAGCAGACTGCCCACTGGGACAGAGAAAACGTGGGAGTTTTATTCCTAACATTCTCACAAGTACTCTAAAAGCAGAGGCCCAGAAGGGGCCCAATTAGACCTCTGTCCCAGGGATCCAGATTCTCCACAGCGAGTCTTCCAAGGTGAAATGACAGTGAAGCAGGGTGATACGAGGAGATACTCCTGTTTATTTAACATACTGATTCTCTGGTCTGTCTGTTTCCCCTTTTCTTTGATCATTAAGCTCTTTGGACACAGGATGCTGGCCAATATCAAACTGTCTTAAGAACAAAGCCAAAGTGTGTTGAATACAGAAACAGTTTAGGTCAACCTAAAGATAACACCTTGACTTCAGTGTGTTTCAGCCCCAGGCTCAGGAAAGCTAAAGAACCTACAGACCACACCCTCGTGAAAGAGAATAACACCATGCTGACTTCCCAACTTGATGCAGTGATCAACTACTGCCCACCCAGGCCCCAGCCCATCGGTACAGACCATGACCCCAATCCTTTAGCTACCACAATGAATGATTTTCACCCTACCTAGCCCATCTCCGGGAAGCCATCAGGGAGCCAGGACGCTGGGCTTGATACCATTTCCTCTCTTTGCTACACACTCCGGTTCGAGTTTGACCGAGTTCCGATGCAGCCAGCTGGACGGACCCCCTTTAGCCTGGGAACAGCAGGGGGCCGATGCTGATGTGCCCCGGTTCTTGAGTCCTGGGCCATGCCGGCTGACCGCACCACGTTTCACGGTGCCACCACTTCCTTCTCCTCAACCTGTCCGTGGAGACATTCCCTATATTTTCTCCTATAAAAACCATTCCATCCAGTGCTACATTCCACACCCCATCTGATCGGGGCCCCGGCCTGGACTTGATGGAATCCTGCATCCTGACCAGTGCCTGAGCCCTGCTCTGTGTGGTCTCCTGCTCCCCCAAGCAGCGACAGGCAGCCTCTACCCCTCACCCCCAGGGTGCCCTGCAAAGGGGTGTGCTGACTTCAGCAGGGGCTTCTTCCTCTCGGTTAACCTAAATCTCATCTTTTAGCAAAAAAACAAAAAAAAAAAAAATTTTTTTTCATTTATAAACCTCTCTTGTTCTTTTGCAAACAGTTATTTCATCACATTTCTAATTTTTAAAGAAACAGGCTATATGAATCCAACTCCCTTAACTTTTCTAAGGCCAACTTTCTGACTTTGATCATGGGTACACGTTTTCGGAGTTTCTCACAACTAAGAAGCCAAGTGGTACCCGCTGATGGGGGGAGTGGGTGCCTCCCACGGCCAGGCGCACCTGGACACTTGCGGACTAAGCAGGGTCCGTGGCCCCACCCGGAGGGGCCTGCAGTCCCTGAGGTTCAAGTGTGCTCTCTGTCTCTCTGACTCTTATGACAAGTTTGGGGACAACTGGAACCTATGCAAAGGCTAACCACAACGTCCTTAAAAGGATTTCCTTCCTTCACAAGGTATTATTAAAGAAGAAGGTGGGGCGTGAGAAAAATTCTTTGCTTTTTTTCCTTGCAGAACTAGGTATTTTGTCTCCACCAAAGCTTAAAACCACCAGGCTTTCCCTAGCAGTTGCATGTACAACCCAATGCATAAGAATATTAAAAGCATTGCTCGTAACAGGCAAAATTTACAAATAATCAAAAAGCCAATAAAAATAAATTATAATATAATCAAGCAATGGAATACCACGCAGTAATGAAAATGAACAAATTACAACTTACATGCAACATGTATGGGTATGAAAAACAATGTTGCTGAAAGAAGCAAGACACAAAAGACCACAGTCTGGTTGCATGTGTATGAAGATGAAAACGGGAAAAAGGTACCCATGTTGTTTAGAGATACATGCACAGATGGTCAAACTAGAAAGAAAAGCAAGGATAAGGCTATCTTAAGAGTTAGGATAGTGATTAGCTGTCAGGGTGTGACATTTGATCAGGAAGGGACACCTGGGAACATTCTAGGGTCTTATGCTCCATTTCATGATCTGGTTAGTGTCTCCACAGATGTTTACTTGTTATACATTAATTCCTTTTGGTGAACGTTATATGTGATTTATTATACTTACACACACACACACACACACACACACACACACACAGAGTTTAGAAAGAAACCTTGTGGTTCACTTTTTGGTGCCTTCCCATGGGTGGCTAAAGGCAACTGGCTGGTGTGGCTCAGTGGATTGAACACTGGCCTAGGAACCAAACTAAACTGAAGGTAGGCTGGTCCCCAAATCTGGTTTTTAGAAGGCCTCCAAAACCCCCTGGGGTTCTGATCAAGTTATGATCTTTCCTCAGAATAATGCAGATATACAAAAGCTTGCCTACAACTTCAGAGGGTTCTCCGGCTTAAACCCCTATTCCCGTCCCATCTATTCAAACCCAAGTGAAAAACTCTTGGTCTAGGAAAAGAACCAAGCTTCAGGGAGAGCTCCGTGCTCCGTGCTCCGGTGCTGACACCGCAGGCCCCTCCCACTGAGGTGGCCTGAAGTAGCCATTCGGCAGAGCCTCCACCTCCTTATCTGTAAGATGAAAGGAGGACCCTCCTTTCCTGCAAGTTATCCTGAGAATTAAATGTAATGCACACGGAGTGCCTGGCCCTCAAAAATGGTAATTATTGCTATTACTGAATCAGATGATTTGCACTCTTCCTACATGATTCATACTCTATAAACAGTCTAGTGTTTCCAGTTTAGAAACAGGTGGTCCATGTCAGGAGAAGATAATGCCTCGGGGCAAATTGAAATCTGCAAAATTTCTACTCTGTTCCTTTAAAAAAAAAAAAACAAAAAAAAACAGTCACACCTTGACAGGGCTCTAGAGAAAACATTCACAGACATGAAATTAACTATTTTATTGAACTGTGGCTCCTTTTCCAGGAGACTGTTTAAACAGATGCTATTTCAACAGAGCACACTGGGCCACATTTGCAAGTTCAGGAAGCCATATGTTACACTCCCGAGACGTGTGTAATGTGTCAGCTATGAAGGGCAGCATGTGGGAACGGCAGGCCTTACCTTGCATGTGGGCTCCAAACATTCCTGCTAATACATCACAAACGCGAGTTTCAATGGCTCGCCTGTAAGCCTCCTATTCATCAAATCTTTTCCAAATGACACCCCCTTGCTTAAGAGTCTCCCCCTGCACACTGGCCTCCGGGAGCCCGCCGCCTCTGAGGGCAGCAGACTGCATGTCAAGCATGTGATGAACGCGGCCGATTTGGCAACCGGCAATGTCTGCCCTTGGCCAGACATGGCATCACCTTCTTTTATTTTGGTTTAATCACCGGGAACTGAAAAACCAGTGGAAACTCAGTGGTCACTGACATCTGGTTAGTGGGCACGGAGCAACGCAGGAAGCGTCCCTTTGACTTTCTTCAGGGAAGACGCGAAAAGGAGCGCAGGCCTGGCAGTGCGGACCTGCCCCGGCAGCTGGCCCGTGGGGTGTCTCCGCGAGAGAAAGGCAGCCTCTCTCTGCCCAGCTTATGGAGGGAAGACGGTTTTGCCAATATAATCAGAAAGGCTCAGAGGAAAGTGAGACAAAGTAGGCAGTGTTTCCACTGGCATGCTTACAGATTCATACCATGCCCCCCCCAAAAAAAACAACATACACCCCCCTCAAATTTGAAGGCAGAGGAGAAACAGCAGGCGAACCTCAGGCCAGGCAATATTTTCTCTGTTAACTGTACCAGCCAGTGCACAGAAGATCCGCATCTACAAGGTACAAAGCAGTAAAGAAAATTCTATAGATGTTACGGTCATTTGTATATTCATTCACTCAACAAATATTTACCTGATGCGTTTTGCATCGCTGGCATAGTCTTTACGGAACTTTCTACAGAGTTGTGGGGATAAAATATAGCAATACGAGAAACATGCCAACAGACAGGACGGAATATTAGAGAGTGGTAGGCTAAGAAAATGGTGCATCAGCACAACAGATGAGAGAAACAACTTTCAGTTACGCAGGACAAGAGAAACAACCTTCAGCTAGGAAGGCTGGGAAGGTGGCTTTTGGTTCAGATAACGAATGAGACCTTCGAAGGAGAAACATTTAGGTTAACGGAGAGCAGGCAAAATACGATGACTGAAAAAAGGCAAGACATACTTAGTAGATAGTGAGCTGACCCAAGTGTGGCCTCGTATAAGACTATCTTCTTGGTGTCTCCGGAGATCCCAGAAAATCGCCAACATATCGTGACATAAACATTGGCCCGTTCTCCCAGTTTTACCAAGCCCATCAATTTCAGAAAGTTTTCTGTGTACCAGTCACTATTTCAGGCTAATACACAATACATTCATCTAAAACGAGGTCCCCATCTCCCTACATTTTTACTTCAGATTACTCACGCAGGCATCTTTGCCCTCCTGAAACCCCTCATGTCCCCTCCAGCAGGCTGCCTCTGTGATCCCTGAAGCCTACTTTACATAAAGGCTCACTGCAGTGCCACAAATAGATAATTATAAACACCTCTGTCCAGAAAGAGGCCGGTCCTCTGCCCTACACAGGTCACTGAGCTACCTATTCATTGTCCCCGTTCGCCCCCAGCCCTCCCACCACCAGGAGCAGGCTAGCTGCCTTCGGCAGGCCCTCCACGCTCCTCTTCTACAGTTCTTGGCACAATTACAATTAAATAGTATTTCTAAAGTATCTGGAAAGGCCTGCCGACCTCCCACTGGACTCGGAGTGTCAAGGCATGGAAAAAGGCCAGCATCTGTCTTGTTCACCACTCAGCTCCTGGCCCCTTGCCCACTGCCCACCAGGTGGTAGGGGCTCAGTTTAGAGCTATTCATGGAGCAGCTTTGTTTTCCTTCCTTCTTCTGGGAGCCACTATTGATTGACCCCTTCGCCACTGATAACTTTGTTTCCCATCTACAAATGGACTTGAGAGTCTCCAGAATCCTACCCAATTTCTTTCTTTGATGATGTTGACCAATATTAAAATACTACTTATTTAAAAACTACATCACATAAGGTAGACGCAAATCTAATGGGGGCAGAGATAATTCTGGGAATAGGTCAAGCTAACTTGAGCCTCCAGAGAGTAAAAATGGTTCCATCCTATGTAATTCAAGCACCCATTTGTTTAGTGAGTATGTATGTATGCATGTATGTATCTCACTATCTATGTTAGGCACTGTGCAAAACCCTAGGGGTAAAAAGATGCAGAGGACATGATCTTGGCCCTGAAGGAGCTCACCGACCTCGAAGACAGAAGAGCACTCAGTACCTACTTACATTGGTGTCTGCCAGTGTTGGGGACTGAGTCCTCTCAAGCCCCAGCCAGCATCCTATTACTACTAAAAATATCACTAAAAATGTCCAGTGTCAGGAACTATACTGCATTATAATTCAATCTGAACAATAACTCTATGAGGTAGGTATTATTATTAGCCATTTTACAGATGAAGAAACGAAGGCACAGAAAACTTAGGAAACATGTGTCAAGTTACCCAATACACAGTCTAGTTGGTACTCTCAGGAGGAAAAAGCTAACGCAGTTAAAATGTAAAGGGAAATGAAGGAATTCTTACGATGAGATAGATTAAAGTGCGTTTATAGATTGAGTCAATGGAGAGAAACAGAGTGAAAAGTACAAGGGGTGAGGGTTTGAATTGAGGGTTCAATGCAGTGGAAGGGTGATCTTTGTAAATCAGGGTCACGGTCTGCCTCCAAGATCGTAAAGAGGAAGAGGAGGGTGAGCAGAGAGTGGCATGGGGGTAGAGGGGAAGTCAGTTTG
The DNA here is from genome assembly GCA_004026585.1 of Noctilio leporinus. Lineage (NCBI taxonomy): Eukaryota > Metazoa > Chordata > Mammalia > Chiroptera > Noctilionidae > Noctilio > Noctilio leporinus. The sequence goes on from PVIW01000955.1 coordinate 294,285, forward strand.
TGTTTTTGGCTCCTGGTACCTCCGGGAGGAGCCAGGAGGCCCAGTACACAGGGCTGGCGGTGGGCTAGGAAGCTTGAAGAATGTTTTAAACAGCTACTGTTTCTAACAGCTCCTGGGATAAATGTGAAAGGAAACCCATGAGAAATGAGTGAAGGGGTTTTCAAGCAGCCCTGAAGGTCCAGCTGAGTGTAGGAATCATAAGGCCATTAAAAACCACTTGGTGGTGGTTCGATTCCCAGCCAGGACACATAACCAGGTTGCAAGCCAGGTCTCCAGCCAGGTCTGTAGCTGGAGGCAGGTGAAAGGCAACCATACATTGATGTTTCTCTCCCTCTCTGCCCCTCTCCCTTCCCCTCTCTCTGGAAATAATAAAATTAAAAAACACACACAACACAAACCACTTGGTGGTCGTGTATGATTTTTCACGGGAAGCCATGGGTAGGATGGGAGCAAGGCCATGGTTGGCCCGGCTGCAGACTGGCGACTGGAAAGTTGGGTAAAGCAGAGATTCCAGGATCAAGGGGATGGGCAGTGCCAGCGAGCAGGTATCTGAACTGACTGTAGGATTAGGGATGGGTAGGGCTACGGTCTAGGGCACAGTCCAGTAGATCAAAGGCAGATCACGGGATGGGTCTCTTACATGAATGTTAGCATTCCCATGATGGTGGCAGAAGGGATAAATGGGTGTCAAAAGCCTGGAAAAATATCAGGGGCAACCTAGAGGTCCCAGAAAAAGATGGTGAAGAAAACGAGAAAGGGTGGCCCAGCATAACCCAAGGGCAGTGAGTGTCAACTGGGAAAGGGGGGATGAAGTCACAGAGCAAACAGGTCGAGCCTGCTGAAGCAGCCAGGCCTAGAGTCTTACTGGGTTCCCAATGCGCTCCTCCCCTAAGGGTGCGGTAAAGAATCGATTTCACTGAAGCTACTGTAACCAAATATACTAGGATAGACCGTGTCCCCACCAAGCTCCTGTCCTAGCTGAACTTCAGAATGTAACTTTATTTTAAAATTGGGTCTTGGCACACGTATTCAAAGTTAAGATGAGGTCGTACTGGATTGGGGTGAGCCCCAAGTCCCAAGGCTGGTGTCTCTGGAAGAGGAGAGAGATGAAGACACGGAAGAGACACAGAAGAGGAGGATGTGGTGATGGAGGCAGAGGCTGGAGTTACACTCCATGAACCAAAGAATGCCAAGGACTGCTGACAACCACCAGAAGCCGGAAGAGGCAAGGACCCATTCCTCCTCAGAGCCTTCGGAGGCAGCGTGGCCCTGCCCACACCTTGATTTGGGACTTGTGGCCTCCAGGTCTGTGAGAATGCATTGCCCATGGTGGTTTTAAACCAGTTTATGGTAACTGGTTACAACAGTCCTAGGAAATGAATACACCACTCTATAAAGTAGGTGGCATTGTCCTCATTCCACTGATGAGGGAACTGAGACTCAGAACATGTAAGTACCTTGCTCAAAGTTACAAGGCCAGAAAGTAGAAGGGTTGGGATTCAAACCCAGACCTGCAGTGGCCCTCCCAGAGCCCCACCCTGCTCCCACATTCCCCCCACACACTGAGGAAGGCCAGAAAGAGCATGGGCCAGGGGGACAGACCTCATTCTGCTGCTGCTGAGGATGAAACTCAGAGCTCAAGTCCCTCTGAAATGCAGGATCCACGCCCAAAGCAAACTCACTACGTGTGAAATTTGCGCTCATACAAAGACATTGAAAGCATGACCCTTTCCTTGACAAGCACATTCACAGTTAAGGCCTCTTTGAATAGGAAGCTCTTGAAGAGTAAGTTCCCATAAATACTCAAAAGAAATATTCACTGCTCGAAGGGAGGCACACAGCAACAACGAATACCTCAAAAGTCTGAGCTAGGCTTTCCCGGCACACAGATGGGACGCTGGGAGACACGGCTGGCCGTCACCCAAGCACACACCGACATTATTTTTGGCATGTGCATATTTTAGCACAATAAACAGCCATGACCCCAGAGCTTTGCTCTTTACCCAAGTGGCACAATATCGATTTCACGTGAAATACCCAGATGGAATGACTTCACCTACAATGTCTTAAGTCAAACGCTCAAGGGCATGTTGAGTGTCTACACGGCCAGGGTAGAGGATCAGGGCGGTCTGTGTCTTGGTCACGCCTAGGCATCATGCCCTTTACAAATGTTAAACAGTTACCAAGGGACAAGTGATAGCTAAAGGGATTTACCAGCACTGGAAACAGTCCTTGAAGTGACAAGTTCTGTGTGAGACCTGCTTGCTCGGGATTTTCTGCTTCCCCAGCTGTCCCTGCACCCCGCCCCCCCCACACACACACATGTGCACATAGACAAGCTCCCTCCCGGAACCAGTTAGTTCAACGGATGAGAGCTGAGGTCTTCCCCCTGCATCGCAGGAGGTGTCCTCATTGCCTATGACTCGTTTGCTTGTTTTGGGACTAAGAAAACTTCTGAAGGCCCCAAGGAGGCTCCCCACGCTCTGGTCTCCTAACCCTGGTCAAGTGTACGTCATTAGTGCCTCCAGGGTGAAAAGTGTCTCCCAACTACTCATGTCCACCTGGAGCCTCAGAAAGTGACCTTCGTTGAAAGGCGTATCTTGAGATGAAATTGCCCTGGGTTTAGAATGGGCCTTTCATCCGATGACTGGTGTCCTTATTAGAAGTGAGGCGGAGACTCGGGAAAGAAGGAGATGTGAATGAAGTGACATGTCTGTAAGCCAAGGCGCACCAGTGTGCGCTGGTAACCACCGGCCGTCAGGAGAGATGGCGGGATCGTTCCTCCTTCAGAACCTCGGGAAGGAACCAACCCTGCCTGCGCCTTGACCTGGGACTTCAGGCGTCCTGCGCTGTGAATTGTGTTGTTTTAAGCCAGCCAGCTTGTTGGTTACAGCAGCCCCAGGAACCTAAATGCAATGACACGTGGGACAAGGGCCACTCAACCAGCACTAGGTAGCCGAGGACTGCACCGCCACCAACCACTGTGGACAGCAACCTTCTGCAGGGGACATGGACCCCCCTGCTTCACTTCCTGTTAGTTCACAGGTAGTCGCCAAGTGGCATCTGGGGACAGACACTGAAATGGTGAACCTGTGGTTAAGGTGGTTTATATCCAAGGGTTGGTAGGAGTGCCCCATTCTTTAAAATGTGCTTGTCTCCATTTTTCAAATTTATTAAAGGAAAAAATGTTACGATACAAAAGGAACGGTTTAGTTTTTTTAGAGTATTATGCTTAGTGAAATAAGCCAGTCAGTGAAGGACAAATATCTTATGATCTCACCCATTACGGGACAATAATGAGCAAAACTAACAACAAGCAAAACAGAACCAAGTGTATGAATACAAGGAATAGGCCTTCAGTGGTCAGGGGGAACGGGGTTGGAGGGAGGGGGGAGGCAGAGACAAAGAAGGGGAGCAGCTTAGACAAGAACCTAGTATAAAGGAACCATGGACATGGACAACAGGTGGGATTGACTTTGTGGGGAATGGGTGGGTGGGGAGGGGGACAGAGGGGAGCAAAAAGGGGATAGATGTAATACAACAATAAAATTGAAAAAAAAAAAGGAACGGTTTAATGCCAACGTTTCTCACAAAGCACGGCTCTGGGCACACAGCAGATCCGTCAGAGTCTGAGAAAATACAAATGCTAACTTTAAAGGATGCTCCATGTGTTTTTATTGTCAGCCCGAATTATTCTTCCCTTGAAAATAATGAAGATGCCACGTACGCCTGGCTTTAGCCCCATTTGTATCCGTCGACACACTGAACTAGCCAACAGGCTGAACTTGGGTCTTCACCGCCTTCGGCACATGAAGCTTAAGAAGTGCCAACAGGCCATCAGGATGACACCCCCGGAGAGCAAGGGACCTGACCCAAGCTCACTGTGCCCCCCTTCAGATGAGCCCCCGTCTTGGCTAGGGGTACAGTCACCCAAGCCAGTGACCCTGGCTCTCCTCCTTCCGCTCACCAAGGACTAGTGATGCTGTCGGTGCCACCTCTGGTTTCCCTCGCACGACCCGGTTTCCATCCTCCGGCCAATGCCTTCACTTAATTCTGTTCCGTTCGACAAACACCTTTCTGCTTCCTACTTTTGCTAGTCACCCTGTAGACACTTGAGATGGGGTCATCCTCGCTGCCAAGCTCCTGGGCCTCCCTGCCAGGGACAGATACCTAAGGACACTGGGAGGTTCTAACACCGACCACTGTTTATCTGGGACATTAGAGTAGCTTCATAACTGGCCCGTCTGCTTGCGCGCCAACTGCCCTGGTGGTTAAATGTCCTTGCCCCCTGGTCCAGCTCACTTTCCTACACAAAATCATCCATGGCTGTCCATGGCCAACAACACAGCCCTACTCTTTAGCATCCCTCCCCCCACATAATTGAAAGCTTTTCTTTCTTTTTCTTTTCTTTCCCCCTACTTCTCTCTCTCTAAGAGGGAGAAAGAGGAGAGAAATATCAATGTCAGAGAAAAACATTGGCCAGCTCCCTCCCATGCACCCAGACCAGGGACCTAAGCTGCAACTTGGACATAGGCCCTGACAGGGAATCAAACTGGTGACCCTTTTGCGTGTGTGTGCGTGTGTGTGTGTGTGTGTGTGGGACGGCATCCAACCAACTGAGCCGCACCGGACAGGGCTGAAGACTTTCCTTACCAGTTGCAACCCTTCAGTCCGCTCTGCCCAGCTCTCCCTCTGGCCCACGGCCCACACCCTACACTGGAACTTGGGGCTCTATCCAAGCTCTTGGCTCCGGAGTCCAAGTTATTCTCTCCCCTTCCACTTTGCAACTACTCAAGTAACTTTCTCTCATTTTTAGCTTGCCACACCTCTGTCAACAAGGTATAAAATTGCTCCCTGCCTTCCATTTTAAGAAAGTTTTACACTGGCTTTCCAAGTACGAGGTCTGTCCGGAAAAAGTCCAGCCGTTGTTAATATAACCAGAGGTTTGCATGACATTGATGTAACCTGGCAGCCAAGGAGAGTGGACTGGAATCCACGCACACGTGATCAATGACAACTTCACGGTACTAGTCAGTAAGGGTGACAGATGCCATTGAGGCACATGTGTACTGTGTGGCTGTCGCATTCAAAATGACGGAGCAAGTAGAGCAACAAATCTGCATCAGATTTTATGTTAATTCTTGAACACTTCTCCTCGGAAATTATTAGGACGATTCAGAAGGCCGCAGCTATGGGCAACTGGCGATTGGCAGCTTCATCACGACAACACTCCTGCTCATGTATCACGTCTCATGTAGTTTCTTTTTGCGAAACATCAAATCATCCAATCGGCTGAGTCCCCCCACGGCCCAGATTTGGTGCCCTGCAATTCCTGACTTTCCCCAAAACTAAAATCACCTTTGAAAGTAAAGGGGTTTCAGCCTGTTGATGAGATTCAGGAAAATACGATGGGGCAGCTGACGGTGATTGAGAGAACTGTGTGAGGTCCCACGGTGGCTACTTTGAAGGAGCCTAAGGTATCACTGTCCTATGCACAATGTTTTTTGTAGCTTGTATCTTTTTCTTTAAATGTCCCTATTTTTCATAGCATGTGGCTGGATACTTTGCAGGCAAATCTCCTATATTGTTTTCCCATTTCAAATCTTCTTTTTTTAATGTCTTTTTCTTTTTTTTTTAAAGATTTTACTTATTATTTTTAGAGACGGGGAAGAGACGGAGGAATGGAGGGAGAGAGGGAGAGAAACATCAGCGTATGGTTGCCTTTCGCCTGCCTCCAGCTGGGGACCTGGCTGGAGACCTAGCTTACAACCCAGGAATGTGCCCTGACTAGGAATCAAACTGGTGACCCTTTGGTTTGCAGGCCAGTGCTCAATCCACTGAGCCACACCAGCCAGGGCTTTCAAGTCTTCTTACAGAGAGGCAATATTGTGTGGGCAGGGGTAAGAGCTTGGATTCTGGATTCCTGGGTCCACATCTGAGTTCCACCAATTCCTAGCTCTGTGGGAAGTCACTTAAGTTCACATGTCTCAGTCTTCTCATTTGTGACACAGAAAAAAAAAAAAAAAGTGTCATATTTGACTTCCCAAAGAGATTGTACTTGAAGACAGAAACTTCTGTATTCTTCAGTAATGCCCTTCCTGGTACATATCTAGATGCTTTTTAATGAATCAACGCATTGAAATAACTTTCTCCAGATTCGAGAAAATACTCTAGTGCTCCAACTCACAATTACCATTTCAAATTTCTATCTGTGCTACTGGGTTTGGAAACCTCAAAAAACAAAGACACTTACATAATAACAATACCAACTACATAAAAGCATAACGTCTCATGTTATCAGAGGTTAATTTTACATAGTCTGGGTATTTTAATATGTTTGCGATAAGAGATGCCACTGATTTATTTATACCCAAACACTTCTTGTCGTTCTCAAGAAGGGGCCTATCTGTTAAAGCCCTTCTAAACTCCAATAATAGCAAATCCAAAATAAACGCCAAAATCCACCCACAGGGGGAAAAATCTGGTTCCAAGAAATGATTTCCTCCTGATGTCTAAAGGCAGAGGGCTGTGTTTTTTAAGAGCACAAGATGAGGGACCATGATGTTTATCATCAGTCTGGTATCTCTGAGGCGTCACAAGAGCACGTGCGCCAATCTTCCCCCAGGTCCCCAAGGAAAGCCCGGGGAGCCTTACTCTGTAACTGCATGTTTCTAAAGAGCAATAGAAAAGCCAAAACCAAGGACACGAGCAGATAGATACAAAGAACTGGGAAACTCATCCAGGTTCCCAGATGTGAACCCCCAAGAGATACCCTGAAAATATCTTGCTTAGAAAAGTTTGATTCAGCTAGATACCGAATGCCAAGTAAACACACACAACTGCCCAAAGGGCAAAAATTCTAGTCAAGCAATTGCAGAACTCTATGTGTGACCTTGGGCTATGGATTTTGACCTCACTTAATAAAAATATCAGGAATCTGCAGTTTGAACACACACACTGAAAACAAATTTATTTACTGAGACAGTAAAATAATCCTGAAACTCCATTATCTTGGGCATGTTACACACAGTGTCTTATCACTTAAGAGACAATTTCTGCAGTAAATCACTTAGCGCTCACCTAGTGATGCTCCACAATTGTGAGTTCTATGGTTTTGACACCTGTATCCCAGATACCGAGCTCAAGGACTGACTCATGGCCAGTGAGGAATAAATGTTTGTTGAGTGAATGAAGGCTCACTTGAATGAAAGAAGCCAGCAAAAGCACTGGGCTTCTTCAAACATACTGTTGCTACTAAAGCTACTAAGGAAGTAGCCAACTGTCAGGATTTCCCCCAAGATAGTCACCTCTTCTGCAGTGCAACTATTTGAATGTCATTCATTATCTTGACATTTGCATCTTGAACCTTCCCCCCTCTACTGGGCATCAACGGGCTCCACTCTGTCTCTGCTAAACAACTTGAAGCTCTTTAGAACATTGCACTTACTGAAACACAGCATCACATTATTTGCTTTTAAGCATGGACCCAGAAGCCAAGCTGCCTCAGTTCACAGCCCAGCTTCCTCACTGGGCACGTGGGCCAGTTACTTGACTCCTGTGTGTCTCCATGATAAGATGAGAGAGATTAAAAGTAACTTCCGTCATAGAGCTGTAGCAAGAATTAAATGAATCAGATATTTGCAAAGCATTTGGATCAGGGTCTGCACTCCGTAAGCACTTGGTAAGTGTTAGCTAATACGGTCACTATTCATATCCCTAAGGGAACGCCTGTTCTGTTATTTCGCACAGTAGTTCCTTGGTTCTAGGACTGGCTGATGTTCATGTTTGCAACGGACGCCCAAGGCCCAGGCCGGATCCACTGCCCGGCTTCAGTGCCGATGGGACCCTCCGCAGACCGTGTGCAGATACAGACACTGCAGCTGCAGCTGTCCCCAAGCGAAGTTACTAAAGAGGTCTGGACCTTGGAAAAATTCGTCAGTGCTTTAACTATCTCGAATGATTTTATCACTGTCACTTTCAAATGAATTGCAGAATATGGAATTAAAAGAAAACTTGTATCTGCACATGAATGACACTATGGAAAGCCTGAAACTTCAGGGACTTCTTATAGTTCTAGGTCAGATGGGACAAGTATGAAGAAAGGCCAATTAGACCAAGAATGACGACAAGCAGCCCTCTTGCCTGCCAGGAAAACGCCTGGACAAGATCCCAACAAAACACCATTCCTGGCGCCTGACTCAAACGGATGAAGGGCGACAGTGAGGGTGGGTCACCATGAAGTGTGCCACATGCCCACAGGATGCCGACAAAAAATAGGGGACACCAACAGTGCTGGCATATGTGGGTAGCACCTAGGAAGGCAACCGTGCCCAGCCAAGACGGGCGCATGGCACAGGAATGCCAAGCTACCCTTGATGCTCAACCTGGCACAGACAGGACCTTCCTACTGCTCTTGCTTCAGGCTGCTGGACTTCTAAAATGGCAAAGTACAGAATGGCAAGTCTAAATGTCCCTCTGCCTTTTTTTTTTTTTTTTTTTGATTGGGATATAGAACAGGAATCCTCTAATATCTGATGGAACCCATTTGTTCTTCCATTCGCGTGGCATGCCCACCCCACCCCCCTTTAGAAACAGCACCGGTCCTAGGAAAGGCACCAGCATCCCAAAGAAGGGATTCCTTTGGGAATTAGAGCACACTTGTTCCTGTGAGACAGAACTGCTCTGTCAGAAACCAGAGCGGGTTTCTAACCTGTATGTCAACCAGATTCAGGAGAAAAAATATATCTATGAAACTGCTGCACAGAAGAACCTGGAATCAAAGAAAACCACATGGAGATGCCAAATTTGAAATGTGCTGGAAACAGTGAACACCAGCTGGAGGAATCCAAAAAGTTTGGAATTAAAGTAAAAGGCAAACTTAACTAAAAAGAAAAAGATAGTAAAAGGTGAAGAAAAAAAGGATCCATGCAATAATCTACATTGTAGAAATTTAAGAAAAATTAAGAAACAGAAGCAAACTACCATGAAACTAAGAAAAATTTGTCTATGAAATTAATGATTGTCCGAGTAGTAGAAATAATGAGAGGGGGGCTGGGGGAAGAGATCGGTACCTTGAGATATACTTCATAGGCAGTTTGAGTTTAAAGAAGGAAGAACACCTATTGGTATCCTTCCAAGAGAAAACAGGTTATTTTCAAGGACTCCCCAAATCACACTGGCTCAATTTCTCCAAAACACTGAACACCAGAAGACAGTGACCATCAGCAATGGAGGGTTTTTAAAAAAGATTTTATTTACTATTTTTAGAGAGAGGTGAAGGGGGAGAGACATCAATGTATGGTTGTCTTTCACCTGCCTCCAGCCACGGACCTGACTGGAGACCTGGCTTGCAACCTGGTTACGTGCCCTGGCTGGGGAATTGAACCAGAGACCTTTGGGTTCCCGGGCCGGTGTGTTATCCACTGTGCCACCAGCCAGGGCTAGCAATGGAGTTTTGAGAGGAACCAAGCATCAAGCAGCATGTCTATCCAACAGTCAGTAAGACATGCAGGAAACAGAAACTTGCTCTCAGTACACGGGTCTGGGCATGACTTACCTAAATGGTCCTTTAGAGCCTTTCAAAAGGTTGGTCCAATGGACCAAGAAAGGAATCAAAATAAGAATCCCCAACTCTAGTACTACTGATTGATAGAAATGTTGTGCAGCAAAAGGAAATCTGTTGTTAACGCAGCTCTAAAACAATGACGATGTTAACATAAGCTTGGAACTTGAAAACAGGGGTGCAATACTGATCGCCATCATTCTACATTAAACGCTCAGACCTGAGATTCACCACTTCATACGCCATGTTTTCCGCCAACATACTTTGCTTACAAAAAGAACATTGTGCGGGAAGGAGGTCATCTTCATGGAATGAAGGACAGGCATTCATTCAGAGAACCCCAGGGTTCTCCATAGTAGTTTTTAAAACCGTTCTCAAAACCTACCTCCCAAATTTTATGCTAGTGCTGCTTTCCTTACCTGGCCAATAGTCCATCAAGCCCAGCATAAATGGCACCCCTTGGACCCCCAGTGGATCCTGGACTGTAGGAGGGCTATCTGTGTTCTTATCTTGCCTCTGAATTGTTCTGTTCAGTATTGGGACTACAGACCCCACTCAGAACCTAACAGGGACCTTAGACAATCAAGCCCAACGTGGCAGACATTAAAAAGATCATTCTTCAGGTGGGGAGGGGGACAGAGGGGAGCAAAAATGGGATGGAAGTAATACAACATTAAAAAAAAAAAAAAAAAAGAAAAGATCGTTCTTCAGAAAAACATCTTCCCACATAACACAAAGGAAATTGTGGGCTTTTTTCACTGTTATCTCAGTTTACTCGGACCCACACTGCACACACTCTTTTGTGAAAATGTTCTAATTCAACGTGCGTTTCAAGCTACCTAATCAAAAGGCTTTCACGCTATACCCATAATGTAGCCTTTTGGGCCAGTTTGGCCTAAAAAAATAAATACTTGCCCGTCTCACATATTACTCCCACTCTGCACTGCCCCACCCCCTTCAGAAAAGGTTAAAAACCACGTGCCTTAGAGAGATGCTGTGAGGGTTCAGGAAGATAATGCCGGAACACCACGTGGAAACATGCCTTGCACATACTAAGTGCTGAGTAAATGTCTTCTGTGATCATGACCACCTGTATCACATACCCTGCATTGTGCTAGGCCTGCGGTGCCACAAGAAGTGGGAACCAGGCTAGGTTCCTACCCCATAGGCTGACACTAGATGATACATAGGAAGAGTCTAGTATCATTTCACCGCATGCTAAAACTCCATTCTTTTTTCTTTTTTAAAAAATTTTTATTTATTATTTCCAGAGAGAGAGGAAGGGAGAGAGGCAGCGAGGGAGAGAAACATCAATGTACAGTTACTTTCACCTGCCTCCAGCTATGGACCTGGCTGGAGACCTGGTTTGCAACCTGGTTTTGTGCCCTGGCTGGGAATCGAACCAGTGACCTTTCGGGTTCGCAGGCTGGTGCCAATCCACTGAGCCACCAGTCAGGGCTCTAAAACTTCATTCTTATTTGTTAAACTCTAGGCATTTAAATAAGCCCTTCAGAATTAATTTTCCTTTGATTCCAATAAGTTACAAAATAGGATATAGGACAAATAGCATTCGGAGGCTCTTTCTATAAGTTAAGAGTGTTCACATGTTCTAGCTTTCCAAGTAAAGGCTACAACATAATTTTTAAAGTTACTTGGAAGATTTATATTGTAATAAAGGCATTTTTCCAAATTACCACAAGCATTTATAAATGCCAAATAATGTTTAGGACATTCAGTTGTTGAAATATAAGCCAGATGGTGTATGGAAATAACAGTTATTAAGCCAAGTAAGAAAAAAAACGGACTAAAACCCTTAATGTTCAGAAATTATGAGAAATGTAAAAAAGTCTTCAGCAACTGAAGATGTGGGATACCCACAAGACAAAATGGTGAATACATTTATATACCTAGATTTTCATTTAGTAAAATTAAAAACTGTATTTTATATATGTAAAGTAGATGCTTTGTAGGAAAGCTAAAAAGGTAGAAAATTAAAAACAGAAACATTATCAATCCTATCATTTAAGAATAACCCTATTAATTTTTGGTGTCAGTCCAAATATTTTTCTGTGCATATAATAAATATTTTACTCTGTAAATTGCTTGTTTCACCAGGTATTGTATATTGAACATTTTCCCAGATCAATAAAAAGCTGTCTCAGAAGTTTTATAGCTAACATGGTAATGAGCATCTAAGTTGCTGTCAGGTTTTCATGGTTATAAACAGCTCTGCCGTGAAGATCTTTGAACATTCGTTGTCTGTAGAATATAGTGAAATTTCAAGAATAAATGAGATAAGGCACAAATGCTGGAATCTTCCCAACCTACCAGTTAGTGGCCCAATTCATCAGTTTATAATTTTTTTAACCTTTCAAATCCTAATGACATAAATCAACACAAGTGCTTTTCCTGATTTCCAATGCCTGTGGCACCTCAGTGTGTATGATAAAGTCTTGGTAGGATTTCTCCTGTTGCCTCAGCACTAGAGACAAGCACTCAGTGACCCAGACTCTAAAAAGTAGGGTCCTATTTTTCCTCCAGAAGTTACTGAGAGGTAGCAGAGCCCCATCCTGATAACATCAGCTTCCCAGTCTGATGAACACAAGGGAGGTAGGGGAGCAAGAGTCCTTTAGGGACAGGCAGTGTGAGCCCCCCGTTCTTCCAGGGACCCAGCCTCCCAGCTCACGTCTCCCCCACCCACAGTCACGCAGACGGTGGGCGCCTACAGGAAAGGAAGACCAACATCCCTCTGCCGGTGGCCCATCTACCTGGGCAGCGGACTGGCTGAGAACTGTGTCCTGAGCAGGAGAGAGAACTGGGAGGAGTGGGGGCTGGGGCGCAAACAGGAGGGTGTGTGCACCAGGGAAGCAGCTCACACTAGGTTTGCAAAGACGAGGCTGAGTGAGTTTTCTGGGACTCAACTGGACACCCTATTAGGAAGCCCAACTCGAGCTACCTTGCGGGTCCCCTAACTACGAGGGCAGCGAGAGGGGCCCCGAAAAAGCTCAGCTGCAGGAGCGTCTGAGCCAGGGGGTGAAACCTGGGCCAAGCTCCGAGCCAGCTGTTGGACCGGCAAGGAAAGGCCCACACTAACATCCAGCTAAGTAGAGACATGCGCCTTCCCTGTCCCCCCATGGCTACCTGCCTCCAACCTCGGGGGGGTCACCCTCCCAAAAAGAAGAGGGCAGAGGAGCTAAAGAGCAGAATACCCCACCCCTCCCCTCACTTCAGGTTCTTTGAGACAGGGTCAAGCTGCCCTGGAGAGAAAAGACTTAAGTCAAGTTGGAGGTGGGCTCTTCAGACTCCTTTCCTCTCTGGAGGTTTATGAGAGTTGCGTATGGAGAAGGGACAGGTAGGGCAATTCAATCCGGCATGCTGAAGGCCGTCACTGACGAGGAATAGAAACCCTTCCCAATGGACACGCATGCACCTGAGACAGGTCAGTGGGGCCATCACAGGACTGGCCTGGCCTGGGCTCGGGTCCTGGCTTAGCTTGCTCATTCGGTCAGTCATTCATTCACTGAGCAGATGCTGACTGGAACCCTCTGTGCACAGAGCCGTGTGCACGGCCCACACAGGGGGCCTGTCGGAAGTTCAGCTCCAGGTGCCTGTGCAATTCGGAGGCGCTTCCTTAACCTTCCTGGACCTTGGATCCTTCAAAGAATCTCCTTCTCATATCCCCCAAATTAACTTCTAAGCTTCCTGGAAATTTAGTATACGAAAGCCATCTGTTTTTTACATTTTTATTTTAGCAACACACATTTCACCCAACTAAGCCGAGACGAACAGCTTGTGTTTTAGAAACGCAGGCATTAGCCACCCGGAGGCTTCTAGGCATAAGGAAGCTCCTTGAGGCTCTCAGAATAGACTGAGGGCAAGGGGCGCAGGGAGGAAGCCAGTATTGCTTGCCTGTGTGTCCGTTACAGTCCCGTTCTAGTGTCTAGAGACAAGGAGGAAAAAGTCCTCTAAGCACCAAAAAATTCTGTTACCAATGACTTGAAATTCATAACTCATCTTTGTAAAACTAGCATCTCTGTAAGGTAGGGAGACTTTGAAGAACTGTCTTGGTCAAATCAGCTATAACAATTCAACACACCCAGTATCTACAGAAACTGTCAACCCCATGGGCCAGACTGTGTCGATTATTTACAGAGAGTAAGGTCTCCATCCTGGACACTGACTGGTCCATGGGCTACAGCACAGGCGCTCTGCAAAGTAGAAAGAAAAGCCACCACATACCCCAAAGGCCACCTTGCATGGGCAGGGGGCAGCCCCAGTGCACTGAACCCTCAGGCCTCGGGCCATCTGGGCAATCAATCCCTGGCAGGCTGGCTTGTCCCTGCGCCTCTGCTTTTTCTAAGTCACCTCCAGGGGCCACTGTGATTCTCTGCTTGCTGTGGCTTTGGGAGACAGAAAACAGCAAGAGTGGATGGCACTTGCTTCACAGCACCCCCACCTAGGCCGCTTGGTACAACATACTACCGTGGCCGTGGCCGTGCTGGGACTTCTAGAAGGTCAGGCCATCCCTCATTCAGGTTAACCCTAAACTGGCGTGCTCTGAATGCATGTAAACTTCACCCAGAGGGGGCACTCCCCATGCTTTTCACTGACTTCTGTCAACACGGGAGCAGAGATGACAAAGTTGACCAAAAAAGTTTGCCAGAGCAGCAACAGCTCAACTCATCATCTCCTCGAGAAAATTTTCACCAAACGATTTGTAAAATGGTGCTTGCTATTTCTTCCATTTTTTTTTCTCGCTTTTCCCTTTTTGATCCTAAAAAAAGAAAAGTGCCTTAGGTAGTTGAGAGCCAAGAGGCCAGGAAACGGAAAAGCAATAGGAAAGACAGCCAAGCCAACAGCCTTAGAGTGCCAGGTCAGAAGGGCAGAACCTCCTTCAGGCCAATGCTCCAAGGCCATTTCGTCTTGCTTATTCGATAAATACATCAATAACTAACTAAATAAGTGGATCAATACATGCCTAAATAAACAAATGTCTTAGAGAAGAGTTTCTGTAGGGTATTTAACTCAAAAACAATTTAGCACTTGCTTAAAAGATAAAATGTTAGCTTCGTTAAATGATGAAAATAGCTTTGTTATAAGTGAAGATAAGCAATGCAGTTTAAATATATGTATGGGAGCATATTTTGTCAGTTTACAACATTACATATGTGTTTACCTTAAATGTTTTAAAAACAAAATATAATCACATGACAATGTATTAAATGAAGGACAAGAGGAACATCCACACTCATAATTTGATACTCTGGTAATAACATAGCTAAACATTTAGTTGTCTTGATTTTTAAGCCAATTTTCCTAAGTCTCTTTTCTAGTATAAATGATTTTTGCCTTGCTTTCTTTCACACTAATACACTAAAAGAAAGGTTATGGGGCAAAATAAATGATTACTTCATAGAATACATATAATTCCATACATTATTTTTCAAAATTTAATTGACATTCCTCAGTTGC
The DNA here is from genome assembly GCA_004026585.1 of Noctilio leporinus. Lineage (NCBI taxonomy): Eukaryota > Metazoa > Chordata > Mammalia > Chiroptera > Noctilionidae > Noctilio > Noctilio leporinus. Next base: position 309,319 of record PVIW01000955.1, read on the forward strand.
TTAGCATTTCATTTGTTTTCAGGAAAGAAGTATAAAGAACACAGCCAGAAACATGCCTATGCGTGTTTTGAAAAATATCTTGGATAATGTTGCTTTCCATGAAGGACAAGGTAAAGTATGAGGACACGGGATAGATCATCTCTGCAGAAAATGTTTACAATGATTTAACAATGGGAGAAAAATGGCATTTTTTACAATAGGAAATATTTAAACATATCGAAGGGTAGAGAGAACAACCTGTCACCCTCCTCAATGACAATTAACTGGTGCCCATCTCATTTAAAGGGCCCCTCCCCAGATCATCTGAAGTAAACCCCAGACCATACAGCGCGGCTTCAATAAATACTTCAGTCTGTGTCTCTGAATGGTTAAAAATGAGCTCAATGCCACATCACATCTAAAATATTACATGAAGGCCTTAATACGAAATATCCAGTCGGTATCCAAATTTTCCCAGTTGTCCCATCAATTTCTCTTGGTTTGTTGGAATCAGGACACAAACCAGGTCCTTACATGATAAAAGGCAGGCCCAGCTCTTCAGTTTCTTAATCTACAGGCCTCCCTTCCTCCCATCCTTTTTAATTTACCTGCTGATGAAATGAGGCCAATTATCCTGCAAAGTTTGTACTGACTGCATCTCATGATGATATTCAACATGTTCCTCTGCCTACTTATTTCCTCTACATTCTAATGGGCTCTAAAGGCTTGACTGGATTCCAGTTAATTAATAATATTATTATTATTATTTTGGCAACAATAAATACTTCATTGGAGGTGCTGTGTACTTCCTCCAGACGGCACAAAATGCTGCTGGCCACTCCCTCCTTTACGTCCAAAGTCCTTTGGGCTTAACATTTTAATGTTCTATTATAAAAATTTTAATGTTTTATTATTTAAAGTACAAACAAAAGGAGAGAAAAGAACATAATGAATCTACATGTATCCATTACCCAGACTTGACAAATATCAACTCACTCGCCCTCTGGGAATTCCCAACCTAGACCACTTTGAATCAAGTCTCAGACACCATATAATTTCATCCGTAGTTCAGGGTATAGCTCTAAAAGACAGGGATTTTTTTTAAGAGAACATTATAACACCTAAATAGCTGATTAGCACTCAACAGTTTCTTAACTGCATTATAAGATATTTCTGGTAGTTGAGTTTCACTTGCAGCATTTGATTATTGGTAAGAACATTCTGGCCTGTTCAGTTACTGGTTGGGAATTATATTCTGGTGCTCTCATTTATTTTTTTGTTTTGTTTTTTCCATCGAGTTGGTGGGCTAGCAATAATAAACACTGATGGCCATTTTTGCTACAAATATCTTCTCAGCCTGCTATTTGCCCATAAATGGGAAGTGGAGTGGGGCAGGCCGCCCTCGGCTATACTACTCGGTGAACTTGAGCTTTCTAATTTAAATGTACTTTATGAATTCTTCTATTGCTTCTAAGCTCAGAATGCCTTCCTTTCTTCAAAGATTTGATGAATATTCAATTGTAGTTCTTTTAGCTTCTCTAAGTAATCTAGATCGTTAATTACATTCAGGTCCTACATACTTAGAAAGCTATCTGAATTCAGTAAATCCCAGAATTTATTTCCCTGACCCCTAAAACTCACAGATACTGAAAGAAGAGAGTGTTCTGTAAGAGTGGTGTATTTCTAAATGGTTTAAACCCTTTTGCAGGCTACCCATAAATACATTTCCTCTTGTCCAACCCCCTCCCCCAAATTCCAATCCCTTCTAAAGAAAGGAAGGCCCTGTCACCTGATTTTAAAGCACTCTAAATAATTAGGGTGTTAATTAGTTCTATGCAAGAATGAAAAGTAGGGACTCATTTAAATCACAATGAAGGTGGTGGTGGAGGGGCTTAATGGTTTCTTCTTCAACAGTTACCAACACATTTTGAAAGGACCCAGGCCCTTTTAATAGGGGGGCATTGATGCTGCACAAGTTCCGTTACCTTGGAGACCCCACCTCTCCATTCTCCCAGAGCCGGTGTTCCCTCAGAAAGGCCACTTCTATTTACTAGACGGCCAGTTTTCTCAGCTTCAGTTGAATGGACAATAGGAGTTAACAGAAGAAAAGTAAAGCTCAAACACTACCTCAACTATAGTCCTAGGGGTTTTTTTTTAGCAGAATTCCCACGGGAGCAAAGTAAGATCATAATGCAAAATTCCATTAGTTTTCCATAGGAAAACTAAGCTACAGGTCTCATTTGTTTTCTCTATATTCTGATGAAAACACCAAGGCAAAAAAGTGTAGGTCAAGTGATTCATGAAACAAGTGTAGCAAGAAGTGTCAAAATTTTGAAGCATTGTGTAAATACCAGTCCACAGTCTATATCACACTTAATGTTTGTTCCATCAACAGAAATTTGAGGGTAATGAATTCATTACGATTTAATGTGTGGTCAACTCCCATATTAAAAGGTTAGTTGAAAAGACCAAATGAGGTTATACATAATAAAAGCACATCCTCATCAATAATCCATTTGAAAGTTAGTTTTTATTAAATCAGCTTCTGAAATCCCACTGCTACAAAGGGTGCCCAGACCACCACTTCTGCATTACCACCACGTGATGGTTAGTTTTATGTGTCAACTGTTTGGTCAGACACCAGTCTGGATGCTGCTGTGAAGCTTATTTTTTTCAAATATGATCAACATTTGTTTATTTACTTACTTAAAAGATTTTATTTATTACTTTTAGAGAACGGGGAAGGGAGAGAGGCAGAGAGGGAGAGAAACATCAACGTATGGTTGCCTTTCACCTGCCTCCAGCTACGGACCTGGCTGGAGACCTGGCTTGCAACCTGGCTATGTGCCCTGGCTGGGGATCGAACCAGCGACCTTTGGGTTCACAGGCCAGCACTATTCCACTGAGCCACCAGCCAGGGCTTGACAGATTTTTAAAAATCCGAGACAGTGATTCAAGTGAGGCAGAGTTTGGCAGCTCCTGAACATTTTAGAGTAACTCTACTCTGTAGAAATGATACATTTTTCACTTCATTACCCCTCCCTCAAACTTTGTTTGTACATCATCAAACTAGGTGATCTATGTATCTATTTTGAAAATTTTATGTTCATCTGTCTACAAAACTTCCTTTTAGCTTAATATTCCTAAGAGTTTAGTTTGTTTAACTTGAAGGCTCTCTCACTTGCAAACAAGCTCTAAGAGAAAAGTGATAGAAAAGTGATTGTTTACTGGGAAGAATAAGGGTTATTGTACTAGAAGGAAAGAACTCTGACCAACCCACAGCAGAAGTCAGTTCTTGTCCACAGGCGGCCTTCCAAACACTACAACTTTTCTACAAGTGAGTTAAAAATAACTCTGGAAAAAAATGGTAACTGATAAACCTTTATTAATGAGGGTGAGGCAGGGCACCGGTAACCTGCTCGTCATGAAATAAAATGAGGTTATGGAATATGGAACCAGGAGAAGGAAACCGTCAGCCCCTGGCTGCCTTTGCTTGTCTTATGCCTCTGAGCTCAGCGACCAACGCACCACTGACAATCGGCCATTTCAGTGGCTTTCAGATGCAATCCCAGACTCCAGTTCAAAGCTGGAAGGTGATACATGTCCTGGGACAGATTTCAAACTTCCACACACCAGGCCCTTATGTTAGGTCTTGGCTTTTGGTAAGTGCTGGTAAGTTCTGGCAAGCTCTTCAGTAACCCAAGAAATACCAGTACGAGATGATCTGGAAGCTCTTCTGCCTATAAACTTACACAACGCTCATACACGGTGGCGTATGATGCGCATTTTCCAAAATGGCACCGCAAAGATTTCTGGTTCCATATGCTCTTCCAGGGCCTTGCCCCCTGCATTGAGAGTGGCATCTATTTCTCCTGCCCTTGAATCTGGGCAGGACTCTGTGCTAGTTTCATCTGCTGGAGTGCGGCAGGAGTAGCAGCATGTAACTTCCAGGGCTTGGTCATGACGGGTCATGCAGATTCATGCCTCTCTACCAGGATGCTACAGTTAGAACCCAGCTAACTCTTGTGAGAAAGCCCAGGCCACACGGGGGCCTCAGCTGAAGCCTTAGGTGACAGCAAGCTTCAAGTGCCAGGCAGTGGCTGAGCCACCAGGTGATTCCAAGCCCCAGCCTTTGCGTCTCCCCAGCTGAGATCCCTCATCACAGAACACAAACAAGCTGTCCCCATGGTACCCTGTCCTCAGAACTTACACGTGTAATAAATGTTTTTATGCCACTAATTTAGTAGTCATTTGTTAAATACACCAAAGGCAGAAAGAACTGAGGATGATGCCCAGCTTAACGATGGCTCAACGTATGACTTCACCATGACGCTAGAACACACCTTGCAGCTGAAGTTAACACCAAGGGCAGAAAGAATGAGCTGAGTATACAACCTTACCATGATACACAAGGGATAACATTCAGTAGAAACTGGAGTTTGGATTTTGGAATTCCTATCTTTCCCTGGGCTAGCAACCTGCGGTGCGATCCTCTCATGATGCTGAGTGGTGGCCATGAGCCGTTGGCCAGGCAATCACGGCGGTACATACCCTATGCTCTCCGTACAGGGCATTCACCGTGTTAGGCGATCTCACCCCCTGTAAGCTAATGCAAGTGTTCTGAGCACATTTGGGTAAGCTAGGCTAAGCAGTGATGTTCAATAGGTTAGGTCTCTGAAATGCATTTTCAGCCGATGACGGGTTTATCAGGACGGAATCCTTTGTTAAGTGGAGGAACCTGTATAATTTTGATTGTGTGCATTTCTGGCCTCCGTTCTGGCTTGGAGCTGTGAGAAATGGGGGCAGGGAGAGGAAACACAAACACCATGTGCCAGGTACCATGTGAGCTCTGAGAAAACATCAAAACCTCAATTGCTCCAGAGCCAGAATGAGGTTTAAATGTGATCTCCATTTTAAAGATGAAGAGTAATAGCTTAATCAAGAAAATAGAGGAAGTGGTGGAGTTGAAATTTGATCCTCGTATATCTGCCTGACTCAAAAATCACACTTTTTTTCATTCTCCCATTGGAACCTAACCTGGGGGCTTTGGCCCTGGATGGGGGCAATTAGGGTAGGGTAAGAGGCCCAAATTTGGTGGAGAATGAGAAAATTCCATTAATTCACAAGCACCAGCCATTGCTTATAATTATACACACAAATATATTTTCAAATATATTTTTCAAATGTATTAAATTGCATAAAAATTACAATTCAAATTCATTTCACACGTTTTTGATCTTGGTTTGGATTATGATCTTGGTATTGATTGCAACAGGTGATAATAAAACAGCTACTAGAAGTTAAAGGACCATGTACTTGAACAGGATTTTCATGCTTGAAAACATTGGGAACCACCAACTCCACGCCTCCTTGTAATGTAATTAATGCCCATGCTTGGTTAAGTGGGACAACTGTGTCACCGCAGGAAAACACAAGAGCTGCCAACGAGCAACATTCTGTCTGTGTTTACCTAATAAAGGTGGTTATCAAGGGATCATTCTAGCAGGCTTTGAGAGAAGCGGTTCCTCTGCTGCAATTCATTAATTTGCTAATTGTTCTTCGCACTAAGCACTGGCCAGCTTCTGTGTTTAGCTAAAGGTAATCTTCCTGCCTTTCCACAACTTGCTCCTGTGGCAGCAAGTGACAGTGATTACGGGCAGAGAAGAATGAGCCTTTCCTGTCCTCTTCCTGCTTACCTCCATCCTTGAGGAGATCCCACTGAGCAAGCACTCCGTTTCCCCCAGACCCCCAGACCGAGGTGGTGACAGATTTGGGAATAACTTCCTTACCTACCCAATCTGGAATACAGACCAAGTTCGCTGCCTCCGAGAAATGGGAACAGGCTACATTCAGATCCGTGTTCAAGAGGCAAGAATGGTGGCACTTAATAGCCCTTGGGAAAGTTTTCTTTCAGCACAAAGCTGACAACTTCACCAGAATTCTTGGCTCTCCTATGAACATGGGATGCTGAGTCAAATCAAATGCGCAGGACCCCCCCAGCCTTGACGAATGGCACCAGTGGTGTGGCTGGGATGCAGGCTCTCTCCCAGGGCTGGCTCCAGCGGCAATTACCAAAGTTCACAGTCTTAAGAACGCCTGGCCTGGGAAGACAAGTCCTACCTATCATGTGACCACGCCAGGCTCCCTTCCTGCTTCCTGGAAGGTCTGAAATCACTGCATTCCACAAGGATTTTTCTCCTTCCCCGAGTGGGACTGATAAAGAGGGAGATTACACTTAATGAAGCTGGATTATGTCCAAACAACTACAAAATTTCAATGCGGAAAACCGTAATTTATTAAAATTGCACCTAGATTCTTTTTTAATTCTATGTGCCTATGTAGTCACAATTTCCACTTATGAGCTATTCATCCCTGGTTCAATGTGGAAGGAAGAAAAATAAGAAATGTGCTTATAAAAATCCTGAGTCTTATTATCATTCACTTGAGGCATTTATAGATACTCTAAAGTAAACATGATCTTAAAATGAACCATGAACTAATCACTGTTTAATTCATGGGTGAAAAAGAGATGTATATCTTTCATCTTATTAAGTGCACAAGAAGAATCCATTACACACCACACGCACAACAAAGGACAACTTTAAGATTCACAGATCGGCCACCTGTAGTTACAGGACATTTCTACTGACTGTGGAGAGAAAGCATTTCATTCATTACAAACGGGATGTGGCTGATGACACGATGAGGGAAGACGGGGCTTTCGCCTGAAAGGCCCCCCTCTTCCCTTTACGCTTCACCAATCTGCCAACCGCGGTGGAAGGCAGAAGAGGAGAACAGTTATCTGGTCTAACAAGGCTCTGTTTATGTTTGTTCAAGAGAAAACCTCAGGCCCCAAATGGCGTCACTTGTGCTAAAGCCCATGACGCCAAACCTAACTGCAGTTTTAACCTTAGTCAGAATCCTCGTTAACCAGCCTAGAATTTTCTGGTCAACACCAGTGAGGAAATGTCATGTGAGCTCTTTCTACCCTCCCTCCTCTCAAGCAGAAAGACGAGACAATCTTTATGATTAAAACCCAACACCCTGGCTGGTGGCCCAGAGGATGAAGCACCAGCCTGTGAACCCAAAGGTCGCTGGTTGGATATCCAGCCAGGGCATATAACCAGGTTGCAAGCGAGGTCTCCAACCAGGTCTGTAGCTGGAGGCAGGTGAAAGGCAACCATACATTGATGTCTCTCTCCCTCTCTGCCTCTCTCCCTTCCCCTCTCTCTGAAAATAATAAATAAAATCTTAAAAAAAGAAAAAAAAAAAAAACCACCCTTGCCATTACCTTCCCCCCACAAAAGATGTCCTGGTTCAAAATAATCTCTTCCTTTCTGTGAATTGCTTCCTGGCCCCAGCCCTCTCCCTGTAAAAACCTTCCATTCTGAGCCCTGGCTAGTAGCACAGTGGATAAGGCGCCGGCCTGCGAACCCAAAGGTCGCAGGTTCAACTCCCCAAGCCAGGGCACATAACCAGGTTGCAAACCAGGTCTCTGGTCAGGTCTGTGGCTGGAGGCAGGTGAAACGCAAAACCATACATTGATGTTTCTCTCCCTCTCTGCCTCTCTCCCCTTCCCCTCTTTCTAAAAAATAATGAAATAAAATCTTTAAAAAAAAAAAAACCTTCCATTCTGCACAACCCCTGAGAGCCCTTCTAGTTGCTGGATGGGATGCTGCTTGATTCAGGAACAGTTTAATATAAAGATGATCAGCTATTCAAATGTAATCAGCTTAATTTTCTTCTCTTAAAGTTTTGAAGGAAAGGGACCTGGAAAGCTGGAGGATGAAGCGGAGGAGCAAAAGAGGTGGAAGGAGATACCTGAAGAAATGAACCCAAAATTCATACCCCAAGCCACAGTTAGACAAACAGCGCCAATCACCCGAATCGACTGTCCCCAGTGTATTTTCTGAAGGGGAGCAGAACTGCGGACCCAGAGGGAGACAGGGGCAGGGCCCCTCTCAGCTGAAGGATCGGATCCACACCCCTACTTATCTCAAAAGAGGGGGTGTGTGAACCCACCAACACTTATCCTAAAACCAATGCCTTTCCCCTCACATGGAATATTTGCCTATTGCTACATCTTTTAGTACAAACAACTCCAGATGTCTGTTATCAGGCATTTTCCAAGGTCAGAGTTCTTTAGAAACTTCAACTTCCTAGAGTATAAGAACATGGTTGTTTTGCTTTAACTGGTCTGCAACTACCCAAATACAGCAGACAAATACATAAATTTCTGCTGGGAAATCCTTTTTCTGTAAATTCTCATTTCCTTGCAAGTGTCCGGCCTTGTAGAAGAATTCTGGGAAGGCTGATGATATCACATCCTTAATTTATAACCGAAGGCACTGCGCAATTCATTCATCCATTTGTCCATTCCCTCACCAAGACTCACTGAGCACCTGTTCCGTGCCAGGCTGGGCGTTCAGCAGTGAAGCAGCCAAAGCCTCTGTCCCCACAGGGCTGCTGCTCTAGGGGGAGGGAACAGGTCATATAAGTATATATATATCCTAAATAAAAAGGTATTATGTCAAGGAAGAGAAGCATTTTAATGTTTTTAAAGATTTTATTTATTTTTAGAGAGAGGGGAAGGGAGGGAGAAAAAGAGGAGGAGAAACATCAATATGTGGTTGCCTCTCACCTGCCCCCAACGGGGGACCTGGCCCAAAAGCCAGGCGTGTGCCCTGACGGGGAACCCAACCGGTGGGTCTTTGGTTCACAGGCCGGAGCTCCATGCACTGAGCCACACCAGCTGGGCGGAAGAGAAATATTTTAAAAGCAGAAGTGAGGACAGAACTAGGGAGTGACGGGAGTGTGTGATTTTACAGAGAGGCAGGTGCATCATGGACCTTTCTAGGTGACAATGAGCAGAGAGCCTGAAGGAGGGGAGCCCCGCAGAGGCCTGGAAAAGGCATTTCCGGCTGGAAGTAGGAGGTGAAGCCCTGAGGCTTCGCAGGCTGGCTGGGCTCAGGGAACCCCGGCTGGCCAAGAGGACTCTGAGCATAAGAGTGACAAAAAGGGGTCACTCTAGGTGCTGGGAATAACAGAGAGAAGCAGGAAGGCCAACGCCGGCAAGACACAATGTTGCTTGGACCCGTAGCGGCAGTCGGGACAATGAGACAGACTGCAGGTATGTTTTGCAGATACGCTATTACGCTTTGCTGATGTGACACAGAGATTAGGGCATTGGTGTCAAACCACCCCAGCTCTGCCACCTACTAGCCATGTGACCTTGGGAAAAGTTTTAATTTCTCTGAGTCTCAGTTTCTCCTGTAAAATGGGGATAATTCCACCTTCACTGCCAAGGAAGAAACAGGGTATGTAGGCACCTACTCCGACACCTGGGTCTATTCACCAGTCCACCCTCCCCTGCTGGCTGCAGCTGCCTGGCCTCCCACTTACTCTTGCAGCTCGGCTGCTGTCTCCCAGGTTGGGTCACGGCAGTTCTACTCTTAATAGGATCAGCAAATGCCATCCGGGCCCCCTTATCAGAAAGGTGGACAGAAACAGGAAGTGAAAAACAGAATCCTGGAGCTACGAATGTCTGGCAATGACAGGAAGGTATTTGGACGTAGTATTTTTCATTGCTTATTAAAAACTCCGGCTCTTGTACTCAACAAAAGGGGGTGAGTTACTAGTATACGTTATTGGATTCTCAAACTGGCTTGCTTCCTTTCCTCTCCAGGAACTATAGTTAGGCCAGTATTTCTCATTTATGGCAACATAGGCTCACGATTATGACCTTGAGTCCAGCAAGGAGTGAACCCACAGAGCCCCAAAAATCAAACAGAAAATCTCTGCCTTCTTAGCTGCAGTGCCCAATAGAAGACACACATGTCATATATACTTAATTGCTGTTCCCTCTATGTCCCCACCCTGAAGAATGCAATGTCCCACTTACGTGGTTGACACTCTAAACATGGGAAATTATTTTGTAAATACAACTTGTGATGACTGTTGATTTTTAAAAGCTGGTCTAAAGAACAACTGGCTGAAGAACAGAAGCCTTTATGTAGAAGTCTAAAATGACTTATTTTGGATGCTTAAAAATGGTAAGAAATTGGATCATGGAGCCCTTCTAGTTGAAATTCAGGAACCTATTTGAAGAACTTAAACACAGTTTTAATAGAACAATAACCCCATCACTCAAGAAAATACCCCACAGAGCAGTATGGAACAGAATGGCAGGGTTACCTCAGGCAATCCCACCTAGGGAACAGGAAAACATGTAAGATTTTCCATGAAACAGACCTCCAGTGAAGAAAGGAGTCAGCCTGCAGGTCTTCCTTTCTAAACAATTTGGTTTTTTTAAATGTCAGTATTAGAAAGAACTTCCTTGCTGTGTCTGCATATTTTCGTTCCTTTCAAAATACAACGCATTCAAGGAAGGCTCTTACTTTTTATTCGCAGAAAGAGTAGCAGCAGTAGTTGTCAGAGTTCATAAACTGTGCAAGCCAAGTTCACTAGAGCCTGTGGCTAAATCCATACATGCCATACCCCCCTGCCCCTCCTTAAACTCAAATCCGACTTCGCAATCTCCTTCGCCACGTTTCCTCCTCCTCTTACCATCTGCCTCCGTCTCCTGGCATCTTCTCTCTCTTTTGCTCTCATCTGGGTATCCAGAATTTCCAAATCTACTTTCAACATGCCTCTTGAATCTATCCTCTTTTCCTTGAGCTCTTCACTCCCTCTCACCTAAATAATTCCCTGCTAACCCACTCTACCCACTGCCACCCTTAATAGTGTCGAAGTCACCTTGCATTCAACGTCCTAAAGTCAAGCACCCGGGCAGGTACTTACTCAACAGCCTTCGATGACTCCCCAGTGCTTAGGAAATCAAGCACAATCTCTTGATACTGGGAGTCATGAACCTGGAGGCCACTTTTCAATAACATCTTTTTAAAAAATATATAAGTCTCTGCATATAAACCGACACTGAGAAGACTCAGTCCAGAGCAGACAGGACAGCCCCAAGGCCAGCTGAGACCGGGGCTGCCACTCCATCTGTCCCACCAACCTAATACAGGCTTCCATCTTTAAGACCAACCCAGGGCCCCAGAGGGCAGCTGGATCACTAACCATCAAATCCTCATCCTAGACAGGGCGAAAAATGTGTAGCTTTCAGCAGAGTGACAAGATCCCTTTATGGAGTCTTTCCCCAGTCCTCGTCACTTCTCACCGACCAGAACCTGGTCACACAGGCCAAGCCAGCTCGAAGGAGGCTGGGAAATAGGGTCTTTTATCTGAGTATACTGCTTCCTTTAAAATAAGGATTTCCATTACTAAGAAAGAAGGTCGGAAGGCTAGTGAGAAGTCTCAGCGCATGAGTGAGAATCACGGGCATGAGCTGGGCGGTGGAGGCAGGACAGGGGAGCGCCTCATGGAAATAGATTCCATGAATCTATTCATGGGAATAGATCCACCCAGACCCCCTGCCCAGAATCTGCAGGGAGACCATCTGGGGGTCCCTGCGTTTAACAAGCACCCTAGCTGATTCTAATCAACAATCACATTGGGAAAACACGGAGCCCAACCTGGCAGCCTCAGCACATTCCTGAGCTTGGGGACTAGGCGATCGTCGGCACCCCCTGCATCAGCCAGGGACATGGAGGTTCCTCCCCGCACTGAGGCCAGCCTCTGCGGGAGAGCCCACCGCCTGGGAAGAAACCACCGGGACCTTCGCCAGAAGGGAACTGTCACAGCGACGACGAATCAAACCAGCAGGGCTTTCACCAGCCGCTGCCAACACCTGAGCAAACGCCATCAGGTGAACATCAGCGGCGTCCTTATTGAGAGCTTTAGGATGATTGCTTTCTAATTTCTCCAGTCTCACTTGACCAACTAGGACGACAGTTTGGCAAGTATCAGAACCTCGGGGGCTTCTTAGCACCCTGGGGTGCTGGGCTCCAGGGAGGCTTCGGGGGTCTGGGTGCAGGCCTTTAGCCCATGGGTGGGTGGGCTTTGCCCTGAGGGGTCAAGTGAAGCTACAGAAAGGAAGGTGTCCTGCGCTTGGTAACATTTAGAAATCAACTACTTCGTGCTCCTCCATTGCAGCATTTCTTTCCTCCCAACAAATACACCGAGGGCCCCTGTTAGTTCCGGACATGCTGCCAGCCTAGCAGTTTCAGAAGAGCAACCTAAGGAGGAACTTGGGGTGAATGATGAACTCAAGGCCTGAAGGAGGATTCAGATTTCATTTGCTAGTCTGCCCAGGCTAATCCTTAGAAAACCGGGTGAAGTTGTTCCTATTGGTATTTAACTGGATATTGATTAGAAAGGGGAGCAAACGGGGATTAGACATTGAGTTTAATAGACTGAGGAGCATCGGCCTGTTGGCTTCCCCAGCAACTGGGGGGTGTTAACCCATCCAATGCTTGGGAAGCTGGTCGTTTTGATAAAGGGCCTGGTCTGTACCGAACCCAAGTTAACATGATCCCAAGTGAACAAAGAATCCATCATCAATCTCTGTCTCCCTCTCTCCCCACCCCCTCCTTCTCTCCCAATGACCGGCACTTGCGTGGTGCACACACCTGTTCTCTCCATGGCCCACGGCCAGGCAAGTCCCCACGCAGGCTCCGGAGGGGGCCTGAATGCCGCAGCACAGCGGTGGACCGTGGCTGGGACCCGTGGGGAGCTGGCCGGATGCCGGACTGTAACAGGGAGCAGCAACTCTGGAACTGGCCTCTGTTGGCCTTGCTGAGAGCAAGGCTGGACTTTGCAGGCGGAATGGAGGGAGATGGGACACTGGAAACCCAGGGGACAGTGTCTATACACCCAAATAAGCCCGCCCCACCAGAGCCTCCCGTGCGCGGGTCCTTGGGCTACTGTCGTCAGTGGGAGAGCCCAACTTCCCCCACAACAGAGGGGTTCACTTAAACCCAAAACTGCTTATCACCGGCATGACCTCTCCCCCGAGGGGAAAATGAGTCTGACTCATAGTTAATCTGATGTTTCTTTACTATCGAGGAGTTAAACCCTCAGAATACAATGAATAAAAGAATGAAATAAACATACTAAAGGGAGGTCTTTTTTTGTGTTATGGTTTAAGGTTCTCTGAAAAAGAAGATACACTGAAGGCCCATTTCCAGTACCACGGAATGTGACCATTATTTGGAAATTGGGTCTTTACGTGGTAAGTAAGTTAAAATGAGGTCAATAGGATGAGTCCTAATCCAGTAGGATTGCTGCCCTCATTGAAAGAGGAAACTGAGCCCTGGCTGGCAGCTCAGTGGAAAGGTGCCGGCCTGCGAACCCAAAGGCTGCTGGTTCAATTCCCAGCCAGGGCACATAACCAGGTTGCACGCCAGGTCTCCAGCCAGGTCCTTAGATAAAGGCAGGTGAAAGGCAACCATATATTGATGTTTCTCTCCCTCCCTCCTTTCCCCTCTCTCTAAAAATAACATATAAAATCTTTAAAAAAAGAGGAAATTGGGTATCAACAGACACAAAAGGATAAAGTCAGCGGGCCTGCGACCTTGTTCAACAGGACTGCCGGTTCACTCTTCTGAGCTCGGGTCCGGGGCTGGAAGGGACAGAAGGCAAGAACAGAGCTAACTGCTCCCCACAGCCACAGGCAGAAGGTAACACTGGAGCAAACTGTAGGCTGTGTGACAAGTGTCACAGTGCCCCCAACAGCCCAGGGGCCACACAGCAGCAACCCCCACCCCAAGTCCTTTTTAAATCCAATTATGATCCAATAAAAACTCGAAGCCCCTAACCCTCGATGCTGGTGTATCTCTCCACACTAAGCCCCTCCCCGTTCTTGAAGAGGGAATACAAACTCTCTTCGTGAATTCTTTCTCAGCCCAAGTCACCCACCACCTTCATGAAACTCGCAGAGGGATGACAGTCATGCGAGGACAGAGGAGCGGGGCGCTGCCCCTTCAAACCCAAGACTGCTAACGACTGCCAGGTACTACCAGGAGCGAGGAGCAAGCAGTTTCAGAGGGGCGTGATTTCAGGCCGCTAGCCTCCAGAACGGTGAAAAAATACATTTCTGTTGTCCTGTTTATGGGACAGAAGGTCCTGGGATAATGTTTAGTTCATCAGTTTCCACGGTTTCGTAATTTCACTATGATGTTAACGCCTTCAGAACATAACTCCTATTTGTATCAATTAGCCCGTGGAAAACAGAAGTGGTTTCGTCACACTTTGTTCTACTTAAAGGGGCAGAAGCTGCCAATGATGTTCAATGAGCACCTACGGTATACTTTGTTACGGCAACTCTAGCAAATGAATACAACAGATTTGTAGAGATGATTCCTTCACCAAGGTCAAATTCAACATCCCTAGTCTAAGACAAACTACTTGCCTCCACGGCTTAAGAAATGCAAATGACCACTTGAAAATAATTTAAATTTTATTTAAATGCAGGCTTTAACCTACATTTGCTTTCTCCTGGACAGTTTGAAAACCAGGTTATTTGGCTGGTTATATGGGCAGTAGGGGAGTGAGGGAGGAAGGCAGAGGGGTCCATTCCAATGCCCCTCTGATCAGGCTCATGGACAACACTGCTTCCTGCTACACAATCCCTTGCAATCCTGGATCCGAGGTTCTCAACACATCTTGCTCAGGGCAGTCTCCCAAGGGGTCTTAAAAATGCCCAGCCTAGCCCTGGCTGGTGGCACAGTAGATAAGGCGCCAGCCTGCAAACCCAAAGGTCGCTGGTTTGATTCCCAGTCAGGGCACATAACCAGGTTGCAAGCCAGGTCTCCAGCCAGGTCCGTAGCTGGAGGAAGGTGAAAGGCAACCATACATGGATGTCTCTCTCCCTCTCTGCCTCTCTCCCTACCCTCTCTCTAAAAATAATAAAATCTTAAAAAAAAAAAAAAAACAAGCCCAGCTCAGGTAGTTTGGGGGCAGGTGGATGGAAGAACAGCAACAGGTTTGTCTTTGTTCAAGTACTCCAAGTAAGTGTAATGTACGGTAGGAGCTAAAAATAACTGCCCAAGACGAGGACGGTAAATTTTTCCTTTTTGTTTTAATCCACAGAGGAGGAAAAAAACTCCTCGAAAACTCAGAAATATTAGGAGAACCCATCTTGTGTGACACTGACACTAAGAAACCATTGACTTTGAAAGGTGACTTTAAAAATTAAATTTCTGAGTGAATAATCGTTCCAGCGTGGTTTGATTAGCAATGTTTTGACTGTATGGCTCTGTAGTAGGTAGTTAGGCAAGAGCAGAGTAAGGATGATGGGCCAGGTATGGAGGGTCACCAGGGTGGAAAGCCCCAGGCGCCTAGCAACGGACAGAACTGGAAAACAAGGACCTCACCCCACAGGGTACCCTTCCTCCCCTAACATGTCATTGGTCCGGTGGTTTAGAACCCCCACCCTGGCACTGACCAATCACTGGAGACCATGACCCTGACCAGACACACCTGGGAAGCTGTTGAATATTCTATTGAGATCCTCCCCTAAAATCCCCACCCTGGAAAGCCATTAGGACAGAGGACCCAGCTGCCCTTCCTTCTGGGAGCAAGCCTGCGCCTCCCCCACCCTCCCCCCTCCCCCCGCCCCCTGCTCACGCCCATCACCTTTAGCTTCGTCCTTTCTCCTAAGCTCCTGCAGCCCTTCTTTTGCCTCCGGAACTTGTTTCCTGAGCCCATTTCCCCTACCACGTGTACCTCTGTGACCTTCTTAATACACGTTCTTAGAGTTTGAGTTTTGGCTCTGAATTCTTTCCTAGCCAGAAATTAAGTAGTGAGACTGCTGAATCATCCGACTCCACAGGTCTGATACCCAGTGCCCTGTCGCCTCTGCCAACAGCTCCAGGCTCATTCCCAGGCATCTACTTTTATCTGCGGCATAAGTCACAGTCAGGCCCAGCCCCAGAGTTCAGATAGAAAGTAAAATTTTATCACAGTTAAAAAAAAAAGCTACTGATACTTCCACCATTGCAACTTGGCAAAAACATCCAAGTATCTAAACCTAAAGATACCTATCGCCTATGAGAAATACGTTAATAAACTTAAGAAAAGTTTTGTTTTGACAATTGGCAAGGTAAATACTTGCTTAACAGCTGACCGTGTTTACAGTCAGAATTCTGCAAACTTCTTAAAAACATTTGTTTCTACTTAGTTGCTTTATTAATGAAATGCAGTTCTAAGGAGTATATATATTTTTAAAGATTCTATTTATTTAGTTTTAGGAAAGAGAGGGAGAAAAGCATCAATGTTCGAGAGAAACAAGGATTGGTTACCCCTCGCATGGCCCCCGACAGGGAACCTGGCCTGCAACCCCGGCATGTGTATTAAATTATATCTTCAATTACATGTAGGTAAAATTCAGAGGCAGCTCAGCTTTTATACTACCTCATTTCTGGATAAGATAACCTTTCCTAAATCATTTCAGAAACAAATACAGCCCTGGCTGGTGGCTCAGTGGGTAAGGTGCCCGCCTGTGAACCCAAAGGTCGCAGGTTCGATTCCCAGCCAGGGCACATAACCAGGTTGCAAAACAGGTCTCCAGCCAGGTCTGTTGCTGGAGGCAGATGAAAGGCACCACACATTGATGTCTCTCTCCCTCTCTGCCTCTCTCTTCCCCTCTTTCTAAAAATAATTAAATAAAATCTTAAAAAAAAAAAAAAAAGAAACAAATACAAATTCATAAATACGGTAGTCATATACAACATTAAAGGCGCTTTGCCTCTTCCTGCCCCATCTCATTTTCTTTCTCCTTTCACTATTTTTCCAAAGCTTTGATTTTCCCTTGGAGAGGCCACCGACTTGGAGATTTCCTGTCTACAGCTCTGCTTTGTGCTTAAGGAAATATGAAAAAAGACTTGTGTATTTCAAGGGAAGGTCATAGTAATCACTCTGGGCAATAGGATCACATTCTTTCCTCTCTATTGTTCTTCATTAGTACAGATTACAAGAAATCTTCCCAGGTTAGAGGAAGAAGAGGACACAGGTACTGAGGGAGCCTTGAACACACTTCTATCAAAATGGGTTTTCTCCTTCCAGATGCCCCGGGCAAACAAATGGACTGCTTTCAGGCTCTCTTACAGAAGCAATTACCAGCGGATACAGAGATGGAGGGGAGCACAGGGGGCTGGAAAGAGACCCGAACAGCCCCTTTCAAGCTGCATGAACTTTGCAAGACCATCGTATTTTACCCGCGTGGAAACCGGGGGAGGTGCACCGACTTGCGGCACTCTCACGCGCGTAACGGGCACAGCTAGACCAGTAGACGCAGCCCGCTGTCTGTCCACGAAATCAGCAGCCAAGTGCTGATGCCACCCGGAAGAAACTGCAAAACGCTGAGCCAGCCTTTCGCCTCTCTGGCCTCATGTTTTACATACTTATCATCTCTTAATACGTTATAATTGACAGGGATAGGGTGTCAGAGAGCTGGAGTTACTGCTTCCTATTGAGAAGACAAAAAGCTTTTCTGGAGTGGAAAGAGGGTATTTCTCATGAAATGCAATCACACTACAAAGTTCAAGGTCAGAGAACCACGTGCACACGGGGGGCACAAGTGTTACTCCTGTGCCCATAAGATGGCATGGATAACCCGGCCTTTCAAACTGAGGAAAACACTCCACTTGTAATAGAAGCCAGGTACAAAGGGTGAACTACACAGATTAGGAAGAAAAGGCTTGCGGTACCTGGTGACATCGCATCATTGTACAAGGGGACTGACACCAATGCAGTGTACTTCTGAAATGAAAAATGTTTTCCACGGCTCACATATCATCTTTAAAATATCCACATAAGTGTCTAAATATCAGCCCTAATTCCATTACTCAGCCTGAGATGTTCTGAGTAAGAGCTCACCAAATATAAGAAAAGCCATATAAAGGCAGAAAAAAATCCTTAAGTGTCATCGCATTCCTGTTTACCTTATAAAAATTGTTCATTGTGCTCAGTTTAATGAGTAACTTTCCACATTCCATAGGTCATATAAAGCCAAGGCTACTGACGTGAGTCATGTAACATTTCAAGGAAAAGTATGAATTATGTAGAGGTCAAGTCCCTTTTTAAAAAGTACATCACAAAAATAAGGAAGTGGTTATAAATCTGAGTTCCAGGAATGGTAACTCCCTTGTATAGACAGAGAAAAACAGTGGGACGGAACAATTACATTCCTATGCTACGAGAACATGCAGAAAAAACCCACTTAAGCCAAAATCACAGCATTAAAAAAAATGTACTTTACTGAGATGCTCCATATCGAAACCAGTGCAAATTTCCCTTAAGTTCAGGGAGTAAGAAATGTATTCAAATACGGTGGATGTCACTTATTCAAATTGAACTTGTTTGCAGACATCAAAAAAAAAGGAAGGTGGCCGTAAACCGGTGCCACAAGGTAAATTTAAGAGAGCTGGGAGCTCATGTCAAGTATTGACTGAGCTGACCCTTCACTTTCGGTCTTTACAGATGTGAACTTTACTTTTTCAATTTTATTCTTCTTCACTATAGGTTCTGGCATCACTCCCCAAGATAAATACAATGCAAGCCATGTTTTGTATTTTCTGATAGCCACATTTAAAAAAAAAGGAATAAGCAGATGAAATTATAGGATTTTACATCACCCAATACGACCAAAAATCTTATTTCAGTGGGTAAGAGACATGAAGACGTCTCACAGGATTATTTCACGTTCTTCCTGCATACCACATGTTCAAAAGCCCTGGCCACTTACGTCACACTGCAATTCTGAGGCGACACGTTTAGTTTCGCCTGGAAAAATAAATCCACGTACTCAAGTTGTTTCAAACTTAAACATATCCAACAATTGAATGGAGTGTCCATTTGGAAATGTAAATAATGAAAATAAATAAAATCTTGAGTTCAGTTCCCCCGTCGCTCTCGCCACGTTTCAAGTGCTTCATGAGTCTGTCCATCCCGGTCCTGCCTCGTAGGTGGCATTTCTCCTAACTTCACAGGGTACACAGATTGGGCCATCAACAAGCCTGGAAGTCAGTCCACAGGGACCTAAAAATCACTTCTTCGTTATCTGAAACGTTTATAAAATGTGGCTTATGGAATACAAAATGAAAGAAATTGTTTATTAAAAAAAAACAGGATAGATGGGGTCTGTAACTGGGAACAGAATTGGAAAGTATTTAGGAAAGGGCAGTGAGTATCTTGAGCATTTTTATCTAATTTAATCCTCACCATACCTTAGGAAGGGGGGCCTTTTCTAAAAATCCCATTTTACTGGATAGGAAATAGAGGCTCAGGGAACACACAGAAGCTGAGCTTCACTAATGCCTGAACTTGACTCTTAGTTTCTGGATCATGTGCACAAAACCCTGCCCAGCCAAGAAGGTAATTACGGATGCTGATTCCCTTGTAGAATCTGGGGAAGGCATTAAGACAAAGGACAGTGGTGGGTGTGTTCATGGCTCCAGCTCTCCCTGGTTAACTGAAAGTGCCCTATCTATAAACACTTCATTTGAAGTGGTGACAGACATTCTCTTACAGTGTTATATAAAAAGGGCCTCAAGGTCTGGGCCACTCTTACTAAATGCTATTCTTGATACATGTTAAAGTGTAGTACAGTACTTTGCAGACCAGCTGCAAACAGGATACGGTTGACAGGAACGCACATGGCGGTTCGTGGAGCTAACTGCAAAGGTATCAACATGCAATTGACCGAGTAGCAACGGAGTCTCCCTTTCGGATGCAGAGCTCTCATTATGAATTCCCTGTCTCCTTTACTTGCTGCAAGTCAATGAAACTACCTTGAGACAACTGTGTCTCCTTGGACCTCCCAAGAGGGGAAGCCCTGGAGTTCATTAACAAGAGGATAGAGAATCTCTGGGGGTTGGATCTTAGTCATCAGCAATTGGAAGGTCTTGCCAGGGACCGGCAGGTATAGCAACGGTGGACAACTACAGAGCAAATGAAACCTCAAACTTCACGATGCAAGTTTGCATGTGCATCGCCTGGGCTGAGCCCCGCTCCAAGAATTCCTGATGAGGCGAACTGGAGAAGCCCAAGAATTTGCATTTCTAACAAGAACCCAGGATGCTGGTGGTTTCCGTTTCACACCGGGAGAACGACTGGACTAGAAGAAAGAGAAATTCCCTAAATGAGGTCAAGAAAAGAACTGCTACAGGTTCTCCTAAGAACCTTGTTCATTCGGGCAACTTACAGGGCTTGAAACTCCACCAGCTGAGGGCCTCACAGGACTCTGCTGGATCTGACATGTGCCAAATGCTGCAGGTGGTAGCCACCACCTACTTCCTGGTCAGAAGGTACAAAACTTCAGACCCAGGACAGAGGCTGCTGGACCCCAAGCTACTGAACCTTAAACCTCAGTGCCCCTTCCCTAGCATGGGTCCCTTCCAGAGCCTGGCTCACATTTTTCTTTTTTGTAAAATTTGCCAAGTAAGGCTGGTGGCACTGTGGATAAGGTGCCAGCCTGTGAACCCAAAGGTTGTTGATTCGATTCCCAGCCAGGGCACATAACCAGGTTGCAAGCCAGGTCTCCAGCCAGGTCCGTAGCTGGAGGCAGGTGAAAGGCAGCCATACAGTGATCTCTCTCTCCCTCTCGCCCTCACCTTCTCTCTAAATAAAATCTTTAAAAAACAAAACAAAACCCTTAAAAGTTGCCAAGTAAAATCTTTTGGTATTTTGAAAAGGATTCCCATATACTTCTGTGTCTACCATAAGCTCTGCCAACCTTGGACTTGCCCTTGAAACCCTCTTATCTCTGTGTCTACCTTGCAGAATTATTTCCAGGAAGGAAAACATTTGAAAATTTTAAACATCACAGATATGTTTAGAACTTCCTTCCATTATTTAATAATACATGGAACAGCTTTCTTTAATAGATGTCTGCAACATTTTTAATGGCTCAGTAATTAAGTACCTAAAAATTACTCCGCTAGCTTTTTTTTTTTTCTACTATTTAATTAAGTGGTTTCTGGTTTTTATGTACTTTAAATGTCAACGCAGTGAATATTCTTAAAGTTAAACAGCTTTGCTTATCCTTATTTCTTCAGTGCCCCTCCAGGTAGAAGGGTTGATGTGTAGCATATGCGTTTGTTTTCCAGTAATTGCAATTATAACACAATATAATTTTGTAACCTGAATGTCTCTTTACCTAATTTACTATACGCACTTTCCAAGCTGCTGCATAATTCTTAAAACTTACCATTTTTAATGACTCCAGAACATTCTTCTCTATGGATATAACATCATTTATTTGCCTGCTCCTCCAAAATATGGCGTAGTCTCCCTTTTTCAACAATATAATACTACAAAAATTCCATTTTAAAGATTATTTCCATCTCATAGCTTCTGTTAAGTTGGCCATTTTTGATAACAGTGTCCAACTCAGTAGTAATGTAAACATGACAAAGGTTTGTGGTCAAGAAATGAAAGGTGTGAACTGGGCTGCCACTGGGTTTGGAAGTATCACCTGGAAGGTACCGCTGAGGCCATAAACTGAGACCAGCTGTGTCTGTTTCAAAGACTCGACCATTCTGGAGAATTCTTCCCCAGCCAGGAGAAGGCGGTCCAGAATCTTTGACAAACTAGCTCACAAATGTTAAAAACCAGATAATAATGATACCATACCACAGCAGCCTTCACATGGGGCTGTAACAACTGTCCCATCGTAACCAGCACTGTTTAGTTTTTCCGGTAGGGAGTGGCCGTGTTCTTGATCAGTGACCTTCAGGCTCTTTTATGAAAAAGAGTGACCCAGAGGTCAGTCAGTAAACTGGGTCTAATTTAGGTCATTTTTGCCTATGGGACACAGGCTAGTTAATTAGCCTACACCTCGTCTAAGTCCATGACTGGGCTGGTTAGCGTGGCTCTCCAACCACGTGAGCTAACAAGACACACATACAAAATAATTTCATGGTCTGGGCACAAAACGAGTTCCCAGGTGGATTGTCCATGAGAAGCCAGGCCCCACCAACAATGCTTCCTAATGTCATAGACACAACGGTCAGACCACTCCAAAGGAAGACCACCCTGAAAACCCCTCTGCCCTGTTGTCTCTGCCTGCGACATGAGGAAAGTAGTGAATAGTGAGCAGAGGGGCGGAGGAGTGAGGGAATGACCATGAACTGTCAGTATTTCGTGTTGTTCTTGGTCATTCATTCAGCACAGCACGTGGTTCTGAATGCTACAGACAGAGCAGGGACAATGACATCCCGCCAACCATGACCCAGACAGCCACCTACCCTAAATGCATGGGCTCGCTGCAGGGGAAGGTCAGGTGATGTTTCCAAATACACTGGGAAAGGCAGGAACCTACAGCACCAGACTCGGGGCCTGTGGGACCTGCTCGGTGAACGCTCATCGAGACTTTACAAAACACCCCACCTTCCAGCTATTCACAGCGCACAGCCAACGTCCTGAGACCTGTCCCTGGGCCAGAACCTCCACTCAGGGGACAACCGTGTCCCAAACCTTCAGAAGCACAGCCAAGCTAGTCTTTGTTATTTCAAAACCAGAGAACGACACAAACACTCCTTCAGTGTCAGGTCCCAATTCGCATTCAAGGTCCTCCTCTCCCCAAAACAGGTCTAACTGCTTCCTTTCCCTAGCCTCCGCCCTGCTCTTATCTCAGGCACCGAAGGCCTTCCAACTGATCTCCTGAATCTGGCGAGGAGGCTGTGCGGCAGCATGCTCTGGTCCAAGTGGACCAGTGATCCCATCTGTCAGTTGCCACTGGAAGTTTTGTAAAGGAGGGTTTGAAATCCAATTCCAGGCCTCTACGTGGCTGGCTGGAACCCGTTCTGTATCCCCCAGCACACACCTGTGCCCACAGCAGCCACACGGTGACAGGGGGAAGGTGTGACTTCTGGAGCCTGAGTCCCCAGTCCAAGCCCTGGTTCCTACCTACTTCATCTTTGTGATTTGGACCAGTGCTCCCACAATTCATATGTGAAGTCCTAACCTCCAGTATGTGACTATTCAGAAATAGGGTCATTGTAGATGTAATCAGTTAAGTTATTCTGGAGAAAGGTGGGCCCCTAATCCGATACGACCAATGTTCCTGTAAAAAGGGGAAATGTGGGCAGAGAGACCACCCAGGAGGACGCCGTGTGAAGATGTACGTGGAGATTGGACGCTGCCTCTGCAAGCCCCCCGGGGCGCGGAGAGGGTGTGGGACAGGCTCTCTCAGCTCTCAGGCCCCCTGACAGCCAGATCTGGAACCTTCATCCTCCAGAACAAACAATCCATTTCTGTTGGCCAAGCCAGTCCCTTTATACCATCAACAGTTTGGTCCAATAGTGACAGCAAGCTAACACAGCCAGTTCCTGCATTCCAGCTTCCTCCTCTGTAAAATGGGGGTAAGAATGGTACTTCTCTAACAGGAATAAATAAATTACAACTTGTTACATCGGTTAGAATAATGCCTGGCACAGAAGTGCATGTGCATATGTATTTTTAAAGACTCTCCGAACATTCTTTTTTTAAACAAACATTCTCACTACTTCTTTCTTCTCAGGTTTCCTAAATGTCTCTTCCCACTAAGCTGCTTCGGAAAGGCAAACGCAATCAGAGGCCCACAGCAGATTTCCCAGGAGATGAGGGACACTTCCACAGGCTGGCAGGCCCAGAGCAGGGTGGGGCCTCTGTCAGCAGGAATCTGGATTTCCTCCCTGCTCTTCCACCCACTCAAAGCAGCACATCCTTTCCCTCCCGGAGCACTGCAGCCAACTGAGCCTTGGCCCCGGGCCTTGTGCAGAAGTCCCGTCTAACTTTGTTCTCTATTACTTTTTCAGGAGCCGGTGCCTTTTCACGGAGTCTCCTCACCCCCACCTCCAGTTCTCGCCGTTCCCTCCCCAGTACGGGTTTCCTCGGTGAATCCTAACCTACCCAATCAAGACGGTCCAGCCCCAAACTGAAGTTTCCTCTGAAGCCCTCTTTAAATTCCCACGGGACTCCAGACTTTGTTTTGAATGACAAAAGCCGGTACTGTTTCAACAGTTTCACGCTTGTCAATCACGGTGTCTCCTCTACTCGGTGGACTGTCAGAGGCCATTCATTCATCACACACTAATGAAGAGCTGATTAACGCCCGGCCCCGTGCAAGACAGCAGCAGGGCAACAGACACCCTTAGCGACCATTAAGAAGTTACTGCGAGCCAGATTTTATCCTAATCCTTATGACAATGCTGTAAGAGAAGGCTGGCACCGCCCTGGTTTACAGATGAGAAAACCAAAGATGAGAGATTGTGTAACTTGCCCAATATCACCGAGATAGGAAGGGACAGAACGGGGACAAGACAGAAAGCAGGGCTGAGAAGTGCAATCGTGGGTCAACTCTAACCAGACCCCTAAGAATGACGATTGAAGCACTGTCCATTTGGAAAGATGCAAGTAATTATGGACATACATATCATTCCCAGCCCTTCCTATGAAACTACGATCAAGTCATGACAGTTCCTATCCATTAAGCAATCCCAAAACGATGGCTGCAAATGGTGCTGACACCCCATGTTCTCACACCAGGCATATTACTAGACGAAAAGGAAAAGGCTCACTGATAACCTAATGTCCCCAGCTGGTGACTCAGGAGCAGTCTCCATCCCTAACATGGAAAAGGCATTTAGAGGCACCTTCAAGAGCAGGCAGCAGCAAAAGAAGTCACTAAGAGCACAATGGGGGTGGGGGGGGGGAGGGGTGGTGGCAAATAGCAGCCACCATTCGGTTCTGGGATAAAAGTCATCAAAACTAACATGTGGCACGTCTTTACCTTCCAGCTCTCAGAGGAGACTCACTGTGAAACTGTCTGTGGTGAGCGGGCTGGTTCCTAGAAGGTCACAACCAAGTGCCACAAACTGGGTGGGTAAAACCACCATTGTCTCACTTCCTGGCAGGCTGGAAGTCCAAGGTCAGTGTGTCGGAAGGGACTGTGAGGGAGAAACGGTCCCATGCCCTTCTACCTTCCGCTGGCCGGCTGGCACTCTCTGGAGGTCCTTGGCTTACAGGTGCATCACCTGGATCTCTGCCGTCATCTTCGCCCTCCAATCCAGTAGCACCGGTGGAAGAGCAGCAGTAGTTGTTCTGTCACTTTAAAAATGAACTTGGAAGTGCACATGCCTCTTAGGAACAAACACCCCGGAGTCTCCCAGCCCCTCCCAGGCTGCTGGGGGGCCCCCTTGCTGGTGAGCTCTGCACTATGGACGGTGCTCACAAGGACGTTCCATCACTGTTTGGGTCTTTACTCTTGGGCCAACGGGGCAGAATTAATTTTACTCAGTTGGAAGCAGGAGGAAGATTTAGGAATATGAATGCCCCGTGTCGGCAAGTTTGTGCAGTGGTTATCAGCTACAAGCTCTGGTGTTAGGGAAGATCGTGGTTCAGATCTCTCTGCCATTTATCAAATGTGTCCATTTGGCCAAATAACTTAACCTCCCTGGGCCTGAATTTCTTCTTCTACGATCACTATAATAACAATATTCCTCACTGGAGAGAGCTTTGTAGGCACCACATGACACAGAGCACACAAAGAAAGAGTTCGGCCAGGCACACAGCAAACACTCCATCAATGAGAACTCTGCTCGCTTCTGGGGTAGCAGGTCAGGGATCAGTGTGTGTTTCCTCTTGTTATTAATATGTATTAGACAGTGTCACCCACTAATCGGCTGGGATACTGTGGACTCACTCTATTAGACACTGAAAACATCCAAAGACACAGGCGCTGAGGAGCTGAAGTCTACCATGGAGCATGCTCGGTGGGGTGGGGTGGAGCGGGGGGCAGCGCTTCAGAGAAGCTGTTCTACATGGAAGGAGGCATGGAACATGTTTTGGGTTGGACCGAAAAAACTTACAGGCTGAAGTCTTACATACCTCAGAATAGGACCTGATGTGAAGATGGGATGTTTTCAACAGTATTCCAGTTAAAATGAGGTAGTTAGCGTGGGCCCTAACCTAGGAGGACCCCTGTCATTCTGAAGAGGGGGGATTTGAAGACAGGCACGCCCAGACAGCACCGCTGGGACAATGACAGCCAGAGCATCCACAGGCCAGAGAGCCAGCAAGCGGCCGGAAGCACAGGGAGGAGGGCGACAGAATCCCCCTCATAACCTCCCCCAACACCTGGGCCCCGCCTCCCAGCCTCCTGTACTGGGAGACAGTCCGTGGCTGCTGTGGAAGCCGGCGGCCCAAAGACGCGGCTATGAGGTGAAACCAAGCAGCGAACAGACTCCCCAGTTAAGAAGGGCTGACCAGGCCTGGAAAATATGCCGCATGACACAGACCTGACTGAACTCCTCTCCATCCGCAAGTTTATAAGCTTCATACCTCCACCCTCAAAGGTCACCTCTGATGTATTTTTAAATTATGTCCATGAAAAAGAGGCTTCAAATTACAAGAGAACGCTCGAAGGCTCCTTTTTCAACAGGGAGACTTGGGTTTTAAATACTCCCAGTTTTTTGGGGGTGCATGTGTGTATGTGTGTGTGTGTGTGTTTTGTTTTGTTCTTTTTGCCTATGTGTGGTGGGGGAGGGAGGCTTGGGCACTGTGTAAAAACTTACTAGAAATGACTATAAACTCCTTGGAAAAAAAATTCCTTGGCAGAGATGTCCATTATCGACCTCCACGAGAGCTGTTCTCTCTCTCTCAACGGGCCAGAAATTCAAGCTCCTGTCTGAGCAGGTTGCGTGCGTCTGGATCCCCCAAATTCACAGGGCGTGTGCCTTTCTTTGGCGGGAGGATGCAATCATTAGTAACCAGTACATAAAGAATCCTATCAATTTACTCTCTCGTGAAGCCAGCCATTTTGAACTGGCTGCTTTGAGTCTTTATTTAACAGAATGTCCAGTGCTTCCTTATTACAATGGAAAACGTAACTGGAAACAAACCTTCCATACAATTACATACCGTCCCCCACCCCAAAGTAAATGCTGAAGGCCTCGTTCATGTTTCAGAGGCATACATCAAGATTGGTCGCAAAGATCTTTCAACCCCACTTCCCGTCCCTTCACCTCCACCCACTTCACTCAGGGCACCAAAATTTGGCATTTGCAAAGAAATTCCACAAGCCTGAGCATTTTATTAGCAAAGGGAAATCCCAGCCTTCCTGGCCTCATTTCTCATGACGACAGCTTGTTTTTCCATGGGGAACCACGTACCAGTTGCTGCAAATATTTAAAGAGGTAAAGAAATCACTTTTTAACTACATTCATAAACGGCATAAATGATGATGATTTGCAACTCCGTGCTTATTTTATACACGTAAAAGTGTATCCACTTTTTAAATAAGAATGAAACATTTATAGTGTTGTTATTAAAAGACTTGAAGCCACGCTAAGGACACTCCCCTGGGCTCCTGAAGTATCAATATTATAATGTCAAGGGCAGTATTTTGAGACAGTCACCCACTGTGCTAGACAGCGGGCCTCCTAGCTCTACCCTCCCCTCCTCTCCCATCATCCTTCCAAATCCTCTACGCGGAAGAAGCTCTATGTGTATAGCTCTTCCAAATGTCCCCATTTCCAGAGATTCGCCCTTCTCTGAAAATAGGCACCAGTGGCCACCCTGACCCCACAGCTTAACAACTGGTTTACATCACCTTGAAGGGTCCCTTGAATATCTACCATTCTATTCGCTTTGTATTTTGCCTTAGTCATCTCCTTGCACGTCGTTTTTCTCCTTTTATGAACTTCTTTAAGACAAGAGCCGCACTTCACATTTCTCCTGTGTTCTGTCCCATATCTAGCCCATGTTTAAGGATGCCTCAGACAAAGATAGAAAGGGGAACTGAAAGATGCTCCCCACAGGAGCAGGACAAGTGTTTAGCTCCGTGGCTCTCTCTGGCCTCTGTGGGTTATCTGCAGGCTCTGTATGTTCAGAGACCAAAGCAACCAGACAATGACATTATCGAACCACAGTCCACAGAATCAGACTCAGTCCCCTACTACACTCCCATAAACCTGACCTTGAAGGGGTCGCCATCTGAGTCCACTGTTCCAGGAGGACATTGGGACAAACCTCTACCTGCATGATGGTCCTGGAGTAGCACTGTGGCCTTAAGCCCATCCACAGTGGGTAAGGGGCTTTCCTCTGGGCCACTTTTGTCCTTTTTCACTCCTGGGTTTTACTCTCAATGGCCAGAGGCCTATCAGGCTGCAGGCAGACCTCCCAGACACAGGCGGCTGAAACGCGATCGGACCGCGGGTCACCTGCCTTCCCTTTATGAGGGCGAGAACATGATCTGCTGTCCCTTCTTCCTACCCCCCGGAAACACAAAGCACCCTTTCTTCCAGCTCCTCTGTTCAGCCTCACACAAAGACAAGCAGGAAAATGTGATGGCTGCTGGTTTAGGTTCATTCTTGGAGAGAAACCACTCATTCTGGGTTAAAAAAAAAAAAAAAAAAGATGATCATTTGCCTCATTTAACTGATTATAAAAAGTTGAAAATTTATTTTTCTTGTAACAGAAATACTCGAATCGAACGGCACATGTTGAAGAGCCAGACTCCTTCCTCTGCTCGCCCCCAGCTCTGTTTCCCTCCCCAGAGGCAGCAGCTGTGCCTGATTACTCTACCTTCCGGACCATCTATGCACTTTCCTGATGCCACTTTTTAAAAATTGATTTCAGAGAGAGAAAAGAAGCAAGGGAGAGAGAGAGGAAACATCAATTTGTCCCATTTACGGGTGTATTCATGGGTTGGTTCTTGCATGTGCCCTGACAGAGGATCGAACCCACAACTTTGGCATATTGGGATGACACTCTGACCAACTGAGCTATCCAGCCAGGGCCAGATCCCATTTTATTGTGGGTTTCCAATCAAAAGAATCATTATTTACCAAGCCTCTCCTGACCGCCAGGTCCTAAGATGTGTGTTTTGTATATATGAGCACATTTAACCTTCACAACTTTGTAAAAGCTCCTGTTTTCTCCACTTTCCAGGGGACGAACCTGAAGTCCAGGAAACGTAAGAGACTTGCCCAAGGCCACACACCTAGGTCCAAAGTCACTTCTCCAAACTGCTGCCTGTATTGCCCTGTTTCATCAAGTCAAATCTCCAGGGAGATTTTCTGTCAGGATCCCTGGGCTCCAGAAAACAGGCCACTTTGGCACAAAAACTGGTTGGCTGTACAACTTAAGAACTCTAAGAAGTCAGACAAGTTATTGTGCCTCCCCTAGGTCTCAGTTTCTTCATCTGTAAAATGGGCTAACAAGAATACCTGCCACATAAGGTTGTGGAAGGATGAAATGATTTTACCGATGAGCTTGGCAAAGCCCCTGACAGATGATAAATGCTCTGGGATGATTCCTCTTACCACATGGCTCATGAACCAACTGGGGTTTGAAATGGTTTTCTTTTTTGCTTGTATTTCTTCCATTTAGCTGTCCGATGGTGTGGCCCTGGGAAACAGTGTGGGATGAATCGAGGGAGCCATCTGACAGTTTCTGGCCCCATTACACCCATTTCCTTTGCTCCACAGACATTTCTTCTCTCAGTGCAGACTGCCAAATGCACGACCTTTCTGCTGCCAAGTCCTAGAGGCTTTTAATAGCATTATTACTGCGATTTTAATGTATCGTGGAACTATTTCAGTGTTTATTGAAAGACTAGAATCCAGCAACACCCACCCTATAGCCAGTTTGTAATTTTTTTAAACCAAAAACTTATGTGCCTAGCGTTTTCCCCTGCCCCTGTTCAGGTATCATGGAACTCTAGACTGATTAAATTTTGCTAAAATAATAGCAACGTGTAGAAATGGAAGCGACCCAAATTCCCTTGGAATGGAAAAGCCATTGGTTAACCTGGCCACACATTTTGCAAACCCATATCCACTCCACTGGGCAACTTTCCATTGAGCTGCCTTTGCTTTCTTCGCAGAAAGCCAAACAAGACCTGGAGACTCCCGTACCATGTGGCCGGCAGCTGAGGTTTTTAGGGAGTCTCCCAGAGGGGTCGCAGGGTTGTGGGGAGAAGTCTGAGACGGACGCTCTCCCCAGCCAGTCAGTTCACTTTCTGAATATCCGCTAGCCTACCTGAGGACTGGGAAGAGAGACCCACTGTTTCTCCTGGAAAACCTTTCAAGCCCTCACTTCCTTTCTGCCAGACAGGGCCCTGCTATCATCCCACAAGCATCTCCTCCGGTCTGGGTCTTATCAGGGCAGTAATTGAATGTCACGATGCAACCTTAGGAGATAATCTGCAGCCAAAAGGAGGTGTGCGTGTCCTGTTGGCCATAAAAGATGCAGCCTCGATTTATGGCAAAAATGTGGCTGTGCCAAGCTGCCATGTCATTCACAGCAAAGCAATAAAACCCAGGGTCACCTGTAATTACCTCATGTTAAGCAACAGCCAAGCAAGCCCATGAGGAGGATGACGTAGCTGGAATTCCATCAAACACCCTCCCACGACTTTCTCCCATTCAACGATTCTGCTCGAAGCATCTGGAATGCAGCTAGTATGGGGCTGGAACCTCAGCAGGGTTTATGAGGTGACCTTTGTGAAAACAAAGTGGTATATAATCCCACTGCTATGCTACTCTCCATTTTTCTCCCCCAGGAGGCTTTGTTTCACAATGCTGACGTCATGGCTGGTTCCTCCAATCCAGTCTTTTATGATGAGTAACAAGTGAGTAAGAACCCCAGGAATTCAGAGGGGGAAAAGGTACAGGCAGCGATAGGTATTGTTTTACCATAAAAGCCTTCACAGAGAGTTAGGAACAGTTTCCTAAGGCTAACCAAGAACCACGCTAGGATGTAAATCTTTCACCACCCCTCAGCAGACTAGCTTCTTCTAAAAATCAGATTTGGAGGATGTTAGAGATGCTGAGGTTTTCACTGATTCCTTGCTTTAAGATGTGCAATCTGTCCTTTTTTCTACAAGGCACAGACCCCAGGAATTTTAAAATGTCATTCTTGGGAGCCAAACACACCAACAGCAAGGAGCCTAGAGCCGGCCATTCACAAAAGCCGCCCTGAGCAGGGGTTCAGGTGAACCCAGTACCTTATCCAGGTAGGAAGGGGACAGGGGACACTACTTCTGCAGCCCCCGGAGCCTGGGGGTGGGGGTTGGGGTGAGGGGTAGGGGACAGGAAGACAGCGTGTCACAATGGACTTACGTCACTCTTTCGGAACTTCGCTTTCAAGCTCTTCATGTTCAGTCCATGCAGCCTTCCAAAGCTCTACGGGTGACTGCTCAACACCTACGCAGAGAAGGAAAGAAAGCAGTCAAGTGTCAAGGTTTCCAAAAAAAACACCACAGACATTCCCTCCTAATGGCCTTCCAACCCTGGGCCACAGGCAGGAGTCTGAGGTTGAGTCAGGAAGCTGGTCCGAGTTAAGAGCTAAGATATGGTCAAGAACATGCTATTTCCACTCAGGGTTTCCACCACCTTCTGAAACTTCAACATTTTCAAGTTAACCAGGCCTTTACGTTTTCCCTCAAGTCTTCCAACGTTAAAAAGACAAGTTTAACTACTCAACTGTCATTATACACAGTACCAGTACATTTTGTAGGCTGTCCTAATTCCTCTACACATCTTTCCTGTGACAACTATACCACCCACCTCCCTGTGAAGGGTTACCACGGTGAAGAACGAGGAGGACATTTCATACCCCAGATGCCATGCATTCCGTGTTTATTTTTCTCTGTGTGCTTTTTCCCCCTGGAAGAGCACAGGGCAGTTAGCGAAAAATGCCAGAACAACAAAACCTCCCTCAGCAAATACCTCATTCCCCAGGAGGCCGCTTTACACAGTGAAAGGCTCCCTGGGTCCCCAGGGGACCCAGCCATTCCCGTTGGAGCTGAAAGTCATAAACTACCTTACGTGTAGCTGTCCTTTACTCGGGAAGAAAGTTCCTCATTTTCATCTGACTCTACAAGGGTGCTGTCACCCCCATGTTAACTCAATTGATGGAGTCTGAGACCCCTGTCTTCCAGAAACAGCCTCGAGAAGTCAGGAAACATGTCTGCAGCTGCCCAGTCCACGTGGGCTGGAATTCAGGACCCGACCCCCATGTCTGACAGTGAGAGCTTCCCCCACTGCCCACGAGCCTAACACTAAAACAGAAAAGCAGAATCCTGTGCTAAAACATGGCGTGGACTCCATCTTCCTCATCCTTATACATGGAGAATACACAAAGTGTAGACCTCTGCTTTTAGGTGGAAAAGGCAAGGAACCCCTCCAGGCAAGTTCCCGTCCTAAGTGATCGTAAGTGCTGTACGGACTTAACTTCAAGCCTCAACTGACAGCAAGTGAGGACAAGTCAACTTCAACAGTACTAGCCATTTGAGAGCCACCAAAGGGGGGTCAAATGCCAACCACAGCTGAACGTGCTTTTCCTGGAGCCGTCCAGGGTTGTCTCTTGTGCCTCCCCAATCTTGTCATTCTGGACTAAACTGGTCTGAGGAGATGGGGGTTGGGGCGGGGGATGCAAGCCACCCACGGTGCACTCATCTGTCCTCGTGTCCTCCTTACTGCCTCCAGAAGCCCAGCAACTCGCGAGTTTACTTCCGTTGCTGCTGTTATGCAAGGTCGTTTGGATGAGTGGTATGAAAGCCCGATCATCACAAAGCACTTTAGCGACATTCACCGGGAGGTCACACCATTACTTCAGCCTCCCTATGACCCTCTTCCATCCACACAGCTCAGTTGGTAGAAGTGACAAAATGCACGTTGCCTGGGAAACCGTACATTCTGTAATTACGCCTTGGTAACTGCCAAGAATTGAACCACAGAGAAAAGGGCTGCGCTGGTACCCGAAGGGTGAAGCGCACGCCCTGGGCAGCTTCTCGAAGCTGGCCCCCAGTCAGCCGGACTCCGACGGCCCTGCGGACAAGGACCTCATCCCGCTGTAACTGCGTCTCAGGGAGCAGGGCCCAGGGGCCGTTTGGTTTGCTCTTCTGCACACTGATGTTTGAGAACCTAGAACTGAGGTAGATAAACGGGAATACACTTGTGCACGTTGCACGGATTTATAAACAACCTTTTTCCATCCACAAAGCACTTTCCGATGAATCCAAGTGGCAGTAACGATGATCGGGTATTTCTAAGTTACCACTGGTTCATGTCCTCTACCAACTGTAGCCAGAAAATGGAAACCATCTCTAGAGTTCAACTTCCTCCACCTTCCGGGTGAAGTGCTAACGACCAAGGAAGAGGCCAAATCCACACAACAAGAAAGGGAGAAGAGAAGCCAAGGCTTAAAAAATCCATAAACCCTGCAGCCCAGGAATCCCAACCTCCTCCTTCCTGTTTGTGGACACCTTCGCATGACCGCCTGAGCTCCGCCTCCCGTCCCCCACAACCCCACCTTGGTCCAGGGAAAAATGATCTTCCTCAAAACTGGTCCCTGGTGCCAAAAACACTGGGGACCGCCGGTATAGCCCACCAAGGCAGAATCCACCCAAAGCATTCCTTCAGTCATGGTGGGGACAACTTCTTTTTGAGGTCACGGTGGGTTTTCACAGGTGTTGTGCTAGTTTTGTGTGTGTGTTTATCTTTGGCTTTTTTTGTTTTTTAGCATGCCAGTAAGAAGTATGTAAACTCTTATTTGAAGAAGATTAAATAAATAAAGCAACTAATTCCAAAAACTCCCAGGAGAAGGGTGTGTGACTGCTGGGTGGTCTCTGGGTAGAACTCCAGGATGATGGAGGTAGGTAGGGGTCAAAGGTAAACAAGTTTTGGAGACCTACAGAAGAGCAAATTCACAATCAAGAATGGTGGCTGGGGGTAATTAAAGTTAGTGATAGATCATTGCTTTCCTGGTATTTGTAAAAGAATCTAACACATGGAAGCTATGAGTAGTGGAACGTAACCTGCTCCTGAAATGATGCTGGGTGCCCTCTGCCCCAAGGGGACCCAAGAGCGAATGGGGGCACTTACATCCCTTCCTCAGCTCCAATTCCCAAATCTAAACTGGGTTACAGGCTATCTTGAGCATAGTGACATCCATTAATTTAGCAAGGCTACCCTAAAAGCAGTCCTTGGAAATGTCATTTAATCAAGATGCTTCATTCACAAGGGCTGCCATGAAGTGAAGCTGAATTAACTGCACAGCAGCCTAATTTGGGGACAAGATGTTACATGTATGTGGGGAAAGTTGTCTGAACTAAGTTCTTTCATTTCGAGCAGAATAAAGCACACCTTCCCACTGGTCCAATCAGCAGGGTTTATTTATTAATCCATCTTCCCCTTAAAAATAATGTAACTCTCAATCAAAACTTAACATGAACTATCTGTCTTTGCCTGATATAATTCTAGTCTGAATCCAAAACCTTGGTATTAGTCTAGCAAGTTTATTATGAACTTAATAAGTTACACTTTTTTGAGTATTGAAAATAACATAATGGATGTGGGTTTCCTTTTGGGGTGAAGAAGATGTTCTAAATTGTCAGGTGTGACATTCCAAAACCATTCAACACTACATTTCAAATAGGTGAACTGAATAGGTTGTGAGTTGTATCTCAACCAAGCTGTTATTTTTTTGGAATAGTTTAATAATCTCCATCACCTCCTCTAATCCTTAGACTTAGAAAAATTCCATGTTAGAAACCTTGGGACCGATTGAAAAACAACTTCAAAGGCACAGAGATGAACAAGTAACGTCCTTCACACTAAAATGGGGTTGCTTTTAGTATTTTTTTACTTAACCTGTTTCTATACCACACCACACCCCTGATTGAAATGGTTAGGAAAAATGATCCTCTCTGACATCTTCACCCACCCATACCCCCATATATGACCCAAGGACTATTTTGTAAGGCAAGGTTGCCAATTATGTCTGCAATGAGTGTTTTCCCGGAGCCCCAGCCAAGTATTCTGATTCTGTAATCAGAGGTGAGGCTTAGAAGGCTGTGATTTTTGTTTTAACTCCTTGGGTGATCTGGATGCTTAGCTAGATTGGGAGAAACACTGATGGGACACCTTCATTAAAAAATAATCTAGAGGCCCTGGCTGGTGGCACAGTGGATAAGGTGCCAGCCTGCAAACCCAGGGGTCACAGGTTCGATTCCCAGCCTGGGCACATAACCAGGTTGCAAGCCAGGTCTCCAGCCAGGTCTGTAGCTGGAGACAGGCGAAAGGCAACCAAACATTGATCTCTCTCTCTTCTTCTCTCTTCCTCTCTCTCTCTCTCTCTCTTTCTCTGCCTCCCTCCCTTCCTCTCTCTCTAAAAATAATAAAATTTTTAAAAATAAAAAATAAAATAAGTAATAATCTAGAGACAGTAATAGGTCAGTATGTTCAAGCATTGGCTGTATTTGAATTGTTCATGATGCTGGGGATGGAGGCTGGGATGGGAGGGGACCCTCCACACAGTAATGCTAGGAAATCCGGCAGCTGGCTGCCCATGGCCACTAGGGAACGGTAGGAACTGGCAAAAGGCAACTGGTGGCTATGCATCTTCCCGGATCTCAACAACCCTCAGCATCCAAGACACCGCACCCCAGGATTCAAGGGCGGCGCAGTAGCAGGGGAAATGATGCTGTCCTCATGCTCACTCACGCCTCTGTCGGGGACCGTCCCCAACCGTCCCCACCCGTCCCCACCACCAGAGCGTGGCGACCCTGTGCACCAGAGGCTGCTGGACCTTCTCCTCCAAGTTAAAAGGAGCAGCATGCACTGTCGAAGGCACTGACCAAATGCAAAGAACTGAAGTTAAAGGACTTTCCTCCTTGCCAACATCTATTGCTTCTCCCTTAAGTACTTGATGGTTCCCTCAGAAAATAATCTCTTTGCAACAAAAAAAGAATTTTAACCAGAAGCTGCACAAACGCTCCGCTCTCTCCATCTGGAAGACTCCATTCTCCCAGTCTGGAAAAGCAAGTACGACGGGGAAAGATCTCTCCAGACCAGCCTTCCCAGTCAAGACGTCCCTGACCACACGTGACACATGCCCGGAGGCCATCAGGAAGCCTCCAGCCTCCACCTCAGGGATCGGGCCAGGCCTACGATGACAATGATCACATTGCTGCTCACCCCTCCCCCTCCCCCAGTGCACTTTATCCACAGCAGATCTGGTCTTGTGATGGCAGGAAAAAAATTTTAAACACATGCAGACATTTAGGTTACGGAACTCTGGGCAAGTCCTATGGAGGATGTGAGTGGAGACCAAGGATATGAGGGAAAAATAATGCAAAACTAGTTATGAGCTGCCCACTAATGCAGAAATACAGAGGAGACACCTCTGAGGGCTGGAGAAAATCAGGGAGCTCTTTACAATAGGGGCAGGGGTGTTGCAAGCCTGAAAGGCAACCTGAGGAGGAGAGAGCCTCCGGTCAGCCCACTCCCACGACAGGAGGTACACCGTCTTAGACTTCCCAGTCCCTTGAAGCTGTCCCAGGCGTTTCTCTCATGACCTGGAGTAGAGGTGGTGGGAATCACTCTGAAGAAAGATGCTCCCACAGTCACCCACACTCTGGCCCTTTTAGACCCTGCACAGGAGTGAGGTGTTCAAGTCCTGCTACTTTTCAGAAAATTTGAAAATGTGCATCTCCCGTTGAATGGCAGACAGATTTTCAGGGTAGGAGTTTCATTTTGCTTCTATTAGGGAACTGGCCATGGGCATACGATCAATCAATGTTTCATGCACGAATATGTGAGGCAAAGATTGGGTCAGGGTCCTCGAAAGCCTTCAGACTTCACCTTTGACCTCAGCGAGGCTCTCTTTGGTCCCAGGTGCCCTGGTTTAGCAGCACTGGGATCTGACTACTAAACACAACCTAGTGACCAGGTTTTGCCATGTACGTCTGAAAGGACTAAAAGAAAAAGTTGATAAAAGCCCAACTCATTCGTCTTACCACTTTGCCCCACCTTTCCTCTCCTGCCTGCCCCCTGCCCCCTCTCATTGCTGTCCGTCCGTCTTATTCATCATCTCCCCTAGTCGCACACTTAGCTGGGCCAAGGGAGCTGACCCTTCTGAATAATGGAATGTGAGAGTCAACGGAGAGGCAAGGACCATCAAACAGACACCCTGGGACCCAAAAGGAACAAACCACCCTCTCCTTTGTGGCTCACTGGATTGAGCACTGGCCTGTGAACCAAAGGGTCACCAGTTCGATTCCCAGTCAGGGCACATAGGCGTGGGTTGCAGGACAGGCCCCCAGGGGGTGCATGAGAGGCAACCACACATTAATGTTTCTCTCCCTTTCTCCCTCCTTTTCCTTCTTAAAAAAAAAAAAAAAAAAGGAACAAACCACTAGTTATAAAACAAGCAAGTCATGTACAGCATGGCTACCATAGTCGATAACAGTTAATCATACTGTACTGCATATTTGAAAGTTGCTGAGAGTAGATCTAGAAAGTTCTCATCCCAAGAAAAAAATTCTGTAACTATGTGAGGTGATGGATGTGATCTAGGCTTGCAGTGCTCACTTGGCAATACATGTAAATATCGGTTCATTACTGTACACCTGAAACTAATACAATATTATGTATGAACCCTACCCTCCATTTTTTAAAAGTATTTAGCAATTGATACTAAATGCTAATCAAAAAAATCGTAAGATTTTATCCAGAGGCAAAGGAGTCACTCAGTAAATTTTAAAGAGGCTTATTTTACTCAGCAAATCAGATGCACGTGAATAAATGAAGAAACAAGCAAACCCTGCTGGGCATTCATTATGGGTGGGGCACTTTCATGTTTGTCATCTTTTTTATGACTTAACTAGGGAGCAAG
Organism: Noctilio leporinus; assembly: GCA_004026585.1. Classification (NCBI taxonomy): domain Eukaryota; kingdom Metazoa; phylum Chordata; class Mammalia; order Chiroptera; family Noctilionidae; genus Noctilio; species Noctilio leporinus. The sequence goes on from PVIW01000955.1 coordinate 346,864, forward strand.
GTGTGTTAAAAATTGCTCAGATAAAGGGAAACATTCAAGAAAAAAAAAAGGAGAGGAGCAGTAGCTTCATTTTGGCAATGAATTGTTTCTAAAACACTCTTAATATATATATTTTTTGCAATGAAATGACCACCACATTCTATTTAAGCTTCCAATGTCTTTTAGATATTGCATCACGCTAATCATGTAGTAAAACTAAAACTCTCTTGAGAATGTCACTCTTCCTCCCTGGATTCACAACTTGCCTTCATCCAGAGGATAACATTTCTCTTGAGAAACAAATCATCCTTCTCCTTTAAAAAATAAGGCCTGCCACCAACCAAGACTAATCTTGGTCCACAAAGCAGCCAGAGCCACCAGCACTATTAAAAATCAGCCCAGGCTCTGCCAACACGATCTGTCCAGTGTGCTCCTCACACGCGCCAATGCACCTACCCGCGCAGAGCCGCAAGGTTACCTCCTGCCCTAAATCTGTCCAAACCAACAAAGCACAGGCTTAATCAAAACAAGCTGCCTCTGGAATAGAAAAATCATTCTAGGACTAGGGAATGCCTTACAATGATCCCTCGTTTTGAAGTTATCCTAAAGATGATCTCTAAAAAGGTTCTTTCTGTTTCCACATCATTTGATGTTTATGTCCATAGCATCGTGCCCATCCCTGAAGAAACAAAAGCTGCCCCACAGATAAGATACCTACTGATGACTGAAAACAGCAGGTGGATGAGCTGTGCACCTTAGCTCCTTCCTCCCAAGTCCATTTCTTCTTGGGTTTTTACCTATCTTGAAACCCGAGAGAGCCAATCAATTTTAAAAATACAGGTCGACTCTTCAAATACTGCTGGTGAACATGTAAAACGTGGAAAGCAAGCCACTGTGGAAAGCATATTAGCAGCTGCCTGTGAAGTTAAAAATAAATTCACCATGTAACCCAGCATTTCCACATCTATGTTATCTTACTGAGAGAAATGGAAACATATGTCCATACGAAGATTTGTACATGAATGTTTATAGCATCGGGTATTCAGAACTGCAAAAAAGTGGCAACTACCGAAATATCCATGTACTAGGTAAACAAAATGTGGCACTTCCAGGGTGGATGCTATCCAGCACTTACGAGGAAGGAAATACCAATGCAGAGTGCAACATGCATGAAGCTCACTGTGCTAAGAGAAGGTCAGACACAAAAGCCCACAGATTCTAAGATTCCATTTGTATGACGTCTAGAACAGGCAAACTCACAGAGACAGGAAGTAGGCTGGTGGCTGTCTAGGCTGGGAACAGTAAGAGGGACTGCAAGTAGGCATGAGGGATCTTTGGGGGGGAGGGTGCGGGAAGTGTTTTAAAACTAGATCGTACACAACTCTATATAGGGTTCCTACTAAAATCGCTGAATTAATTGTATGGAATATAAATCATACCTCAAGGAAACTTCTTTTTTAAAAAAAAAACACCAAATACCAAAAGCGAAAAAGATGTCATATGCAAAATTGTTTGGGAGCGACAAATATCTTCAGAGTGAGGGTACTCTACATTTAAGGCCATATTTAACTACTGTTTTTACTCTAGAAAGACAAAAATTACCAAACATTTGCTGGCTACGTATTTCATCAGCTCTTCAACTTGGTTTCCAATGGGCATCCCTTGGACTGCCTGCATTCCAGAATGCTGGAAATGTCACCTGCAGTGATCACAATGACTGCCTGGCCTGCCGAATCTCTACTGCCCAATCACCCGACATCTCAAATACTTGTCAGAATATGGGATAAATGAGCTTCCGCAGCAGACGCTGTGAACTCTGACACCTTAGGAAAAGCAGTAAGGGAACAGATGGAGGACCCACGTTCCTTCCTGCTACCCTACCCATATGTAGATGTCATTCAAATACCGTGTGCTCAAAAAGCAGGTGTCTCAGCTCCAAGCCAGCAGATACGGGGAATGCAGGCGCACTGAAGGCCGGCCTCACGGCGCTCTTACCCTGGATGCTGTACTAGACCTGCGATGTTCGGTCTGAGCCTCAGTGCTTGGCCTCCTTCTGGTAACTGCATTTCCCTCCCTTTAGAAAACTGTTCCTCCTCCACTTCCACCAGGTCCTGTTCTGACTGTAGCTACTCCTAGTGATGGGAATGTGTCCTCAGCAAGGCTATTTATTCAGGGACTTGGGGAGCTGGAAGAGGGAAGGGGAAGGGGTGGGCAGAAAAGACAGGAGGGGGGAATGGAAGAAGGCAGAGCGGAGGGAAGGGAGCGGGGAAAGGGGGGAGAGGAAGAAAAGACCTTCTCTGGTGAGAGAAACTGAGAACTGGCAGCTGCCTACACCCTGCACAGAAAGCTGGTTTGAGCGGGGGGAACCGGGGAGGCCCCCCGACTCCAGGGATCCCAGGCTCAGTTAGTCACACCCTTTTCGCACAGGACTCGGGGACTCATAAGCCAAGGCACTCTCCCTCTAGCCTAAGCTACATCAAACTGGGTTTCTGTCCCGTGCCACGCAGGAGTCCTGACAAGTCCTCCAGCAGCTTCTCACCTACCCCGACTGCCCAGGCTGCCATCGGAGCCACCGCTGCAAAACCGGGGCCCAGGGCCCAGCAGCGCAGCCGCAGCTGCACTCGTCTGCTCCCCGCTGCTCTCAAGTCAGGCGCTAAATCCACTCCGTGAGCCTACAGAAGGGAAATGCCCTCTGGAGTCTAACCGCGATGGACAGAGCGAGGTGGCCTACAGCGACCCTCTGAACCTGCAGGTGCGGGAGGGCATATTTATCATTCCTCTGACCGTGAGCTGCCCCAGGCCGCGTGCCCGTGTCCTTGTCCCCCCACCCCGCGCCTGCCACCGCCATCGGCACCACCTCCAGAGCGCTCCCTCACTCCAGTCACTAGAGGCCCTGGCCGGCCAGCCCATGTGGGTCTCCTTGGCGATTTCCATGCTGAAGTGTGTGCTGCTCTCCTTGCCTCTCCCTACAGAAACCAGCCGACGGTGACAATAACTGCAACCCTGGACATAAAGAGTATTAGACTATTGTGAAACTCTCACAAAGTAGCTGCTGTAGCAGCTGGGGCCCGGAGGGACTCCGGCAGCCCTCCCTCCTCTGATCCCCAGGCTCCACAGCGCTGAGGCCAGGATGAATAGGGAAACCCCCAGGAGAGGAGGGAACAAAGAGGTGAGGAGCCGGGGCTCAGCTGCACCAGGAGGCCTCGTGCCCAAGGATAATCCTCTGGACAGTTAATCCTTGAATAGCCCTGAAGATATGATATGCAAACACGCTGTCACTCACCCTAATTTATGCCAAGTAAAACCCCTGGAAGAGAGGTCCAACACATCACTGCCCAGGGGCTATGCCAGCCTGGATTTGTCACACTGTGGCCCTGGCAGAGCAAGTGGAAAAGCCTTTCAGATCTTTCCCATTAGGAGTCCCAGGACGACCAGTGCCTGTGCTCCATGGTCTTGGGGGCAGGGGGCTTATTGGAGCCGAGGCCCAGTGAAGACAGCCCCTGTTAACTGAATTGGATGCCCTGGACACCCTGTTTAGGGGTCAGGAGCAAACATCATTAATATGAAGGATGGGGGGTGGTTCATTAACAGTAATAAGGATTTCATATGTTCCCCTCAGTCCCCACACACATCCACACATACTTGGCACCTGATGCTGGTGGATTTACAGAGTAAAAATAGCATGGCTACTCAAGAACTTGAAGCTTAAGAGGAAAAATAAGTTGGTATGCTCTGAATATCAACTACGGGCTATGTAGAAATGTGGACCATACAAAACCCCTGCCTACAAAAATCGGCCTCGTTATTGTTAAATATGAAGAAGTTCACGTAGATTACATGCACAAAAGCAAAGACACAGATTTGTAATCCAGAAACACAATTACCCATTATACCATGTAATCAGTTTGTGATGAAGCTACTGGATTTCTCTAAATAAAGGCTTAAAGCTATGAGCAAAATCCCTGATAACTCGCTAAAGATGTACAAACAATCAAATATACATTTTACGAGGGTATTCTAGGTTTCAGATGGTGCTGGGGTGCCAAGACCAACAAGATGACATACTACTTTAACTGATACTATTCCCCTGGCTGGTGGCACAGTGGATAAGGCTCCACCCTGCAAACCCAAAGGTCGCTGGTTCGATTCCCAGCCAGGGCACAGAACCAGGCTGCAAGCCAGGTCTCCGGCCAGATCCATAGCTGGAGACAGGCGAAAGGCAACCATACATTAACGTCTCTCTCTCCTTCTGTCTCTCTCCCTTCCCCTCTCTCTGAAAATAATAAATAAAATCTTAAAAATCAACAACAAAAAACTGATGCTATCCAATAGGCATGTGTGAAATTCGACCAGTGCAAGTTGACAAGTACTCTGCGTAGAAAATACACAGTGGTTTCAAAGACTTACCATGAAGAAACAATGTCAACTGTACCACTAATAAGTTTTATATTGAATACATGTTGATAATACTTTGAATCTACTCAGTAAAATAAATCATTACAATGAATTTCACTTGTTTCTTTCCTTTTTGTGTGTAGCTACCAGAAAATTTTAAATGACCACTGTGTTGTATTTCTGGCTTTGCTTAGCAATGACTTTGATTTTTTTCTTCCAAGACTGTGGCAATAACAGCATCTTATCATTATTACTAACAAAGCGGGCGCAAAATCAAGCACAAAATGTATTTGACCATGTTTAATGCTCACTTACTATCATAAAATCACAAACCGAGTTTAAGATCCAAGTTCACCGTGAGTTAATGAGAATGAAAGTTATAGTTTAAAAGACTGACCAACTTCTAGGCAAATCAAGCACTATCTTGTTACATACAGTTCAGAAAACATGCATGCATTTTTGTCTATCGACCAACAGACACTCTTCCAAAGGATTCAGTAGGAAATTCAACTTCCCTCACTCATTGTACCTGCCACCACCTTCATTTCAACCACGATTGTACTGTTCGGTGCCTAGGGTGTGATCAAAACAAGTTGTCTGGTGAAACCGAGAAACTTCTGAAGGCAGCTTTGAATGAGACCGGTCACTGCTGAAGGAAATTTGTCTTCACGTTGTCCCTATTATTGGGTGGCGATAACAGGACTAAATAGAGGAATGACAACACAGGGAAAACAGTTGCGAACTATACCCTGTGTAGCAGTGACACATGGGGCAGCCCTGCTTTCCTGCTAATAGATTATAATGGCAGGTGTACCACACCAGTAGTTCCTTCAAGGTAGGTTAATAATGAACATGGAACATTAGCAATGTAACAACAGCGACTATAAGCTACCATTTACCTATTTTATCTGATTTTGCAAAATTTTAGCTTTTCCTACTATACTACTAGAAACGAGAATCGTGTCACATCACTTCAGAATGAGATGTTCTGGCTTATCATTCCCAGAAAATTCCTATTCTAGAAAGTTTATTTGGCCCAAGTGGCTAAGTTCATAAACAGAGGAGGCTGCATTTAAACTCGGTTTCAACTCCTGATCCCAACACACGACCGTGGGCTGAGTAGCACGCAACAAGAACAATCTTTCAGAGTGGCCCACAGGCCAACATTTTTACTACTTAAAAAGTCAAGTCGCCTTTAGTGATGGAGCTGCCCCAGTCCACCTGCCGAGCTCCCTCTGGGAGGTCTGAACGCAGCAGCGTGACAGAGGCATGTCACCAGAGGCATGTCACCAGCCGCCAGCCCTGCCCACTCCACACCGCCTGCCTCCTTCCGGGAGAGCGTCGGTTTTTATTTCCTTGTCCTTTTCAGATGTGCAGCCTATGCTTACTGGATAAAGTTATTAAACTTGTAAGTTAAAAATATATAATTACAGGCAAGCGAGGTGGCTATTTTTAGACTCCGCTGAGCTGACTACGGATAGGTGTGGAGGTTCCCATGTCTTGAGCAAGGATTCAGAAAAGCTGAACTTCTCGACACTCCGATGCTTCCCTCCCATTAAGCCATCTCTGTCCCTTAGGTAATTACTCTAATAGCCTGTATAACAACAACTCTCCCCCAGCTATAAAAAAATAAAACACTACAATTCTTCAGGTCAATTACAGGCAATGGCATTGTAATAAAAGTGAAATCCTAAGATGCATGCTCCAGCCAGGCAGAACGGGGCAGGGAGCACAGGTGGTTTTGGTCTGAAAGCCACACGCAGAAGCGGCCCCGGCCACCCACGCCCAAAGCAGATATCACTGGGATAGGGTGTGCAGCTCTCTGTTTCCTTTGCCACCGTGGATATAAACACCTACTTGCAATGTAATGGGAATCAACTGTGCTTTGTTCCAAGGGGTGTACACTTCAAATAATCAGGGGTTGTTTCAAAGGGGAGGAAGAAAGCACACTTGTTGTCAAACAAGGCACCAACAAACAGAAGCACCGTGGTCAACAGATTGGCCGTGACACAGGCTGGGAAGGGAGTCATTCTGAGGAAACCTCTGTCTGGCTTTTAGAGACTCTAGGAAAAAAGCAACAGAACAAGTAAACAAAGAGCACACCCAACATAGTACAAGATTGAACAGCACAGGAAGACTCTCATGAGGAGCCAATCGAGACTGCTGACTGGACATAAACATGTTGATAGTGGCAGAAATGAGGTTTTCCTTAAAAAAAAAATTCCTAGGAAACTCTGGGTGACTTACAGATATTAGGTTACAGTTTCTAGGCTTATATTTTGAACACTTTTTCCAATTATAGAAAAAAATTTATAGACATGTGAAACAATTTTTTCCTCTTAAAATAGATCAATGATTTAGTGCCCCCTCCCAATCTATTGAGCAACAACAACATAAAGGTCCAAGAAGGTTGTCAGAGCATCTGAATCAACTTCCCCCCCATGATGAACGTCAGCTCAGAGAGAGCGGTGAGGACCCCCTGCCATGCCTCAGTGCAGGACCTGGGGGTACCAGCGTACACTGCAGCCAGGCCCTAGAAAAAGCAAACCACCGTCCTGACAAGTTCCCACAATTTCTGGGGGTGGGAAGAGACCCCTGTGCGTGGGTAGCTGCTTCTGGCTGCAGTGTGGGCCATAACTGTCCACTTCATCTAAGGGGCTCTCTTCAATCTTTGAAAAAGGGTCAATCATTAGTAGGTTGACTTTAACAAGGCATGTTCCAATTACATAAGCCTTCCCGTCAAACTAAGAGTCTTGGCCCAGAATTTGTAAACTCACTGACAAAGCTTGACAGATTTTTTTGTGGTTCTCACTCAGCAGGTGTCAAAGGCCTGGGTTCCAGATCCCTCTCTGACCTTCATGTCACTGCTCAATGCCATTTGCCTCACCTAGGGCTCCTTTCCCCATCACTCATTTAAATATACCCAAGAGGCCATCAATATATTCACCTTTGTTTGTCAACTCCTATAGCCATCATGCAAGGCTCAGGTGGCTTCTAGGGAAATAACACACCACACTAGAATAGTGAATGTTTGCAGTACCATGAGTGAAGGACCATTCCTAGAGTACTTCTAGGTACCCTACCACACATTGGTTGCTCCTGGGTCTTTAGAACAAAGATCTTCGTTTCCACCGCTGCCCTTAAAAAAACCCTCATGGATGAATGCACAAAGTTAGGGCAGTGATGAGTGTTCCCCCTGAATCAATTCAGAGAAATACACTTTGGAGTCCTAGAAATGCTGCGTGGTTGGCATCGCCTGAGACCATTGCTGGCCTGTCTATACTAATACTGTGTGGGCAGGAGAATCAGGATCCCTTTTTGTACCTTCCCTATTTAAAATGCTAGAAAGCTAAGTTACCGAGAGAAGGAAAGATGGGTATACTTCTGAGCATCTTTTTACTTATGCTTTCCTCTGCATTCAGGTTTAGGCCAATGGTGGCAGATGAGATCTAAAGACAAGTGTTTTAAAGGGCAGATCACAGAGATTTAAGCAGAGTGCCTTCTTTGTAAGATACTGTACTTTTTATCCAGATGGAATCTGTAAATACGACTCTTGGGGCACTCAAGGACAGCCATGTAGGATATCCAAAAGAAAGATTCTAAGTAGAAAACTACAAAAGCATTATATTCATTCAACAAACATTCAAGTCCCTACCATATATGCATGTTGTTCTAGACACTAGGGATATGGAAGTGAACAAAGAGACAAAACCCCTGTTTTCATGGAGTTTCTAATCTAGTATGAAAAGACAACCTACTAATATAAATGAAAACATATGGCAAGTTGGAAAGTGGTAAGGACTATGGACAAAAATAAAGCAGAAAAGAGGACAAGGTGCATTGGAAGGGGATGGCCAGGGAAGGGAAGCTCTGCTGAGGAGGTAATGTCTGAGTCAAGACGCAAGGGGTCAAGGGGCATAAGGGTAGGGGTCTAGGGGAGGGGTGTTCCGGACAGTGGAGGTAGCTAGTGCAATAGGTCTGCACTCACACAGCAGAAACGTGCCTGGCAATTTAAAGGAATCACGAAGAAGCCAATGCACTTAATGGCCTTAAAAACTGCTTCCAGATTGAGGGATTACAATTAGGGGCAAAACATCATTAACAGGGCCACATTTTCATAAACACTTGGAGCAGGAATGTGCCTCTATAAATGCTTACTCAAACCCTTATGACTCTCCAAGGAAGAGATGAGAAGAAGGTTGAGTAAGTCATCCAAGGTGACAGAGCCAGCGACTGGCACAAGAATTGCAGCGTCAGCACCAGTTTTGTCTCCTGTTCCAATGTCATAATTGAGGTACTTTTTTTATTAAAAAAAAAAATTAAACAAAACAACAAAAGAATCCAGTCAACTATCCATCTTAAGAGCTAAAAATTAATTTTACTTTTTCATTCAAAAACCATGCGTACCTATATACCCCCCAAATATTTGAGGAGAGAAAAAATAAATGTAGCATTACCTAGACCCCACTATCCAGCTAGTAACTGTATTAATGTATAACAGAGAAACAGGCCCAGGGAAATATGTCTCAGGTGTTTACTGCAGCACCATTTATTATAGAAAAAAAGTAGGAACAGATCAACTGTCATCAGCAGAAAGGTGTAACTAAAAAACTGGAAACACGCTAATTTTCTCTTGGCAAAGGAATGAACATATTCCAACTTATTCATTCAGTGGAATTCACTGTAGAAGCTAAAGTAAGAGCTACATGTACCTCAAAAACATAATGACAAATTTAAAAAATGCATGTTTCATGTGTAGAGAATTATGCCATGTATGTAAAATGTTCAACACACAAGCTCAAGGACAGTTTATAATAGTAACAGGTACTATCCAGAAGTACCAAAACATGTTCAGAAACTTTTTATGTTACTTCACATTAGTAGGTACCTGGGGAGGTAGGCAGAGGAGGGATGAATAAAATATTTAGACTGCAGTTTATTTTTATGAGGGGACATAAAGCAAATATGGAAAGATTAGCAACTCTTAAACACAGGTATAGTAGGGGGAAATGGAAGCCTTACGATTTTCTCTTCTGATGTATACTGGAAATATTTCATACTTATTTTTATTTTGAAAGGAAGGACGAGAAAGAGACAAAATTCCTTCACCACATTCTATTAATTCCAAGGTGGTTTCTTTAATCTCCAAACCCGAGCGTCTTCACCTTTATAACGTGAGTGATGCTAAGCGTACCTGCCTCAAAGATGCTTCGAGACCTTCGCTGTCAGGTGCACCACGAATGAGCTGGGCGCGGGAGCGCACCCCCACTGAGTCCCCAGGGCCTGGCATCCATTCTTTTTATTCAACTTCACAAATAACTGTAATAAGATTTTTTTCAACTGGGCTGTAATCACCACCCCCTACCCAAAAAAATAAAAAAAAAAAGGCCATACAACAAACCTAAGGAGTGTAAATGGTCCAAGAAATTTATTAATGAAGCATCTCAATGAATGGAAATGAAAAACTCCCAATAGCCCAGCATGGGGCCACCTCTCCCAATCCAGGTTATGCAAGCACTGGGTAAAAATGGTAAGAAATGGATAAATGTCCTACCATGAAATCGATCTTACAAGTCCAAGAGAAAAAAAAATAATAATAAATACAACACTGGTCAGGCATCTTTAAGAAAAAAATGATCAGATTACACACACTGGTAAAAAAAAAAAAAAAACTCGCAGCCACACCTGTAAACAGGGACCTGCAGACTGGGGACGGAGCACTCAGGATCCAGCCTCCCAAGGATGTACTCGACCTTCTGCAACTTTGTTCGAACCTCAAGCAGGTGGGGCTCTCCTCGCTAAGCGAAGCCTCTGCAGAGCCCTGATGCGAAAAAACAGCTCCCTCTCTCTGCCAGACCCTTCGAGTCTGGAGACCACACTCTCCGGGGAACTGGCAAGGCTTCCTCACCCCACGGAGTCTGGAACTCACCTCTCCCGGAAGGAAAACGCAGATCCATTCAAATGACCTGCGAGCTCGAGCCCGAGGGAAGCCGCGGGTCCAGGTGCGCGGCCTGGAATCCGCAGGTCTCACCCAATCAATCACCACTGCAAATCCAGCTGCGCGGAGCCGGGCTCCTTAAAGGCGCGAAAGGCGGGATAAACACCCCAGCCCATCCGAGGTCTCCCGAACTCCGCCACTCGCCCCGCGGCGCCGTCTGCCCCGTCGGCTGCCCCTCCGGGCTTGGAGCCCCCCTCCTCCCCGCCACTCCCCAAAAGGCGGACGCGAGGTCCAACTGCAAAGGGGTTGTTGGCGGATGAACCCTGCAAAGTGCAGAAACTAAACCGCGGACACAAACCCGCTGAGCCGGCAGCGAAGGGAGGGCACCCACCTCCCGGCCGAGGCTGGGGTAGAGGGCGGCCCGCGCCCCTCTCGCGCCTCTACCCTCCCTCCTAAGTCCCCGCTTCGGGCTGCGAGTCTGCCCGAACTCCAGCATCCTCTCCCCGCCCGCGCTCGGAGTCTGCGGCGGGAAGAGGACCAGGACCGGAGCGGGTAGCGCGGGGCAGCCACAGGCCCGGGGCGGCCACGCCTGCACCCTGGGGCCAGCCGCCCGGCTCCCGGAGTCGAAATGGAACAATAGCCGACGCTCGCCCGTCCGAGCCACAGTCTCCCGCTCCCGCCTTCCCCTTTAGTCCCCCAAGTTCAGCGCGCAGGCGGGTGCAGCCGGGGCGCGGAGACCCAGGAGAAGCCACGGGGCGCCGGGCGGGCCGGGCAGGTGGGACGGGGTGCAGCTCGCCCCGCCGGGGCCGGCCATTCAACGCCACTAAGTAGCCCCGCGCGCTGCCCCGGCCGGCCTCCCTAAAGGAGCCGGGACCCGTCTCCAAACTCGGCTCGCTCCTCCCTCGCTACTCGGATCTCAACCTTCCTCCTCTTCGCCGGTCCCCAAATCCGCCCCCTGCAGACAGCTGCCCGTCAGCGGGGAACAAGGCAGTAGTGGCGCGACCCTCGCTGCCGCCCGCTCCGCCGGGCGCGCCGTCCCGGGCTCCCGTCGCCGCCGGAGCCCCAGACACAAAGGCGGGGACGGGAGCGGGGGGCCTTGCTCCGGGGAGCCTCCCAACTCCCGGCGCTGCGCACTCACCCCATACAGGCGACCGCGACGTCTCCCGGACCCCGCAGGCTGCGCCACCCCGCCCGCCGCTTCCCCAGGAAAACGCGGCCGCCGGGCTCGCTTCCTGCCCGTCTTCCTGCGCCGCGGTCCCTCCTCCTCCTCCTCCTCCTCCGCTGCGGGGGTCAGTGGGCGCCGCGGCTCCCGGGCTGGGCTGGCGGGGCGGGGGCAGCGGCAGCACCACCACGTGGCCGCCCGGCGCCGGCCCTGCCGACTGGGATCCCGCGGGAGCGGGAAGGGAGGTGCTAACCATTCCCCTCCCCTTCCACCCCCCGCCGCACTGAATTCCGCGAGTCAGGTGACCCGGCCCGGTCGCCGGTCCCGACCTGCGCGAAGTGCCCGGGACCCGGCCGCGAGCCCCGGGCGGCGGCGACCTGCTCTCAGTTTTACCTGGGCCGTGGGACCCTTCCCCGCGGACGTGTTTCAGCATCATCACCTGAAGTTAGTGGAAAGGACCGGCACCGTGACCCCCGGCTGAGGACGGATGAGTTCCTGGGTAGGACTCATTTCCAAAGTCGACTGTGGTCGTGGGGTGGTCCAGGCGCCTTCTAACCAGAATCAAAAAGTTATACTTTCCAAGATGAACGGAAGGTACAGGAGACAGGGCTCGTAGTCTCTGGACTGAACTAGTTGGTTGGAGTGACTGTTCCCTACACTCATCAGTTGACAACGGAAAACAGCGGCGTTCAGAGCTACCTGGGCGAAAGGCACGGGTGGGGAGGCCCCGGGGTCCCTACAGCCTCTCTCCCTTCCCCGGCTGGCTGAGACCCGCATTCGAACGCGAAGGGCTCCTGTAAGTCCCAGGGTTTCAAAACTCTCCACCTGCTTTTTTAATTTGGGGCGGCTTCTCCATTCATTCTAGTCACGCTAACTAGCTTATGGCTGAAAAAGTCTCTTGACCAAAGCCCCTCCCCTTTCTTCGGGTTTGTTCTACATTTTTGGCCGTAGGGCAGGAAGCTTTCTGAAACAAATAGGTGGTGTAAATCCTTTTTGGTGGGAGCCTCTCTAACTTGAATGTTTAAAAAATTACAACAACAACAACGACAAATTACAACAAAGGTAAAATTCACCCTAATAGAGTTCAATGTATTGATATGTCTTGGCCAGATCTTCTCTAAAGGCCAGACTTTATCTACCCCGATCCCCGCTCCAAACCCCCTCCCAGCCAAAGAAACAGCCTATCTTACATCAAATTATTAAATAGGGAGCCAAAGCTGTAGGATTGGCTGCATGGACTTCACTTCCTAAATCATACATCAGAGATTCCTTAGGGAAGCGATGAACAGCCCGTTTAAAACAAGATGTGTGCTCACTCCTCTTCCTGTCTTTTATCCTTTTCAAATAAAGTTACCCTCTAAAGGGAATGTGAACTGGCAAATGTTTATTTTGGTTTAGTGCCGGCACTTTCTACAGCATAGTTTTTCACTGTGGTTCATATCCATGGTGCGCTGTGGGGTACTAGGGTTGGGGGTGACACCGCCACTTGGGAGTTTTCCGTTCTGCTTTTAGCAGGTCAGTCTCTTCCTTCAAGCAGGGGTAACTGGGAGGGTGCGATATGAGGTGTGGTAGAAGGTATACACCATGCCGCCTTGGAAAGTTACTAGTGTTTATTTCTGTAGTTGAAGGAGTTAAAACATCAAACATTAAAGCCATTGTGTAAGGCAAGATCATCAGCCTGTTATTCATAGAAGGCCTGCCTCTCTTTTCTTTTCTCTTTTACATTGCAAATGGCCTGTCCCAGCCTATGTCAGCCCTGGGCTCCCTATGTGGCTTGTGTATTTATGCCCCTTAGTTCATAATCCCACCATCTGTCTGACATCAGCAAGTCCAACTCTGGGTGAAGAATTGTTCAAGAAGAAAGGACTCTTATTGTTAGTGTGATGTACCAAGACCCTTTTCCAGATCCCCCTCTGAGACTCAGATCGCAGCTAAATCCGGCCACCTGTAAGGGGACGGGTGGCCAAGTAAGGGGTTGAACAATCTTCTCATAGTTTTTGGTTTCTTTTGTGTTTTGGTTTTTTTTTTTTCTTCCCTCATCCCCCACCTCAAGGCCTTTTAGAAATGCTCATTGGATTCAGGATACAAAGGACACCCTTGGATGGAGACAAGCCCCAGTAAAATGATGTGAGAGAAGGAAACAAAGATACACTAACCTGCATAAAGTTAGTAAAACCTATTTTGGGAGGAAAAGTGTTTGTTAATAAAGGAATTACCCACCTCCTGCAGTCCAAGTTATGGCAGTGTGATAGGTATGTAGTACTAGGAATAATAATAATAAGAGCAAGGGAAATGTCGCCGCCCCTCCCCCCTGCTTCTCTGTTAACTAACTTGCCACCTGAACTTAACCAAGTGTTTGAACCTTTGCTGATGCCACTTTCCTAATCAGTAAAAGGGAACATTGAACTGCATGGCCTCTGAGAATTTTTCCAACTCCACCATCCTAAGCCCATTCTGTTAGCTTAAGAACCTTCATAAGCAATGTGGTCCTTCCATTTTATAGCAAAGTGTTGCTCTTTAATGGTTCCAGCAAGTCATTCAGTCTTTCTGCAAGACTGAATGTTGTTAGGATCACACCAGTAAACTCATAAACTCCAAAGACCGTTGCCATTCAGGACTTAACAGGATCTATAAATGAAATTCGTGGATTGTTAGGGTTACATTTTCATTTTTGAAATGAAATAGTATTACAGTCCTTCCTTGCTCTCTCAGTAGTCTTCCTGGATTATGAACTTCTGGGTAACCAAAGCTCAGACTTGTTGGGGTCACAAGAAACTGTCCCTAAAGGAGGAAATAGAGATAGGTATCACACAAAAGCCAAAAAGTAACCCTCCACCTTATTTGGTGTTTGATTAGGGTTTGGTCTGCACTTATGCATCTGCGTAGAGGCAGCATGAGTTAGAGAAACGTGGCAACATTGGGCCAGAGATGAAACAAAAATACACTCAAAAGATGGAGGGAGATAACCTATGGGAAAAAGCCCAAATATTTATTTAAAAAATCACTTTTTGGTGTATTTTCTTGGGGATGTTTTCAAATAGGAGGGAACTGTGACATGGGAGAAATAAGTGAAGTAACTTCAGCCTTGCTTTTCATAATTTAGCAAGATCATAGTAATGAGGTAGCCTGCAAACACTGATTGGCCCACAGCTTTCCATTTGCCAGGAAACCAGCAGAGATTTTTCCCAAGGGTAGGCTACTATACTTTCCTTCCCAGTGGCCTTGGACATCTGTTCAGGATGTAAGACGATGATACTTGGCAACAGTGCACTCCAAGGCTCTGTACCAGAGCTCTGCTGGGAGGAGATAAACATCCTAACCCTGACATTACAGACAGGAGAAGGTCTTAGGCCTGGCCCACCAGCTCACAGGGAGAATGTAAAGTCTGCAGAACTGTGCTGTCCAATTCTGCAGCCACTAGCCACTAGTCACATGTCAGTGCCTAAAAAGTCACCCAGTCCCCTAGGCTGCTAGGCTACTGAACACTTGAAATGTCACTAGTCCTAGTTGAGATGTGTGATAAAGGCAAAATACACACCATATTTTTATTGCCTTTTTTTTTTTATTACTGTTCTTTCAAAGTTATCCCAATTTTTCCCCTGTTGCTCTCCCCTGCCCTACCCATCCCCCTCTCCCACAGTCAATCCCCACCATGTTGTCCATATCCACGGGTTGTTTATATTTGTTCCTTGACTAGACCCTTCTCCTTCTTTCCTCTCTTATCCCCATCCTCCCTCCCATCTGGTCACTGTCAGGCTGTTCCTTGTTTCCATGTCTGTAGTTCTATTTTGCTCATTTGTTTGTTTTGTTCGTTAGGTTCCACTTATAGGTGAGATCATATGGTATATGACTTAGCATAATACCCTCCAGTTCCATCCATGAAAAGAGTAGGGGTTCCTTCTTTCTTTCTGCTACATAGTGTTCCGCTGTGTAAATATACCAAAGTCTTTTGATCCATTCATTTACTGATGGGCACCTAGGCTGTTTCCAATACTTGGCTATTGTAAATAGTGCTGCTATGAACATAGGGGTGCATAGGTTCTTCTGATTTGGTGCGTCAAGTTTCTTAGGGTATAAACCCAGCAATGGAATTGCTGGATAAAAGGTCAGTTTCATTTTTAGTTTTTTGAGGAAATTCCATACTGTTTCCTAGTGGCTGCACCAGCCTGCACACCCACCAACAGTGCACTAGGGTTTCCTTTTCTCCACATCTTCCCCAGCACTTGTTGTTTGTTGATTTCTTGTCGATGGTGGCCATTCTGACAGGTGTGAGGTGGCATCTCATTGTGGTTTTGATTTACATCTCTCTGATGTTGAGCATTCTTTTATATGTATATGGGCCCTCTGTATGTCCTCCTTGGAGAAGTGTCTGTTCAGGTCCTTTGCCCATTTTTTAATTGGATTGTTTGTCTTCCTAGTGAGTTGTATGAGTTCTTCATATATTTTGGAGATCAAATATGTTTTCCCATACAATCAGTTCTCTTTTCATTTTCATGATGTTTTCTTTTGCTGTGCAGACCTTTTTAATTTGATGTAATCCCATTTATTTATTCTTTCTTTTATTCCCCTTGCCCTAGAGAATGTATTGGCAAAAATATCACTGTATGGGATAGCTAAAATTTTCCTGCCTATGTTTTCCTCTAGGACTTTTATGGTGTCATGGCTTATATTTAAGTCTTTTATCCATTTTTTAAAAGAAAATGTCTCACTGAGTTTTATACTGATTACATATTGAGACACTAATGTTTTGAATATATTAGGTTAAATATATTATTGGCACTGATTTCAGTTATCTTTCTTTTTGAAAGGTGGCTAATTAAAAAATTAAAAATTAATATCTGGCTTGCATTATATTTCTAAGTGATATATACATCAACTACAGTGGCCATATACTTAATTATCCAATCTGGGACAGTTGCACCTATTATACTTTTTTTTTTAAATTTTATTGTTGTTGTATTACATCCATCCCCTTTTTGCTCCCCTCTGTCCCCCTCCCCACTCACCCATTCCCCCCAAAGTCAATCCCACCTGTTGTCCATGTCCATGGTTCCTTTATACTAGGTTCTTGTCTAAGCTGCTCCCCTTCCTTGCCTCTGCCTCCCCCCTCCCCCCAACCCCTTTCCCCCTGACCACTGAAGGCCTATTCCTTGTATTCATATACTTGGTTC